>CM019066.1:52338487-52651171 GCA_009667805.1 Leptobrachium leishanense | reverse complement strand
AACCGTTCTCTTCCGCCTGTCCTGACTCTCCAGACACCCCTTCGTTGCGGTCAGCCCGGCTACTGGGAGCGCTGTCCTCGGCGCCTCGAGCAGCTTGACCCTCCTGTATCTGTTTCTCTGCCCTGGAGACGTTAGGAATTTCCAGAAGGCTGCTCTGTGCCTTCTGAGGTTGAGTGTGTAGTGTAGCGTAGCTGAAGGAGACACCAGACGCGGCTGTATGTTCCAACAGGATTCTCTCTCTCTGAGCTCTCTAATGAACAAAAACGCCACAATTTATGCTGAGATCCAACAGCCATAATTTGCATAGATGACCCACATTGACCTACTAAAATGCTAATTACATTATGTCAGATCCTTACAATAAACATTCCTCTTTCTTCAGATCACACATCATTTACATAATCTATTGTAAAGGAAATCAGTTAGGTTTTGGCTGAGACAATGGCGACTCCCAACCTCTGAGACATGTAAACAGATAGCAGATGAACAAAGAGAAAACCCTTTTGCCTAATCACAAATTACTCAAACCTATTTTACAATCTATACGAAAGAAAGCATTTGCACTCGCTGCAGGTAGTATCTTTAAACAAACTCATTTTTACCTAAATAAATATAAGTATATTTAAAACCAAAGCTACGCTATTTTACACTAAACTAATTTAAACTAAAACCAAACAATGTAAAATATATTTAAAATCACACAATATAAATGAACATAAAGTCTCTTGGGGTTTTAAGCGTGGAGCGCTACGTCAGTTCCATGACATATGTCCCCCCTTCCAGAACGGCAGGGCAAGCTTAGATCCCAAACGGATCACTTGCAACTGACGAGACTTCTCACTTTGTCCCTTTTCTGCACCATCCTCAAAGTTCCAGGGTGCTGGCGCACAAGCACCATCAGTGGGGTCTGACAGTCGCTACAGGGTTGTGGGTCCATAGTCCCGGGGTAAGAGGCAAGACACCCCTCTTGTCCAGTGCGCCACGCAACAGGCCACCACAGTCCACAGAGAAAAATTGTTCGGTAGTGGGCACACTGGGCCTCCTCCCCACATGTCTTTTTCTCCAACATATTTCTGAAGCCCCAGGACCAGAACCCAGTCAGCATTTACAGTCCCCAGTCTCTTCTTCTGCTGATGCCCCCCTCCCAAACATTAAAAAGGGGTCCACCCCACAATCCCAAATGGATGCAATTCGTCCTGGGACCAGGAATTTGGTAGCCTCTCAGGATGGTTCTCCTGGTCTCTTGTGCAGTTGAGAAGAGGTCCCCTCTCTGGCGCCACCTTGGTCCATATTGGTCTCCAGGTTCATTGGCGACAAGGCACACTCCGATGCCAGCACAGAGTCCAGCCTTAGAATTTCTGCCAAATCCATTGTGAGCGCCTCAGGTTTCTCGTTGAACAAAATTAAGTCCACAGGCTCCATAATCGCTGTCCCCTCAAGCTGGGGATCTGGGCCACCTGTACTGCATCTCCCTTGCGCAGTGGGAAGGAGCGCAGCCTCTTCCCTGACAGCCTGCTGTTGTTTAATCTTGGCGTTCAGCTGTAAAGTCTTTGCTTTCAGTTCAATAACTGAAGCTTGCAGCTCGGCCTGTACCTGATGGTGTAGTACTGTCTGGAGCCTCTCATTTTCCAGCTGTTGCTGTGCAGTGTACAGCCTGCTTTCAGAGTGTCGCAACTGCTCACCTATACTATGGCATTGCTCGGTCTCGGCATCAAGCTGCTCCTGAAGCGCTTGACATTTTCCTTCCCAGGCACTGATAGAAGCCTGGAGTTCAGCCTTTAGTTCTTGGCACTGACCCTCCAGCTGTTGACATGACTTCTCGAGTAGCTGAGCCTTTGTTTGCTCTGCCTCTCCGTCTGCTCTCAGTTGCTCATTCAGCAGTCTGGCCTTTTTGAGATTCTCACCTACTCACTCAGCGTTACTCTGCTCATCTTTCATCTTCTCTGTCAGCTCTATAATCTGGGATTCCAGGAGACACTTTCCCCATGGCTGCCTGGACTTTTAAAACGCCAATGGACATGGCCTCTTCTCGCTCCCGAGCAGCATTATCCTTGGCTCGCTCAGCAGCTGTAAGTAAGTCCCGTAAGTCAGTGATTTCCATCTCCAGGCGCTGTACATTGACCTCCGCAGCATCTCTGGATAGTCTCACCTCATCCAGCTCTCACTGGCCATCTTGCAGCTGATCCTGTAGCCAGTGCAATTGCAGGCCAGTCTCTTTCTCGCTCTGGGTGGCAGCTTCTAGTTGCCCTTTCAATGTCTCTACCTCCCTTCGAAACGGGTCACAAAATTTGCATTCTGGATCCAACACCACCTCCAGTTCTTTCACCCGTCCACCCCTCTGCTTCTTTTTAGCCTTACTTGAGGGTGGGTTGAAGGACATGGTTGGTGCAGAGGCATATTTTGTTTGGGTCTTGGCGTTGGCAGAAGCCGATGCTTCCAAAATCCCTGGTCTCTGCCAATCCAAGTCTGTAGGCACCCTCTGGGTGTGTGGTGTAGTGTCCAGCCAGTTCTCCTCCTGGCTACGAATGTCCCCTGGCTCAATCCAGCCTGGGACCTTGTATTTATTGTATTCCCCATGCAGAGCATTAAAATCTTCCTGGTCCCGCACAGCTTCCCCTTTCTGCAATAAACAGACCTCATTCCAAACGCTCTGGAACAGGTCCATGCTAGGGTTTGGACCATATTGCTTGAGGCGTCTTTTTACCTCCTTGAGCGTTTCCATCTTGCTCCTGGTTGCACCACACTTGTGCCTTTGACTCTTACTTCAGTATCCGTTCCATCCACGGCTCTCTAGCAGGTCCTTCAGGGTGTCTTGTTTGCAGGCTGCATAGTTGGCCATCTCGGGGTGTCTTGGTGTTGGAGAGCCTCTATCCACACCACTGCCAGCCAATGTGACGAAACTATTCTCTTCCGCCTGTCCTGACTCTCCAGACACCCCCTTGCCAAGATCAGCCCGGCCTCTGAGTTGCTTGGAGCTCAGTGCCTCGAGCAGCCTGATCTGCAGCTCCAGATCTGCTTGATCTGAACCTCTGCCTTGGAGCCTCTTTGCATTTCCAGAAGGCCGCTCTGTGTCTTCTGAGGTTGAGTGTAGTGTAGCGTAGTTGAAGGAGACACCAGGCGAGCTGTATGTTCCAACAGGATTTTCTCTTTATGGAAGATTTCACTTTCCTTCCATGGCTCTCCAGCAGGACCTTCAGGGTGTCCTACTTGCAGGCTGCGTAGTTTGTCATCTCAGGGTGTCTTAGTGTTGGAGAGCCTCTATCCACACCGCTTGCCACCAGTGTGACGGAACCATTCTCTTCCACCTGTCCTGACTCTCCAGACACCCCTTCATTGCGGTCAGCCCGGCTACTGGGAGCACTGTCCTCAGCACCTCCAGCAGCTTGACCCGCCTGCTTCTGTGTCTCTGCCCTGTAGCCGTAAGGAATTTCCAGAAGCCCTCTCTGTGCCTTTTGAGGTTGAGTGTGTAGTGTAGCGTAGCTGAAGGAGACCCCAGACGCGGCTGTATGTTCTAACAGGATTCTCTCTCTCTCTGAGCTCTCTAATGCACAAAAACGCCACAATTTATGCTGAGATCCAACAGCCATAATTTGCATAAATGACCCACATTGACCTACTAAAATGCTAATTACATTATGTCAGATATTTACAATAAACATTCCTCTTTCTTCATATCACACATCATTTACATAATCTATTGTAAAGGAAATCAGTTAGGTTTTGGCTGAGACAATGGCGACTCCCAACCTCTGAGACATGTAAACAGATAGCAGATGAACAAAGAGAAAACCCTTTTGCCTAATCACAAATTACTCAAACCTATTTTACAATCTATACGAAAGAAAGCATTTGAACTCACTGCAGGTAGTATCTTTAAAAAAAACACATTTACATACAGGAATAGAAGTATATTTAAAACTAAAGCTACGCCATAGAAACATAGAAAAATGTCGGCAGATAAGAACCTGTCGGCCCATCTAGTCTGCCCAATTACATGGATACTTTACCTGGATTTATCTTTTGTTTAGGATAGCCTTATGCCTATCCCATGCCTGCTTAAATTCAATCACTGTTTTGGCCTCTACCACTTCAACTGGAAGGCTGTTCCATGTATCCACTACCCTCTCAGTAAAATAATGCTTCCTGATGTTACTTTTAAACCTTTGCCCCTCTAATCTAAGACTATGTCCTCTAATTTTACATTTTACACTAAACTAATTTAAACTAAAACCAAACGATGTAAAATATATTTAAAATCACACTATATTAATGAACAAAAAGTCTCTTGGGGTTTGAAGCATGTAGCGCTACGTCAGTTCCATGACAGGTGTAAAGGTCTCGTCTCCTCTAAATCTGAGGTACACAAGAAATAAAATGTGATCCTTGTGATTGCAATTACATGAGCATAATCCCATGGGGGGTGGGAGGGTTAAATTATCAAACTCCTGGTACCTCTTGGAGACACTTTATTTGCTCAATCCTTTTCTGTATTTTTCCATATTTTTTCCAGGTCAGAGGATCTCAAGCAACCGAATCCCATGTCCATAGGTCCAGAACAGCTCAGGTAGGAAATGAGCAGCTTTGCCTGCAAGTCTAAATGCTGGGGTCAGAAATTGAGCGGCTCGGAGAAGAAATCAAGCAGCCCGGGGAGGAAATGGAGCAGCTTGGGGAGGAAATGGTATAATGATATAAAGGTCACCTGTTTGGGTAGAATATAGAGCAGCTCGTGAGGGTAATGAAGAGTGTCAGTGTAGTGTTGGATAGCAGTGATTAGATGGAGTCGCTCGTATGAAACAATGACTTGCTTGGCTTGGAATCCATCCAACAGCTTGACGAGGACATTTAGAAGTTCGGGTAAAAATGGAACAGCTCAGGGAGGAGATGAGTGACTCGTGAAGTAAGCAGGAGTAGATAAAACTCCATGGATAGGAAATGAGCTGTGTGGATAAGGAACCCACCCGCTTGGGTGGAAAATTCATTGTCATTGAGCAGTTGGGGTAATGAGTTTCTTCACTCGCGCTGAGCCAGGGGCCACAAATCAGGAAAGGAGCTTCTCTTGCTCATAGATATCCCAGGAGCAGGAGAACAAGGTGCTGTATTTCCATTTGGCTGGAGGCAGGCCTGGACTGGGACAAAAAATAGGCCTGGACATCTTGGACTGAGCAGCTCACTTTTTTTTTCTACACACAATGCACATTACTGTAGAGCTCTGCGATTCCCTCTAACACACCGTACATTGCTGTGGAGCTCTGTGATAGCCTCATACACACCACACATTACTGTGGAGCTCTGTGATATCTTCATACACACCACACATTACTGTGGAGCTCTGTGATATCCTCATACACACCACACGTTACTGTGGAGCTCTGTGGCACGCTCATACACACCGCACATTACTGTGGAGCTCTGTGATACCCTCATGCACATTACTGTGGAGCTCTGTGATACCCTCATGCACACCGCACATAAATGTGGAGCTCTGTGATACCTAACCACAGATTCAGAATCTGAAACAGTACAGCGACTCAATGTGTTCTCTCTGACATTACAAGAGGGACAAATGCAGCATGTGGGTATAAGTCATCCCCTAACCTCCATGCAGGCTTATTTGGAAAAACAACAGGATGGATTTGTTTGGTGAAACATTTGCAGACATTGCTGGCTTGTTGCATTCCTCCTTCAGCTAACTCCACTCCTATGGATTCTGTCGGCGGTTTCTGCTATCTTTACTTCTGCTGATAATATTTGAAGAGCTCCCTTCCTAAAATCAATCTAATCCTTTAACATTTAGAAAACATTTAGGTTTAAATGTTTTTCCAATCACTAACATGTCAATACTTTATTCAGGATTTCAGCATTCCTCAACACTTACTGGGCACTTCACCTGGCATCTGCAATGGCGTAGGCTGTACTTAGCCAGCTGGGGGGATCCTAGGCTCTACTGCCAGATTGTTTCAGGTCTCCTGGCTGGCTGCTGGAGTTCCTCACAAGAGCTGATGTCCAAACAGTCCCCAGGCTGGTTGGCAGGCCGCGAAGAGCAGTGATTTTTTTTGTTAAGTTCAGGAAGGCATGGCTAATGTACCCAAAGAGCTGCCACTCCCCTCCTTCAGTTTCATTCATGGAGCTCTGTGATGTCAGGGCCCGCCCCTCAGAGAGAGGAGTGGGCTCTGGGATGAGTGGCAGAGATGGGGAGCTCACCATGGGCCCCGGCATGTCAGACTCCATGAGCTGACAGTGACCCGGAGCCATGCCCAGGCTCTCTACCCTGATCCTCATCTCCTTCTCCTTGCGGGTCCTGAGAGGCACCCCTAACACTCCTTTGCACAGCACCCAGTCATCCATCGCTGCCTATGACCTAATCAGAGGGAGCCGGCTGACCTCCGCGGATTAGACCACAGGGCACACGAGTGACGTCTGCTGACCTATGTCCTGGCAGCAGACATCATGCGACACACCCGTAACCTAATCAGAGGGGGCCGATGGCCAATCAGCTCCCTCTGATTAGGTCACAGGGTGCACCAGATGGCCGGCCACCATCTTAAAGTCCCGTCGGGCCTAAAGTGCAGCCTAGAGAACACGGACTGTGTTCCCAAGGCAGCCTCGCCAGGCGAAAAAGATGAAGAAGGCCTGCTCTACAAAGGCCAACCGGCCCAGAAGGCCAGCGGCCTACCGGGCATTTGCCGATATGCCCTTTGGCCAGTCCAGGCCTGGCTGGAGGTGCAGTAAGTTGAGCAATTGAGATTCCTGCCTGTAACGTGGGGGTTTCTGTCCACGTGCAGCATGCTCCCCGTCGGTATTCCGCAAAGGAACCGCTTCTGGCCCAGACACCTTGGCCTTACCCATTGCACAGTGCTATAGAACCTGTTAGTGCTTTATAACAACTTGTAACTGTAACATACAGATAACAATCCACCCTATATACAGAGCAATGAAATGTAAGGAAAAATAAATGCAAATAAATATTGGGGCGGCCATTCCATCACATATCTCCCCCTTCCAGATCATCAGGGCAAGCTTAGATCCCAATGGATCGCTTGCCACTGAGAAGACCTCTCCCTCTGTCCCTTTGCTGCACCATTTGTAAAGTTCCAGGGTGCTGGCACACAAGTACCATTAGCGGGGTATTCCTACTCACTGGGCCCATAATCGTGGGGTAAGACGCAAGCCACTTCTCTTGTCTAGTGCCTCCAAAGATTCACTGCAGCAGTGTGCGCCAAGTAAAACGCCATTATAGTCCACAGAGAAAAAATGTTCGTTAATGGGCGCACTGGGCCTCCTCCCCACATCTCTTTTTCTCCAGGATATTTCTGCAGCCCCAGGACCGGAACCCAGTCAGCATTTACAGTCTACAGTCTCTCCTTCTGCCGATGCCCACGTCCCAAATATTTAGCAGGGGCCCAGCCCACGGCAATCCCCACAATCCCAAGTGCGTGCCATTCTTCCTGGGACCAGGAACTTGGTAGCCTCTCAGGATGGTCACTCACAGGTCCTGCTGGTTTCCTGGGCATGTGGAAAGAGGTCTCCTCTCTTTCCGTACCTTGGTTGGTAGGGGTGGAGTACTGGGGGGTCCCCACTTTCCTCAGGGACCAGGCACACTCGGATGCCAGGACAGCATCCAGCTCCAGCAACTCTGGGTACAATCGCTCTTCTGTGCAAAATATAACGTGGGCAATGACTCGACCCCATGTTGTGCTGCTCTCCTCCATGGTGGACACATAGGTGCTGGCAGCCCGTGCCAGGGTCAACTCATGTTGGAGCTGTCAGCACTGTGCTCGGGTCCCCTCGAGCTAAGCCTGGAGATAGCACCAGGGCACTGCCAGCTCCCGCGCCAATACACCTAGTTGGTATGCCAGGCGGCTCACCTCCATCTTGCTTGCCTTGGCTTGAGCGAGGCACTCATTCCAAACTGCATCAGTTTCTAGCAGCTGGTGCTGGTACTGCTGGTGTTGGTTCTGGAGCAGCTGTATTTCCTCTTGCTGCTCACAGACCCATGCCTGCATAGTGTCCCAGGAGAGCTGTGTCCACTAATTCCTGCTCACAGTTCTCCAGGCTAATTATAAAAGCTGTAATTTCTTTGTGTAGAGCAGCTCCAGTTCGCCGATCGGCCTCTAGCTGGTCCTCCTGCTGCTCAATCATTATAAGGGAGCCACGCTCCAGCCTATACTGTGCCTATTGTACAGCGCTGCGGAATATGCTGGCGCTTTATAAATAAAGAATAATAATAATAATAATAATAACTAATGGATTAGTACTAAAATGCAATTTATTTAGTTACTACAGAAATTCGTTTTCAGTTCTTTAGTATGAAAACTAATTTCGTTCATCCGAAAACCAGTGGATACAATTACTATAGTAGTGGCTCCTCAGAGGGCTGAGATCGCTGCTTGTTACAGTATCTCTCACTCTCAGCACAATGTGGGCCATATTACATAGTTGGTGCTAACATAACCAGAGCTGTTGTAAACTTCCCAGAGCCATTATAGCCTATGGGGTTTTCAGTTTACAACAGCTCTGGTTAAGTTAGCACCAACATTGTAATATTGCCCCGTGTCAGGCAAAGCTGTTACAGTAACTGACTGCTGCTCATCACAGCGCTCAGAGTTTCAGTAAAACTAGTAAATAATATTTTTATATATAAGAGGTTAGAACAATATTATTTCCTTGTTTTACTGAAACTCTGAGCGCTGTTACAGTCAGTTACTGTAACAACTGAGCCTGATACATTGTACTGAGAGATAATGTAACAAGCAGCCGATCTCAGCGCTCACAGCCACTGGATATAAAGGGCTGAAAAAAAGGATCCTCTCTGTATAATGTTTAGAACATCCTCCTGCATTAATTAATACCCCTCTCTGTATAATGTATACAACATCCACCTGCATTAATTAATACCCCTCTCTGTATAATATATAGAACATCCTCCTGAATTAATTAATGTCCTTCTCTGTATAGAACATCCTCCTCAATTTATACCTTTCTCTGTATAATGTATAGAACATCCTCCTGCATTAATACCCCTCTCTGTATAATGTATAGAACATCCTCCTGCATTAATTAATGCCCCTCTCTGTATAGAACATCCTACTGCATTGGCATGTGGAGGGTGCAGATCTTCGGATGCTGCGCTCTTCATTGCTGGTCTCCTTCACTCAATGTAATATCACAAAAAGGACTGAAACTAAAATTTAGAGCATTTTATTTTAGTTTCTTTCGTTTTTTGTACTGAGCAGTTTCGTTTCTCTTGAGTCATACTAAAACTAAATTATCCCAAAATTCTGACTAAATCGTTTTAGTACTAAAACGAATGCACATGTCTCAATGTTATTGGATTTTCTGTTATAATATTCAGGCAGGGCATAACGTATACTTATAATAATGATATATTATGAATCTGCGAAGTCTGCCAGAAAGAACGATATATAATATGTCTGAGTTGTATAATAAAACGTGGCTTCAAATCGCGTTTAAACATGATGAGCAAAAGCGGTAAAAATTAGCTCAGTACACAGCGGTGAAATGCCTCAGCAGCGAAATGGTTAAACTAATAAGGAGCCGTATTTGAGTTGCTGAAAACATGTACTTTAACGTAAAAACATTGATGCTCTACTTACAGAATTCTAATTTCAAGGTCTGTGTGAAGGAAATGTGGAGCTGACTCTCTGCTTCTTCTCTGCTGGTTTGCTTAACACCAAATGGCTTCTAACCAGCAAGTAACTGCTTTGTATCACTTAGTAATGGCTGACAAATTAAGGCAACAGTCCCCTAATACATTAAATGCATGGAAATCTATGATTTCTCTTTTGTTGCTTTCGGTGTGGATAATACTGTAAATCCTTTTCATTCCATGCATTTCTTTGTGCATGTGAGTCTCTGAGACCTGCAGGACTTTCTTCAGGCTGGTTAATATCCACATTCACTGCTTGTTGTCAGACGTCGCAGCACAAAGAACATTTTTCTTATTAAACTCTTTGGGCCCGCCGCCGTATTACAATCTTCGCGCAAAGGTCTGCGCCAGCGCAAAAAACGCATTAACGAGAGGGGCAAAACCCTTTGCGCTGAACGTCGTATTACATAGTGCACGCAACAAACGCGCGTTATCGTCTACCTCGGGTAAACCTGCGCGAATGCTGCGCGAGCATCCTGTACTGCGCGCATCCTATACTGCAGGGCTCAAAATTTCAAGTTCCGAGCTACTAGCCAGGCCTTAAGAGTTACTCACCACCAGTTGCCCCACATACCCTGCACTTAACCCCGCCCCTAAACACACCCTTTTAAATTGTCTTATGACATGACACTGTTTAATTTTTTTTCAGAATAAAGTTAGATAAAATAAATAACATTAATACCCAGACATCAGACCCCAGATACATGTATACCAAGAAGACAATTATGTGAAATAGATTGCAGCACACGTAGGGCTGGGTTTTCTGGATGTACACCTACAAGCAATGTGGTGATCCTATGGAAAACCAGATCATTCCTTTAGAAAGAAAATGTGGGTAGTCGTAGGAATGTTTCCTGTGTGACAGAGCGCTTAGCGTGGATACTCCAAGGAACTCTTACACACGTCATGTAATGTTCAGGTGCTGTCAGGGCAGCAGAAGGCGCTATGCGTGCTGAAGTGATGCATGTTGGCAGCGCTTTTAGGATGGCAAGGGATGCTGTCTAACAGTCCGTACATGTTGCAGTAACAGAGGCTGGAAGCATTGAGCTGGTGCCGCTCAGTATTAATGAGGGTCACGCGTGGGGCACAGGAAGGGCTGTGTGTGCAGGGCTGCCATCAGGATTTATGGGGCCCCATGCTGAACCCCTGGTCAGGGTCATTTGTAATAGACCGGGTAACAGGGAGCAGCTAAGGGTTATTAGTTCACTAGTTTATTTTCCTTTAGCGGCTCCCTGTATCCAGCGAGATCAGGAAATGTGTGCAGGGACTGGATGGAGAGGCTGGGACAGCTACTGTAAATTTGCCTGCATTTGTGATTGTGGTGCAACTACCAACACAATTCATGGAGGGTTTGCAACTCAAAATCTTAAAGTCGCCAGACATTAAACTACTGGCTGTGCACATGGCATCTGTAATGATGTGTATGCTTCATGTTATGTATTAAGTGTATTATAGTTATGCCTAGTTCATTCTGCATGTTAGGAAACTGTTATCGTTAGTCATGTGATCCGGGGCGGGGAGTGGCAGCCATTGTAAGATGGATTCTGCTGAGTAAAGTCTGTTCTTGTCAAGCTCCTTGTTGTCTGCCAATACTTCAGTGGATTCATCACATGGTACCAGAAGTGAGGTCAGAGAGACATGGCAGCAAACAGCAACACAAAGAGCATTCCTTCCCTGGATTTGGAATCAGGGAACATATCAGAAAACTGGTCAAAATGGAGGGAGCTGATAGAACTTGTGTTTGCAGGCCCAGATGCAGACAAATGGACTGATCAACAAAAAGCAGCTCATTTCCTGATATGTGTGGGACAAAAAGGACGTGATGTGTGCAGAGCGTGGCAAGCAAGTGGGGATATCACTGCAGAGGAGAAGAGAAAAACAGAGGTACTGTTTGCAAAGTTTGAAGCGTATTGCAACCCCAGGAAAAACTCCACAGTGCAAAGGAAAGTGTTCTATGAGAGGAATCAGTGTACAGGGGAATCTGTGGATGAATGGGTGACACAGCTGCACTTGTTCGCCAAAGACTGTGCTTTTCATGATGCTGGAGATATGATTAAAGACCGTATTGTGATGGGCAGTAAGTTTAAAGAAGTTCAGGAAAAGCTGCTGCAGGAAGAAGATTTAAATCTAGAGAAAGCCATAAGGATTGCTAGAGCATATGAAATGTCAAGAAAAGACATTCAGGTCCTGGGAGGAACACAGCACCAGATCAATGCTATAGAAAATCAAAGCAGCAGATACTGGCAAGAAAGAAGACACAAAGGGATCAAAAGCAAGTACGTCACTGGGAAAAATAAACACACCAGCAACCTGTGACTATTGTGGAAACATGCACAATAAAGAGGCCGTGTGTCCAGCAAGGTGGCAGACTTGCAATAAATGCAAGAAAAAGGGACATTTTGCTAGGGTATGTAATGGGTTTTCACACACTGCAAAGACACAAACACAGGCTGTACATGCCATAGAGAATAATGACGACAATGCAGGGTCAGACTCAGATTGCACATATACCTTGCAGCAGTACAGAAATCACATCAGTTTGCAGATGAAGCTAATGTAACCTTACAGCTCGGGGCTGACAAAACTCCAGTCAAATTAATAGACACCGGAGCACAAGTGAATTGTGTGCCAAGACACGTATACCTGTGTAACGCTCTTTTGCCGCTGGGGGCCGCCCCCGCTGGCACCCTCCAGCTGGGTTACACCTTCTTGCTTTACCTGTTGGTCCTGAGTTTCCGCATTTTGGGAATAAGGATACATAGTGTTGGCAGTGCCTCCACCTGTCTGGGCATCCATGGCATGGACTGTTTGCCCAGGCAGGAACCTAATAATAACAACTACACAATGGTACAATAAACAATATAAACTTGTATTGAAATGCAAGTGGCAGCATAAAACGAGTTCAGGTAATACAGTAGCTAACTAGACACACCAACTGCTCTCTAACCTCCCAGCCCAGGACCCTCCCAAACAACCCGGAACCACCCTGATCTTCGTCCTAATGACAGCGATGATGGGTACCAGTTGGTGCACATAAGAGATGGGGCCCTTTTAGCATAACGTAGCTGCCAGTACAGGAAAGGCTGTGGGTAAAATCCGCTCAGCAGCTGTGTGATTCTTAGTTAGTGTAAAGATGGATAGAATGCTGTCAGCGAGACAGAGAGAAAAGATGCTCGTTACCGCACAACTTCAGCTGCTCACAGTCCCAGGAAGGCCTCTTGAACGTTGAAGCAATCTGCAGCCTCTGGATCAATTCTTCCCCACGCGGTATGCAGAATCTCCTCTGGGGTGGAGTCGAATGCCGCCAGCAAATCCCTCCGCCTGCGGCCTCCTTAACACAGGGCCCCTCTTCAAACACACTCGCCTCCTGAACAGTCCAGCACAATATACAGCAGACCAAGGTACACTCTCCAGCACTGGATGCTGCTGATTCTCTGTGCTCCAGCTTGCACAGATCCTGGAAAATCTCTCTTATCTGACTGCTCACTCTCTTTGCTCACTTTGTTCTGCCCACGCTGCATGCATGCTCTACACTTCCTGTTTCTTTTAGCTTGGATCTTTCCTTTTCCTGTCAGGGCATTCTGGGAGGTGTGGTCCATGAGTCCAATAAAGTATGTTCCCATACATTGTCCTCTGGCTCCCCCTAGAGGCATAACAGCTGCAGTCCTCAGAGCCAAATCAAACACAGGACTACATTCTCCCCCTCGTAAAAAAATCCTTGCCTTCCACTGGCAAGACCAGCCAAGTGCAAGAACACACAATAAAAAAAAACAACGGCAACATATACATTTCTGCATGACAGTCCTGCATAACAGTCCTATCTAGACAATTGTCAACTATCTTGAAGTCTGCTCTAATAAACAGGAGTTCCCACATTCATCATTTCTGCAAAAGCATACAGGAAATCAACAACTTTACAGTGTAGCTGGGCACTGGGACATAGCTAGGTTCTCCAACGTGATCGTAAGTAAGAACCCTGGGAGGTTGTCTCGCTCTAGTGCCCTGTCTCAATTCTCTCTGAGGAAGTCCATAGTGTGCCTGGGAATCTTCGGCTCCTGCCATTGAGTTGGGGAGGTCACCAGAGGCTTGAGGCCCTGGCTTTCCCATGATACAAGAGTCTCTTTCAGGGGTCCCAGGCACAAAACTAGGGCTGTTTGGATCCAATGTAGAAGAGGCTATGGGAGGAGAGGGAGGTGGCTGCTGAGAAGTGTCTTGTACCATCCACCACTCGTCACTGTGGTCAGTGGATTCTAGGGTCTTTTCTTTAGCTCTCTCCACATTACAGTCTTGCACTGTCTCCTCCACGCCCCTTACAGGTGGTGCGAATATATTCTCACTCTCTTCATTTCCTTTCTGGAGCTCTTCTTGGGAGTATAACACTGGCAGCAGATGGTTCCTGTGCCATGCCTTGATACGACCTTCTGGTCCCTTGATCTTGTATACAGGAAGTCCTGGCAACTTGGCGACCACTTCAAACAGAATGTCTTTCCATCTATCTGCAAGCTTATGTTTCCCAGGCACCCCTAGATTCCGGAGAAGAACTTTATCCCCTGCTGTATCTCTCTATATTTTACTTTGGCATCATAGCGCCTCTTGTTTCGTTCATTCAACTTAGCAGCAGACTGAGTAGATAATTCATAAGCTCTCTGAAGGTTCTGTTTCAGTGACTTGACATATTGATAATGAGAGACTAGACTCGACCCATCTGAAGAAACTCCCAGCCTCAAATCTATGGGCAAGCGGGCTTCCCTCCCAAACATTAAGAAATATGGTGAAAATCCAGTAGATTCATGTCTCGTACAGTTGTAAGCATGCACCATAGCTTCCACATGCGACTCCAAGCTCTTTTTTCTACGTGTGGCAGTGTACCCAACATATCCAAAAGGGTCCTGTTAAATCGCTCAGGCTGTGCATCGCCTTCTGGGTGATAGGGAGTAGTCCTAGACTTATTAACGTTGAGCAAGCTCAGGAATTCCTTGATGATTCGACTTTCAAAATCTCTGCCCTGATCAGAATGTATCCGATTGGGCAGACCATAATGCACAAAGTACTTTTGCCACAAAGTCTTGGCTACCGTCAATGCCTTTGGTCTTTGGTGGGAATGCTTGTGCGTAGCGTGTGAAATGATCTGTAACCACCAGGACATTTCCAATGCCAGCAGAGTCATTTTCAATACACAGAAAATCCATGCAGACCAGATCCAGGGGACCATTACTTTTAAGATGGCCCATGGGTGCAGCCTTTATGGGTAGGGTCTTCCTCTGTATGCATCTTTTGCAGGTTTTTATATACTGCTCCACCGTCTCTCATCTTTGGCCAAAAAAATCTATCTTGCACTAGACCATATGTTTTGTCTATTCCAAGATGTCCATGCTGATCGTGTAGGGCTCTCAGAACCATCCCCCTGAACCGGTGAGGGAGCACCAACTGCTTGCGATCTGGGTGATCATGGTACTCAATAATCCGATACAACAACCCTTCCTCCAGATGCAATTTACTCCATTCTCGCCGAAATATCTCCTTCAGTCCTGAGGGAAGACTGGTCAGAAGGTTAGGATTCTTCGCCTTCACGGCCTTGATGACATTGCCTACATGCCAATCTTGAGCCTGAGCTCTCCGCTTGTCCGCTGTCGTGATATCTGACCAATGCTGTAGGATAATGGGAGCACTGAAGGCTTCGGGCACAACTCCAGGTGAACAGCTAATGGAGTCTATTCCCCTAAGTTCGGTAAAATCTTCTGGGTGTTCTACAACTACCGCTGTATTACATAGAGCCCTTACTCCAGGTCCAGGGACTTCTTCCCACTCCTCTTCTTCTTGATGAGGAGGAAGCCCGGGTCGCCGTGATAGCGCATCTGCACTGATGTTTTTGGGGCCCGGTTTATATCTCAGATGGAAACGGTAATTCGACAACGCCGCCAACCATCGATGTCCGGTGGCATCCAGTTTTGCTGTCGTCTGTATGTAAGTAAGGGGATTGTTATCCGTTCTTACTTCAAACTCTGTCCCATACAGATAATCATGAAGTTTGTCTACTATTGCCCATTTAAGAGCCAAAAATTCCAGCTTGTGGACGGGTAGTTCTTCTCACTCCCTGTTATGCTTCGACTAATGTAAGCAACTGGTCTCAGTCCCTCAGCATAACTCTGTGTAGTACACCTCCTACGCCCTCCAGACTAGCATCTACATGGAGCACATAAGGCCTTTCAGGGTCTGCATAAGCCAGCACTGGGGCTTCAGTGAGCTTCTTCTTCAGGGTGAGGAAGGCCTGCTCGCATACAGAGGTCCATTTTTCCCCGAAGGAATCTCTGGAATATAACACTTTAGAACCATCTGCACTTAAAGAGCCTTTTAGGAGATTATGCAAGTACACCAAGCACTCTCGAGGGTTCATATCCCCAACGGTTTTCTCCATTAGACGTTGGAAAGTGGCGGGAGCTCCAGTGATACCTTGGGGTATCCGCGTAAACTGGTAAAATCCCAGAGGACAGATAAAGGCGTTTTTTTTCCTGATCATCTACCTTCATGGGTACCTGGTAATACCCAGACCTTAGATCAAGTACACTGAACCACTGACTTCCAGACAGAGCATTCAGCAGATCTTCTATCCGGGGCAACGTATACTGGTCTGGTATGGTGCGCTTATTTAGTGTCCTGTAATCTATGCACAGCCGAACTGATCCATCTTTCTTGCGTACTACTACGACGATTGGGGATGCATAGGGGCTACGAGATTCTGTAATAATCCCTGCTCCTTCCATCTGATGGAGAATATCCCTGACATCTTGTATGTCACGGGGTGGAATACGTCTAGATTTTCCCGAAAGGGGGCAAAGTTGGATAATCGAATGGCATGGGTGGCACTTTTTGCACAGCCTACATCCATCTCTTCTTTGGAGAACACTCTCTCTGGCTTGGAGTTTAGTTCGGAGACTATCCTTCCATTCCTGGGATAGGGGGAGAATCCTCTAGACTGAAATCCGCAGGAGTCCGGGGATCTTCCCCTCTTCAGCTGTCACTGCCATAATCGAGGAGATTTGGTCTAGCAGGTGGATCACTCCCAGCAGCTGACCCCGGTCTATACGCACTTCAGTGTGAGTTAGGTTTTGCACCATCACCGGAAAGGCTTGCCCCCGTGGTTCTTCCAGTCTTTAACTTCAGGTATGACCATCCATCCTTTCTGGGCGTCATCCTCCGGAAGGGATTCAATTAAGTATTGTCACCCGCCATCTAAAATTCCATCATGTAGAGTTGCCGAGGCCCGTAGGGATAGTGTTTCACCTGGTCTGATGAACACAGCTCCAATTCCGATGTAATGGCATTTCCCAGCTTTAGCCTGCAATGCCAGTCGCTGACACTCTTCTTCGAGGTGCGGACTAACTTCCATCAGATGATCCAGTGAAGCACCCCTCGTTCTCCCAAGGTAGTTTCTGAATACATCCTGCACCACCCTGGCATTGGTCCCGAGTATGATGGGGGCACAAACTCTCTTCACGTCTGGGCAGATTATGGCCTCCAACTCCATGCTCTGTTCTGTTCCGGTATTCAACTGAGGAATGGTGATGGCGACCTTGATGCTTCCATCAGTCTTGCAGACTTGATCTCCCATGCCCCATAGCTGCATCTCTTCAGTGGGCAGTAAGGGCAGATGCTTTAAATGCTGATCATAGAATGACCTGTAAACTATAGTCACCTGTGACCCAGTATCTAACAGTGCTGAAGCATAGATGCCATTGATTAGTACGTGGATGATAGACCTGGGCCCTACTTTGGGATTGGCCTGTAAACGAGGAGTTCTTTTTTTAGTCCAGTTTCTCCTTTTTTTCTTAATTTTCTTTGAGAAAACTGTACTGTCTTCCAGGGGTCCTATCACTAGCACATGCCCGTCTTCTTCTCCCGAAGGGGCAGGGCATTCCCTGGCAAAATGTCCTGGCTGGCCGCAAGTAAAACATTTCCTCTCCCTTGGTTGATTTCGAGTCAGCCGGGTGGGCTCTACCCTTTTCGGATCCTGCTCGGGCCGTGGAGGATGTGACTGAGACTCTAATTCTGTTAGTCTTTCCCTGAGGCTAGCCATTTCAGTGTTCTCTTTTTCCCGAGGTTTCGTCAGGTTTTCTTTGGAGGTGGCAGGAGAAAATATCTGACTCTCGATCTCCTTCACTTGGGTTATGAGCAATATAAAATCTAAATCTTCTTTAGTCAGTCCTGCTCGCAAAGTAACAATTACTGGGTCATCGGACAAGGCACACCCGCAATACTTGTTTTGTCAATTTCACATGAGCTTGAGCAGGTAACACTACATTCTTTTCCATCAGTTTTCCCAAAAAACTTGCAATCTGGTAACATAGTCAGACAACCTCTCATGTTTCTTTTGACGGGTATTATAGAACTTATTAAGAAGACTTTCGGCATCCTCCACATCTCCATATACTCGTTGTAATACCAGTAGGTACTCCTGAGACTCAATTTCTCCTTTTAAGATTTTATGTGCATTCACAATGTCCGTAGCTGGGGACCGCAGAGTCTCCATTATTCTCTGTCGTTTCATAGCATCAGTACAGGTCCATTCGCCCAGCAATTGTGCTGCATTCCGCTTCCATATTTCAAAACTCTCTTCTCCTGATGGAACGGGTTGCATCCCTGAGAATACCCTCAACTTGCGATAGCTAGGAGTATGATTAGCTGTCACAATTGCCTCTGAGAGTTTCCTGAGTACATCTGGTATATCGCCATTACTAGCCTCAGTTGGGTTTGGCACATTGCTAGGTCTAGAAGACGTGGTCGGTATTTCATCCACAAAATCAATGTGGATGACACGGAGCCTCTTCTCCTCTTGGGGTGGAATAGGTAATGTCCGGTGGCATCTCTTTGGAATGGCCCCTGCTTCTTCTTTGACACCGGCATATACAATCGGACAAAACTCTGATAGTTCATCGCTTAAATGAAGACCTATTGGCTTTGTGCAGTTCCTGAGATCCTTCAATGCATAAACCAGGATATATTTTCTCCTGTTTGGTTTCTCAACACATCCTTGATGGTCACTATAGTCCCTGGTAGAAGGTTCTCTAACACGCGAATGCATTGCATAGCCTGTCCTTGGGGTGGTATATTGCATACCATCAGGGCCTGGTATATGGGTATCCTCTGATTAATAGCCCACTCAGTTACAAACGACACCGTGGGTCGTGGCTCAAATGTAAGGTGGAAAAATGTATCCTTTTTCATCTCAGCAGTGCCTCCATCTGTAACGCTCTTTTGCCGCTGGGGGCGCCCCGCTGGCACCCTCCAGCTGGGTTACACCTTCTTGCTTTACCTGTTGGTCCTGAGTTTCCGCATTTTGGGAATAAGGCTACATAGTGTTGGCAGTGCCTCCACCTGTCTGGGCATCCATGGCATGGACTGTTTGTCCAGGCAGGAACCTAATAATAACAACTACACAGTGGTACAATAAACAATATAAACTTGTATTGAAATGCAAGTGGCAGCATAAAACGATTTCAGGTAATACAGTAGCTAACTAGACACACCAACTGCTCTCTAACCTCCCAGCCCAGGACCCTCCCAAACAACCCGGAACCACCCTGATCTTCGTCCTAATGACAGCGCTGATGGGTACCAGTTGGTGCACATAAGAGGTGGGGCCCTTTTAGCATAACGTAGCTGCCAGTACAGGAAAGGCTGTGGGTAAAATCCGCTCAGCAGCTGTGTGATTCTTAGTTAGTGTAAAGATGGATAGAATGCTGTCAGCGAGACAGAGAGAAAAGATGCTCGTTACCGCACAACTTCAGTTGCTCACAGTCCCAGGAAGGCCTCTTGAACGTTGTAGCAATCTGCAGCCTCTGGATCAATTCTTCCCCACGCGGTATGCAGAATCTCCTCTGGGGTGGAGTCGAATGCCGCCAGCAAATCCCTCCGCCTGCGGCCTCCTGAACACAGGGCCCCTCTTCAAACACACTCGCCTCCTGAACAGTCCAGCACAATATACAGCAGACCAAGGTACACTCTCCAGCACTGGATGCTGCTGATTCTCTGTGCTCCAGCTTGCACAGATCCTGGAAAATCTCTCTTATCTGACTGCTCATTCTCTTTGCTCACTTTGTTCTCCCCACGCTGCATGCATGCTCTACACTTCCTGTTTCTTTTAGCTTGGATCCTTCCTGTTTCCTGTAAGGGCATTCTGGGAGGTGTGGTCCATGAGTCCAATAAAGTATGTTCCCATACATTGTCCTCTGGCTCCCCCTAGAGGCATAACAGCTGCAGTCCTCAGAGCCAATCAAAACACAGGACTACACCTGGATACCTCAGGAATGAATGCCCTCTGAAACTCAGGCCTACCGAAACTGATGGGATTAATGGTGGCGAAAAGCTTAAAGTTAATGGGTCCTGTAATGTCATAATGTTCTTACAAGGGATCTGAACAACCGTTTACAACTATTTGTGATCGACACACAAGCCCCAGCAGTATTAGGTCTGAAAACAAGTAAAGATTTGGTCTTGTACAGATTATAATGACTGTGGATGGTGGGCACAGCGGTTTGTCAAAGGATCAGGGCGGATTAATGTAGGGGCGGATGGAACGGCAGCTCCAGGCCCCTTCCATTAAATAGGCCCAGCTACCCAAGAATAAGCTGCTGGCCGACAGGCCACATACAATCACCGCGTGGCCAGCAGGCCTGACACACACGCAGACTGCAGCCGATGTAAAGGTGGATTATGTAGGCGGATTAATGTGATGAGCAGCCAGTAGGTGGCGCTGATCAGATGCTGAGGGAGACACACTGGCTGCTCCTCCTCATCCTCCTGCAACAAGTCTTCCTGTTTCCAGCCGCGTGGAAGGGCAGTGTGGAAACCCAGAGCTGACCAGCAGCCAGGGGGAAAGGCGAGATTCACCTATCATTCTCTTGGGGTGAGCAGCGTTTATTTTAACTTACTGAGCCCCCCACCCCGCAGCTCTCCTCTGATCTCACTTTTCAGGGAGGAGGGGGGGCAGCACACAGTGGAAACAGAGGGATAAAAGAGAAAGTGGGTCACACACAGAGAAATGAAAAAGAGAATGTCAAGGAAAGGGGGTCACTGAGAAAAGGAAAGAAATAAAAAGAATGGGTCACACAGGAAAGGGGGTCACACAGAACAGGAAAGGGGGTCACAGAGAGAAATGAAAAAGGGTCACAGAGATGAAAAAGAAAGGGGGTCACAGAAAAGGAAAGAAATGAAAAAGAGGTCACAGAGAAAAGGAAAGGGGGTCACCACAGAGAAATTTAAAAAGAAGGGGGTCACAGAGAGAAATGAAAGGGGGTCACACAGAAAGGAAAGGGGGTCACAGAAAAGGAAAGATGAAAAAGAAGGGGTCACAGAGAAAATGGAATGGGGTCACACAGAAAAGGAAAGGGGGTCACAGAAAAGGAAAGATGAAAAAGAAGGGGTCACAGAAATGAAAAAGAAAGGGGGTCATACAGCGAAATGAAAAAGAGAGGGTGTCACAGAAAATGAAAGGGGTCACAGAGAAAATGAAAGGGGGTCACACAGAAGAGGAAAGGAAAGGGGGTCACACAGAAATGAAAAGGAAAGGGGTTCACACACAGGAAAGGGGGTCACACAGAAATGAAAAGGAAAGGGGGTCACACACAGGAAAGGGTTGTCACACAGAAATGAAAAAGAAGGGTCACACAGAGAAAAGGAAAGGGGGTCACTCAGAAAAGAGGTCACACAGAAAAGGAAAGGGAGTCACACAGAGAAATGAAAAAGAAAGGGGGTCACACAGAAAAGGAAAGGGGGTCACACAGAAAAGGAAAGGGGGTCACAGAGAAATGAAAAAGAAAGGGGGTCACAGAGAGGTCTCACAGTAAGAGGGATGAAAGAGGTCACAGAGAGAGAGAGAGGTCACACAGTGAGAGGGTCACACCGTGATCATAGAGATGTGACGGGTGAGAGAGCGAGAGTAAGGCTGGCGTCAGACTAGTGTGAGAGTGGACGTTCCTTCCACTCGACGAACCGTCTGGCCAGCGGCGTAGCGTGGGATGTCGGCGCCCGGGGCAAGGCAAGAATTGGCGCGCCCCCCAACCTGTGGACACGGTAACACACCCTGATTCTTTCTACCAGTAGAGTATTGACCCCCGTTGCCCACAAGCAAGCATGTATTGGTATATAACAAAATACTGATAAAATAAAAAATGAAACAAATGAAAACACATGCAAATCTGCTACACCACCCCATGCTACCCACTGTAAGTCACCTGTCCAGTATACGCTAGCATAGTTCCACTCTCACACTATACCAGTACCCTCTCCAGTACCACAGTCACTCTTTCCCTCAAGTACCCCCACTTTCTCCCAGTACCCCAGTCACTCTCTCTCCAATACCCCACTTTCTCCCAGTACCCCAGTCATTCTCTCTCTAATACCACACCCTCTCCCAGTACCCCAGTCACTCTCTCCCTCAAGTACCCCACTTTCTCTCAGTACCCCCAGTCACACTCTCCAATACCCCACTCTCTCCCAGTACCCCAGTCACTCTTCTCCCTCAGTACCCCACACTTTCTCCAGTACCCCCACTTTCCCAGTCATCTCTCTCAGTACCCCCATTTTCCCCCATTTCCCAGTACCCAAGTACCTCCAGTCACTCTCCCTCAAGTACCCTGAGTCATTCTTTCTCTCTCCAAGTTCCCCCCTTTCTCCCAGTACCCACAGACACCCTCTCCTGTACCCCCTCACTATGTGTTGGTTACCCTGCTCTGGTGTCACACAGTGTCGCCTACCTGCTTGGAGTTGCTGTTGGCCTGGGGGGTTATCCAGAGTTCTTAGTGGGGACCAGATTTTAAATGTGCTGCAGGGCAGGCGCCTCCCTCCCTCCTTCCTGTTCAGCGGCTGCATGGCTGCTAGCGGCAAGGGGCTGGCACAGGGCTTCAAGGGGGGCTGACAAGCGTGGTATAGGGTGTTCCGTCGACTAATGCTGCACTGCTTCACATGACTCATGTCAATGTTAAGGAGGAGTCAGGACAGGACCAGAATTTTCTGTGCCAAGTCACCGCCAGCACCGCAAACCTGGTGGCTGCATGTGCAAGGGCCTCTCATGGACACCAGTGTGTCCATGAGCAGACACCTTGCTAATCCCTGCTGGAAAATATTAGTGGTTAATTTCTTTTGAAATTTTGCGCCCCTAAGAAAATTGCGCCCGGGGCGACCGCCCCCGAGGCCCCCCCCACGCTACGCCACTGCGTCTGGCCACCTTGCTGAGCGCAGTTAGTGCGTTCAGCAGTGCAAAGCTCGATCCTCCTATGGAGAATCGTGTTTTGCAGCCCCGTAATTGCGCGTCCTAGCGCTTTGACGGAGAGGGCTGATGCACGGCTGCAGCATGGCCGCGGTTGCATGCAAAATTCCTGCGCGCAACAGCGTGTGGCTGGCCCCATCGCAGCGTCTCAATGCTGTGACAGACGCCAGAAGGCACGTCAGTATGGGTGCACATAGACTGGCGTCAGACGAGCACACTAACAAGAAATGAGAGACTACTTATTCACACTGCACATTGCTATGAGTTTTATTGCTCTGGAGCTCTGTGATACACTCATACACACCGCACATTACTGTATCACAGAGCTCCACAACAATAAAACTCACAGTAATGTGCAGCGTGTTTGAGCATGAGTTTTATTGCTGTGGATTCTGTGATATGTTCATCTGTGAATAGATTAACCATTACTTCTCTATAAGACAATTTTGCTGCCGCTGAAGACTGCCTAATTGTTGCGAACTGCACCATATTTCTTTGTCAATTCGGCAGTATTTGGTGATTTGACAGTTTAGTTGGCGCTTGTTGCCTCAGTATCTAAAAATAGGCCCAACAAATCCTCAGCACCAGGACCATGATACCCTTAATCCGGCCCTGCAAAGGATGACATTAAGCGTGAGTACTGTGATCTATTCCAGGGCCTAGGGTGCCTCCCGGGGATCAGCCGCATACGTATACAAAAGGGTGCACAGCCTGTCATTCACGCGCCATGGAAAATACCTCTAACTCTGGAGAATAAAGTGCGAGAAGAACTAACTAGGATGGAGAAGCTGGGAGTAGTAAAAAGGGTCACAGAACGCTCAGAATGGGTCAGTTCTATGGTCGTGGTGGAAAA
Organism: Leptobrachium leishanense; assembly: GCA_009667805.1. NCBI lineage: Eukaryota > Metazoa > Chordata > Amphibia > Anura > Megophryidae > Leptobrachium > Leptobrachium leishanense. The sequence continues at coordinate 52,627,387 of CM019066.1, read as the reverse complement.
GAAAACACAGGTGCAATCCGTATTTGCATTGACCCACGTGATTTGAACAAAGTAATAATGAGAGAACACTACAATCTCCCCAACATTGAAAACATAGCCCACAAGCTTGTAGGGGCAACAGTGTTTAGTGTACTGGATGCTCAGTCTGGTTACTGGCAATTGCGTCTTGATGAAGCCAGCAGTTATCTGACCACTTTCAACTCTCCTTTTGGGCAATGGCGATTCACAAGGGTACCTTTCGGCATAGCGTCTGCGCAGGCGATATTTCACATGAATTGATTGATGGTCTACATGGCGTGGAAGTAATAATTGATGATTTGTTGGTCTATGGAAAGGATCGTATAGAACATGATAAAAACCTCACTGCTTTACTCCAACGATGTCGTGAGAAAAATCTGCAACTCAATCCAAACAAAATGCAAATTGGAGTAGACGAAGTTGCATATTTTGGACACATACTAACCAAAGAGGGTTTGAAGCCTGATCCAAAGAAGATAACAGCAGTTATTAATATGAAGGCCCCAACTTCCAGGAAGGAACTGGAGACGTCTTTGGGCATTTTCAACTATCCAAATTCTCCCAAGGTCTTGCTCAGCAGACAGCACCATTACGTGCTTTGCTACAGAAGGATGCTATGTGGTCTTGGGATGCAAACATGGAGAAGACTTTTGACAAAGTGAAAAAAGTGATCACTAAACATCCAGGGCCAATACTAAAATATCTTGATGTAAACTGTGACACTACGCTTCAGGTGGATGCATCTCAGTTTGGGTTAGGTGCTGTACTGATTCAACAAGGACATCCTGTTGCATATGCTTCACGTGCGCTGACTACAACACAAGCCAACTATGCTCAGATTGAGAAGGAGGAGGAGATGTTGGCCATTGTGAATGGATTCAAGAGATTTCACCAGTACATATATGGGCGACCTGTGGTTGTGGAAACAGACCACAAGCCATTGGAATACATCTTGCAGAAGCCGCTCTCCTCTACACCTCCACGCCTGCAGAGGATGGTTATGAAATTACAGCGATACGATCTCACGGTGAAATATAAGCCTGGAAAGGAAATCCCAATGGCTGACACATGGTCTAGGGTGTTTCCAGATGGTCATGAAGCCAGAGATGAACAGGTACATACGGTACTAGTTAATATTCCAATATCTGATGTACGACTGGAGATAAGACAAGATACCAAGCAGGATAAAGTACTAGAAAAACTCATACGTGTCATGTGCAATGGCTGGCCAGAAAAACGAAAGAAGCTTTGTCCTGAGCTGCCGGGATTCTGGCCTGTGAGAAATGAACTATCCATTCATACTGCTATCATTTTCATGGGAGACCTAAGGCACAGCAGGCAGAAGTACTGGACCAAATTCACCAGGGACATTTGGGCATCACCCTGTGTAAGCGCAGAGCACGGGAGGGGATTTACTGGCCAAGGACCTTGATATTGAGTCACTTATTATTATTATTATTATTCTTTATAAAGCGCCAGCATATTCCGCAGCGCTGTACAATAAGCACAGTATAGACAGGGTTACAATACATTGAACAACATTTGACAAACAGTACAGGAGGAGATGAGGCCCTATTCCCGTAGGAACTCACAATCTGGGAGGGTTGGGGTTGGAAACAGGAGGAGAGGACTGTAAGGTGAGAGTGATTGATGGTTGCGTCAGTGAGTTGGGGGGTCGGCTTCCCTAAATAGGAACGTTTTAAGGGAGCGTTAAGGGAGCACTTGTGAAGAAATGTGAAACCTGCCAAACATTTCAAAAGAACAATGCAAAGGAACCTCTCTCACCGTGGAATTCTCCATCAAGGGCACGGCAGAGACTGGCCACAGATATTTTCCATTTCGAGGACAATCACTACCTGATAGTAGTAGATTATTACAGCAAATACTGAAAAATCTAAAAGCATCAACAGTCATATGGGCTCTCAAAACCATACTTTCAAGACATGGAGTGCGCGAAGAACTGGTGTCCGATAATGGCCCACAATTTTCGTGTTCTGAATTCCAGTGTTTTTTGCGTGACTGGGGTGTCCGGCACATTCCCACCAGTCCATATCACCCACAGGCCAATGGGTTAGCTGAGAAGTATGTTGGCACAGCCAAATCTATTATACGGAAAGCTCAATCATCAGGGCAGGATGTGTACCTCGGCCTGTTAAACTATCGTGCAACACCCATGGACGGTTTATGTTCCCCCGCACAGTTGCTAATGGGTAGAGCGCTGAGGACCACATAAGTTGCAGCCTCACTCTATCCCACAGGAGCAGGTAGCAGGTCAGAGGAACATTAACGTGAAAAAACAAAAACTGTATTTTGACCAAAATCCCAAGTGGCTTCATCCTGTCCGGGCTGGGCAAGCTGTGAAGCACAGAGTCACTGGAGATACATGGTGTCACAGTCTGAACCCCCAGACCCTCTGGCGCCCCCTTTGTTCTCCTTTTTTGCCATGTCCTGCATTGATATATGCAGATTCCAGGACTTCATGCTGATCTATACTCATTCCTGGACTCTGATTTGCATGATGGACCTGATATCTCACCTGCACTTGATTCAGCCTAATGAACCCTGCATAAGAGGAAGCTTCGCCCCTTATCCCACGCTTCCTCATTGACGTTGCCTAGTTTAGCCAAGTGCAGACTATCCCTCCTGAGATATCCTTGCCTGGAACCCCTCCTGATCTACAGACATTCCTGTTCACCCTTTGCTATTTCCTGGACATTCATAACCGGTATCCTCCTTTGCCCCGTTTTCCCTCTGCTATCCTATGCTTGACTTACTCGTGTACCAGACCCTCGCTAGACCTTGACTATTCTATTACTTGCTCCCATTGTACCTTGGCTTGGATTATGTGTTATCTGTAACTAGTTGTAAAGCCTGCCCAGAGGGCAGTCTATTGTGGATATACTGCCCCTGCTCATGTATACTGCCCCAGCTCGTGGATACTGCCCCAGCTCGTGGATATTGCCCCAGCACGTGGATATTGCCCCAGCACGTGGATATTGCCCCAGCACGTGGATATTGCCCAGCTCGTGGATACTGCCCCAGCACGTGGATACTGCCCCAGCACGTGGATACTGCCCCAGCACGTGGATATTGCCCCAGCATGTGGATATTGCCCCAGCACGTGGATATTGCCGCAGCACGTGGATACTGCCCCAGCTCGTGGATACTGCCCTAGCACGTGGATATTGCCCCAGCACGTGGATATTGCCCAGCTCGTGGATACTGCCCTAGCACGTGGATATTGCCCCAGCACGTGGATGGATACTGCCCCAGCACGTGGATATTGCCACAGCTCGTGGATACTGCCCCAGCTCCTGGATATTGCCCAGCACGTGGATACTGCCCCAGCACGTGGATATTGCCCCAGCACGTGGATATTGCCCAGCACGTGGATACTGCCCCAGCACGTGGATACTGACCCAGCACGTGGATATTGACCCAGCACGTGGATATTGACCCAGCACGTGGATATTGCCCCAGCACGTAGATATTGCCCAGCACGTGGATACTGCCCCAGCACGTGGATACTGCCCCAGCACGTGGATACTGCCCCAGCTCGTGGATACTGCCCCAGCACGTGGATACTGCCCAGCACATGGATATTGCCCCAGCACGTGTATTGATACTGCCCCAGCACGTGGATACTGCCCCAGCACGTGGATGGATACTGCCCCAGCACGTGGATACTGCCCCCAGCTCGTGGATACTGCCCCCAGCTCGTGGATATACTGCCCCCAGCTCGTGGATATTGGCCCAGCTCGTGGATGGATACTGCCCCAGCACGTGGATACTGCCCCCAGCTCGTGGATACTGCCCCCAGCTCGTGGATACTGCCCCCAGCTCGTGGATATACTACTGCCCCCAGCTCGTGGATACTGCCCCAGCTCGTGGATATCGCCAGCACGTGGATATCGCCCCCCCCCCGCTCGTGGATATGGCCCCCCGCTCGTGGATATGGCCCCCCGCTCGTGGATATGGCCCCCCGCTCGTGGATATACTCACCTACATCGGCCCTCCAGCGATGGCGGTCCCGCGTCCCGCTTCCAGCGTCCTCTCTCGCTCCATTGGTCGCCGGGATGACGTCACAAAAGCCTTTGACCCCCGGGGTCAAAGGCTTTCGTGACGTCATTCCGGCGAACAACGGAGCGAGAGAGGACGCTGGAAGCGGGACCGCCATCGCTGGAGGAGCTAAGGGCCGATGTAGGTGAGTATGTGTAGGCAACATCCCCCTACATTGGCCCGGAGCCTCAGTGGTGGCTGTCGTAGGCTGCTCGGCCGGCCTCCAGGCTTAGGCGAGCCCCCGGCTCGGCTGGGCCTGTAGGCCCAAGCCAAGCCGGGGGCTCGCTGAGCCTGGAGGCCGGCCGAGCAGCCTGCGACAGCCGGAGGACCGTCACCGCTGGAGCTCAGGGCTAATGTAGGTGAGTATGTGCTCTCCACACCCACCCTGCTTACTCGGCCGGTATCCAAGCTTAGGCGAGCCCCCGGCTTGGGCCTAGAGGCCCAGCAGAGCCGGGGACTCGCCTGAGCATGGAGGCCGGTCGAGTTGCATGCTCGGCCGTCCTCCAGGCTCAGGTGAGTCCCTGGCTCGGCTGGGCCTCTAGGCCCAAGCCAAGCGGGGGCTCGCCTGATCCTGGATGCCGACCAAGCTTAGGCGAGCCCCCGGCTTGGCGTGGGCCTAGAGGCCCAGCCGAGCCGGGGACTCGCCTGAGCCTGGAGGACGCCCGAGCATGCAACTCGACCGGCCTCCATGCTCAGGCGAGTCCCCGGCTCGGCAGGGCCTCTAGGCCCAAGCCAAGCCGGGGGCTCGCCTAAGCTTGGATACCGGCCGAGCAAGCAGGGTGTGTGTGTGTGTGTAGAGCACATACTCACCTACATCGGCCTCGAGTCCTCCACCGGTTCCACACATACTCACCGACATCGGCCCTTAGCTCCTCCAGCGATGGCGGTCCCGCTTGCAGCATCCTCTCTCTCTCCGTTGCTCGCCAGGATGACGTCACGAAAGCCTTTGACCCCCGGGGTCAAAGGCTTTCGTGACGTCATTCCGGCGAGCAACGGAGAGAGAGAGGATGCTGCAAGCGGGACCGCCATCGCTGGAGGAGCTAAGGCCGATGTCGGTGAGTATGTGTTAGGCAACATCGGCCCTGAGCTCCAGCGGTGACCTCTCCGGCCGAGCAGGCTGCTCGCCGGCCTCTACGCTTAGGCGAGTCCCCGGCTCGGCTGGGCCTGTAGGCCAAAGCCAAGCCGGGGGCTCGCCTAAGCCTAGAGGCCGCCGAGCAGCCAGCGGCAGCTGGAGGAGGTCTCCGCTGGAGCTCAGGGCCGATTTTGGGGTGTATTTTTTGGGAACTTCGGCCCCGATCCTCCAGCGGTGACCTTCTCCGGCTGCTGCTGGCTGCTCGGCGGGCCTCTAGGCTTAGGCGAGTCCCCGGCTCGGCTGGGCCTCTAGGCCCAAACCGAGCCGGGGGCTCGCCTAAGCCTAGAGGGCCGCCGAGCAGCCAGCGGCAGCCGGAGGAGGTCTCCGCTGGAGCTCAGGGCCGATTTGGGGTGTATTTGTTTGGGAACTTCGGCCCCGATCCTCCAGCGGTGACCTTCTCCGGCTGCCGCTGGCTGCTCGGCGGGCCTCTAGGCTTAGGCGAGTCCCCGGCTCGGCTGGGCCTGTAGGCCCAAACCGAGCCGGGGGCTCGCCTGAGCCTGGAGGCCCGCCGGCAGCCGGAGGACGGTCACCGCTGGAGGATCGGGGCATCTGGCCGTGTAAACACACGGGTAGCTGCGCGCGGCTCGTGCCGTTTTTTTTTTTTTTTTTCACGCGGCCGGCACGCGCAGCTACCTGTGTGTTCTAACGGCCGCTTTCAAATGTCCGTCGCGCATGCGCAGTAGGGTTTTGGCGACGGACAGTTTTTAGCTTATCCTTTTATAGTATAGAAGATGTCTGTCTTCCCCTTCTAGATATTCAGTCTCTTTACCCTGTGTTTATCCTGCTTCTCCTCGCTTCTGCAATCCGTTCACATCTAGCCCAGTCTCCTCCTGTTATTTAGTCCTCGTGTATTCTATTATATCTTGGTTCATATCTGTTCTCTCAATAAACTCTATTGCCCTGTAACCTGTCTTCTGCTGCTATTTCGCTGCACATTGGGCTCACTCCCATAGTCCTGCACACGCATGCTAGGCCCGTCACACATGGGAACCTGCTCGCATTGTCAGTGAAGCCGATTCTCCGAGATCGGATGTGATTGAAACTGAGTGTGGATCTCAACTCAGACGAAACAGGCGTCATCTTCTCCAGACACGGCCTCGGATACTCCACTGGGGCAACCAAACCACAAGGAAAATAAGGGGCAAAATGAAGACCATACGGAATTCCTGGACACGGATATAATGTCTACGGAGGACGTTGAGGACAGAATAAGTGTATGATCTTGTGATAATGCTGGAGGTGACATCGATTCTACGGATAGTGAGCCGGCGGTTACTTTCTCCCGCTATGGTCCAGCTTTCAAACCAAAACTATGGAAAGACTTTGTATCATATTAAGCGTTTATACTTGAAGGGGAAGATGTAATGATGTGTATACAGTGTGTGCGTGCTCCCCTGCGTACAGAGTGTAATGATGTGTATACAGTGTGTGCGTGCTGCCCTGCGTACAGAGTGTAATGATGTGTATACAGTGTGTGCGTGCTCCCCTGCGTACAGAGTGTAATGATGTGTATACAGTGTGTGCGTGCTCCCCTGCGTACAGAGTGTAATGATGTGTATACAGTGTGTGCGTGCTCCCCTGCGTACAGAGTGTAATGATGTGTATACAGTGTGTGCGTGCTCCCCTGCGTACAGAGTGTAATGATGTGTATACAGTGTGTGCGTGCTCCCCTGCGTACAGAGTGTAATGATGTGTATACAGTGTGTGCGTGCTCCCCTGCGTACAGAGTGTAATGATGTGTATACAGTGTGTGCGTGCTCCCCTGCGTACAGAGTGTAATGATGTGTATACAGTGTGTGCGTGCTCCCCTGCGTACAGAGTGTAATGATGTGTATACAGTGTGTGCGTGCTCCCCTGCGTACAGAGTGTAATGATGTGTATACAGTGTGTGCGTGCTCCCCTGCGTACAGAGTGTAATGATGTGTATACAGTGTGTGCGTGCTCCCCTGCGTACAGAGTGTAATGATGTGTATACAGTGTGTGCGTGCTCCCCTGCGTACAGAGTGTAATGATGTGTATACAGTGTGTGCGTGCTCCCCTGCGTACAGAGTGTAATGATGTGTATACAGTGTGTGCGTGCTCCCCTGCGTACAGAGTGTAATGATGTGTATACAGTGTGTGCGTGCTCCCCTGCGTACAGAGTGTAATGATGTGTATACAGTGTGTGCGTGCTCCCCTGCGTACAGAGTGTAATGATGTGTATACAGTGTGTGCGTGCTCCCCTGCGTACAGAGTGTAATCATGTGTTTGCTTCATGTTATGTATTAAGTGTATTATACTTATACCTAGTTCATTCTGCATGTTAGGAAACAGTTAACAGTCATGTGATCAGGGGGCGGGGAGTGGCAGCCATTGGAAGATGGATTCTGCTGAGTAAAATCTGTTCTTGTCGAGCTCCTTGTTGTCTGTCAATACTTCAGTGGATTCATCACGGCATCTACAGTATGTATGGGAAAAGTACATCGAATTTTTACCCATATATTAAACAGAAATTCATTTGGAAACTGGGATTTTCTCATTTTGGGTGTAAAGGGATCTGTACCAACCGCAAGAAACATTACTTTCCTTTAATCAGCAAAAGCATAATACGGATGAATATAATACGGATGAATATAATACGGATGAATATAATACGGATGAAGATAATACGGATGAATATAATACGGATGAATATAATACGGATGAATATAATACGGATGAATATAATACGGATGAATATATATACGGATGAATATAATACGGATGAATATAATACGGATGAATATAATACGGATGAAGATAATACGGATGAATATAATACGGATGAATATAATACGGATGAATATAATACGGATGAAGATAATACGGATGAATATAATACGGATGAATATAATACGGATGAATATAATACGGATGAATATAATACGGATGAAGATAATACGGATGAATATATATACGGATGAATATAATACGGATGAATATAATACGGATGAAGATAATACGGATGAAGATAATACGGATGAATATAATACGGATGAATATAATACGGATGAATATAATACGGATGAATATAATACGGATGAATATAATACGTATGAAGATAATACGGATGAATATAATACGGATGAATATAATACGGATGAATATAATACGGATGAATATAATACGGATGAATATAATACGGATGAAGATAATACGGATGAATATAATACGGATGAATATAATACGGATGAATATAATACGGATGAATATAATACGGATGAATATAATACGGATGAATATAATACGGATGAAGATAATACGGATGAATATAATACGGATGAATATAATACGGATGAATATAATACGGATGAATATAATACGGATGAATATAATACGGATGAAGATAATACGGATGAATATAATACGGATGAATATAATACGGATGAATATAATACGGATGAATATAATACGGATGAATATAATACGGATGAAGATAATACGGATGAATATAATACGGATGAATATAATACGGATGAATATAATACGGATGAATATAATACGGATGAATATAATACGGATGAATATAATACGGATGAATATAATACGGATGAAGATAATACGGATGAATATAATACGGATGAATATAATACAGATGAATATAATACGGATGAATATAATACGGATGAAGATAATACGGATGAATATAATACGGATGAATATAATACGGATGAATATAATACGGATGAATATAATACGGATGAATATAATACGGATGAATATAATACGGATGAAGATAATACGGATGAATATAATACGGATGAATATAATACGGATGAAGATAATACGGATGAAGATAATACGGATGAATTATATACGGATGAAGATAATACGGATGAATATAATACGGATGAATATAATACGGATGAATATAATACGGATGAAGATAATACGGATGAAGATAATACGGATGAATATAATACGGATGAATATAATACGGATGAATATAATACGGATGAATATAATACGGATGAAGATAATACGGATGAATATAATACGGATGAATATAATACGGATGAATATAATACGGATGAATTAATACGGATGAATATAATACGGATGAATATAATACGGATGAAGATAATACGGATGAATATAATACGGATGAATATAATACGGATGAATATAATACGGATGAATATAATACGGATGAATATAATACGGATGAAGATAATACGGATGAATATAATACGGATGAATATAATACGGATGAATATAATACGGATGAATATAATACGGATGAATATAATACGGATGAATATAATACGGATGAAGATAATACGGATGAATATAATACGGATGAATATAATACGGATGAATATAATACGGATGAATATAATACGGATGAATATAATACGGATGAATATAATACGGATGAATATAATACGGATGAAGATAATACGGATGAATATAATACGGATGAATATAATACAGATGAATATAATACGGATGAATATAATACGGATGAAGATAATACGGATGAATATAATACGGATGAATATAATACGGATGAATATAATACGGATGAATATAATACGGATGAATATAATACGGATGAATATAATACGGATGAAGATAATACGGATGAATATAATACGGATGAATATAATACGGATGAAATAATACGGATGAAGATAATACGGATGAAGATAATACGGATGAAATAATACGGATGAATATAATACGGATGAATATAATACGGATGAATATAATACGGATGAATATAATACGGATGAATATAATACGGATGAAGATAATACGGATGAAGATAATACGGATGAAGATAATACGGATGAATATAATACGGATGAATATAATACGGATGAAGATAATACGGATGAAGATAATACGGATGAATATAATACGGATGAATATAATACGGATGAATATAATACGGATGAAGATAATACGGATGAAGATAATACGGATGAATATAATACGGATGAAGATAATACGGATGAAGATAATACGGATGAATATAATACGGATGAATATAATACGGATGAATATAATACGGATGAAGATAATACGGATGAATATAATACGGATGAATATAATACGGATGAATATAATACGGATGAATATAATACGGATGAAGATAATACGGATGAATATAATACGGATGAATATAATACGGATGAAGATAATACGGATGAAGATAATACGGATGAATATAATACGGATGAATATAATACGGATGAAGATAATACGGATGAATATAATACGGATGAATATAATACGGATGAATATAATACGGATGAAGATAATACGGATGAATATAATACGGATGAATATAATACGGATGAATATAATACGGATGAATATAATACGGATGAATATAATACGGATGAAGATAATACGGATGAATATAATACGGATGAATATAATACGGATGAATATAATACGGATGAATATAATACGGATGAAGATAATACGGATGAATATAATACGGATGAATATAATACGGATGAATATAATACGGATGAAGATAATACGGATGAATATAATACGGATGAATATAATACGGATGAAGATAATACGGATGAATATAATACGGATGAATATAATACGGATGAATATAATACGGATGAAGATAATACGGATGAATATAATACGGATGAATATAATACGGATGAAGATAATACGGATGAAGATAATACGGATGAAGATAATACAGATGAAGATATGGTGTCCAAATAAAAGCAATTAATGGTGAATTATTTTACTTACCCTGTTTCCCCAAAAATAAGACCTAGTGTGTTTTTTTGATAACTGTGAAAATATAAGACCTACCCCGAAAATAAGACCTAGTTGTAGGGCAACTTGAAGAGCCGCGGGAGAGAATTGGTGATGCCAGCACCAGAGGAAGCGAGGTGGCAGTGGAGGGAGCTGAGCCACATAAAGCTGTGGTCACACCAGCATTCTTTGAGCAGAAGGAACGTCTGTGAGAGTGGACGTTCCTTCCACTCTGACGCCCGTCTGGCTACCTCGCTGAGCGTTTAGTGTGCTCAGCGCTACAAAGCGTGATCCTCCTATGGAGGATCGCACTTTGTAGCCCCATCTGCATCTGTCATAACTTTTTGACAGGAAGGCTGAAATCACGTCCGGTGGCAGTGCACGCAATTCATGCGTGCACACGCATGCTACACGCACGCTATACGCAGGGAAGTGTGGTCACACGGACGCACCCAGTGCGTTCCTTGTGTTCAAACAACGCTCTTGTGACTGCAGCCTTAGCCAATGCTTCCTCTACTGCTGGCTCCTGGCACAGGCGGAGTGATACCAGATGTACACCGCCAAAAAAACACTAATATAACAAAAAAAAATAAGACCTAGTGTGTTTTTTGGGGGCCAAAAAAATATAAGACAGTGTCTTATTTTCGGGGAAACACAGTACAAATAAAAGCACAAAAAATACATCTTTAAGAGACAGAAAAGCAGACTTACTGAAGGCAGCAATAAATCAGCTGGAGTCAGATTGTACTTGAGACGTTGTTTTGTAGCTGCAGCTGATTGGCTGCCAGTGTGCACTGACCCATAACTTTGTAGGTGAACCCAGCAGAATGCAGGGAGGTCAGGAGGGATCTGCTTAGAGAGCAGGACAAAAATGCTGGCTGTGCCTGCCATGTGTATACCCTCCAAATGTAACCGGAATCTGCTAGGTTCACTCGGGACGAGGCCGGACCGGACACAAACAAGGATTGTCTGAACACGAGTCTCTTCAGGAAAGGCAAACTTTATTAGTGATGTCACACAATGCTCACACAGGATTAAATCGCAAAGAGTGAGCCCCGTTCTCACCCCGACGAGGGGTTTTATACCCCGAATACATAATTAGGTACATCCCAATTAGCCCACCTCCCGGTGACACTTTATTCCACCCCACGTGGGTTAATACCTCCCATCATTAATACAAAGGCATTCCATACATTGACTGTAAATTGTCAAACTTCATGTTAGTCTGACAGTTTGTGATTTGCTGCCGCACTCAATCCGGGCCGTGCCCACCTCCCTTTTGGCTGTGCTTGTTTATTTCAGATAAGACATGGTCTGGTTTCTACGCTCTCTTTGTCTCTTCAGCAGGCTTTTGTGATCTTCATGTATCCATTCGTCATCCTGTCTCTCTCTGCCAAGAGCAGGCTGGATCTTCCCTTATTTTAATTGCTTCTCTGTTAGTACAACAAATTCCTAAGATTCTATGTAAGCTTCATTCTAATAGTTAGTTTCAAGTGAAACAATATTCTGAACAAGATGGCCACCTGGCTCATAATGGCAACCATCTTCCAGCCTGATTCCACTTCATTCCCCCCTTGGCTCAAGCCTCAGGATCTCTTCCTGATGCTTGTAGCCATCACACCCCACTAGTATTATTCTTAAACTCCTCATACTTTAGGGGACCTATTTTCGTTGGGAACATGTCTTGTGGAATTATCAGTGGTATCTTTTGTGTCTGCGTGAGTTTCAGTGCTCTCTTGCATAGTGGCCATAGACATAGCCCTATGTGGTACGTCAGTATCCCTACAACCAGGATCACCACTATCATCAGAATCCTGGATCCAATCTGTGAGATAAATCTCAGGATGGATCCAAACCACTCTCAGATTGCTCCGAACCCACGAAGTGGATTCCAGCCTTCAGCAGCGATTCTCCTTGCTGTATTCTGCAACTGTGCTACCTTCTCTTGGTGATCCTGGATCACCTGGAAATAGTCCGGGACATCGTGCGTAGTGTTCCTGATGAAGGTGCAACATTCATAGTGCATTGTCATTTCACACAATCCATTCAACGCCGCACTGATCTGTTCCAGTGCCATATCATGTATCATCTGTACCTTCCGTATCTCACGCACTTCCAGATTCAGCAACTGAATGTCCATACTGGTCTTATTCAGAATTTCATCCATCAAACTGGCATAACTGTTCAGTCGTACCATCAACTCTCGTTCCCATCCAGTCCACGCCGGCAGCCATGACCATATTCGATCCACCTTTTTAAACATCTCTCTCTTCTGTCTTTCAAACACCAGTGGGTACCTAGGGTGGAGTTCTGTGTCTGTATTAGTGTCTTCTCCCCTTACTCTCTGAATTGGGATCAATTTAGCCAGATAACACATTCCCGTTATCGTTGGTGGTACCCATGTGTAACACACCTTCCCACAACACACCTGGTATCCCCTCTCAATATAAATGGTGACAAATGTAGTGTTCCCTTTGCTATTTCTATCATCAGTTGTCTCAGCCGTTTCATCATATCCTGTGCACTCTGCCTTCCATCCGTCACCTTTGCAATCACTGCCTCTTGCTCACTCGTGAGTTTTCTACATCGTATGTATAGAAAATTTGCCTGCTCCTTTGTGTTGAATGTGTAGATGTATGATGTCCAGTTGAACTTGCTTGAGTAGCACCCTCCGCCCTCATTATGTGTGTCTCTATCTGGTCCTAGTTAGAAGCACCACTCTGGTGGGTATACTGGCCCTATTATAGGGTAACCAGGACTAAATGATTCTGGCTTTTCCCTGGGTGCATCAAAAGCATGTATTGTGACATTCCCTGATGCAAACATACTCAGATTCATTGGAACAGAAGCAAATGGGATGTGAATTGTCTCTGGGTGCATCCTACTACACACCCAGCATGCGGTTTGCCCAGACTTTTTAGCATAATCATATTTAAATTGCACAAGTAAATGCCCTCTTGGCAAAATCTCGGATGTTGCCTCTCGTTTTTGTCTCCACATGGTACGATTCTCCATCACCGGGTGTGTACCATTCCAGATATGGGAGATATCCACTTTCTTGGCGGTGCTTGGATACCTGGGGCATGCTCCATGCGAGAGTCCATAGGTCAAGTTTGCAAGGTACAAAATCAGTACCACGAATGCCCCAAATGTCAGAATCCCTTGAGAAATTCTTTTCACAGTCACATAAACCCAATCCCTCCCCACCGGAATCGCGAAAACAAAAGACATTTCTGGATGATCAAGGGTGGGGGCTGGGCCCCTAAAAAGCACCCTTCTGGTATCCCCCGTTGGTGGATGGTCAGGACTTGTGTCCATCAAGACACCCACTTGTGGAATCATTTGGGTGTCTTCAGTTGGATCATTTAGATTCTCACGGCTGTGGTCTTTGTCAGCTTTAGCCTCAGCGGATTGGTCTCGTTGGCGACGACCTTCCATGCTGGTTCAGGACTGGCTGCAGCTACCTTCCGCCTGGAGTGATGTATCCACGGGACCACCTCGGCAACCTTTACTGCTGTAGGGGTTGATAACAGGACAAGGTAAGGACCTCTCCACTTTGGGCCTAGTGGGTCATTTTTCCACTCTTTCACCCACACTGAATCACCTGGAAAATACTTGTGGAGTGGGGGATACTAAAAGTGAGGTATATTATCTCCCAACCAAGTATTCAGTTTCTGCATTGATTTACCTAACAATACAACCTGATCATTTAATTTAGTTTCTCCCAATGCCCGAAGGTCCCCCCTTAGTCCAGTAATCAGAGGGGTAGGCCGTCTGAACATCAGTTCGTACGGACTTAGCTTCAATTTGGGGGTTGGCCTGCACCTAATGTGCAAAAGGACTATCGGCAGCACATCCAACCAGCCTAGCGACATCTCTTGGCACAATTTGGACATCAAAGTCTTTAGGGTGCGGTTCATTCTTTCGACTTTTCCTGAGCTTGGGGGCCTGTAGGCAGTATGTAGCTTTCAGGTGATGCCCAACAGACGGGCAAGCTGTTGTAAACAGTTCTGTATGAATGCAGGGCCATTGTCTGACCCTATCTCGAGAGGCAATCCATAACGTGGTATTATTTCTTTCATCAGACTCTTCACTACTTCCACAGTCTTTTCAGTTCTTGTTGGGAAAGCTTCCACCCATCCTGTCAGAGTACACACCATTACCAGTAGATATTTGTATCCTTTGCAGGGTGGCAGTACTGTAAAGTCTATTTGTAGCGATGCCATTGGGGATAGCCCGATTGGCTGCTTCCCTGGAGGTTGAGATGGGCCTGTTCTCGGGTTGTTCTTGGCACATGTCACGCACTGCTGGGCTATTGCTTTGCAGACTACTGACAATCCGGGTACATAGAAATGTGGCTCTGATTGCTGTTCCATCACTTCTCTTCCTCCATGGGTACTTGCATGAAGTGTTCTTACAATTTCAGGAGCCAATGTTGCTGGTAGGACTATTTGTCCATTCTTCAACTGGAACCATCCGTCTTCTCCATATTCGCCTTGTTCCTCCGATAGCCACTTCTTTTCTTTCTCTGAATATATGGGTGTCCATTCACTCAGTGGTGCCGGTAGGAGTGCAGCCACCACTGGTTTTGCTTTGTATCGTGCCAATTCTTCATGGTTTCCCCAGACAAATTCTTCTTTCGGGAAATAGTATTGCCATGCGAAGAACAGCAGATCTTGTCTGTCTTGTGAATCTCTTACTGCTGGTATGAAAAAGTTCATTGCACTTTTCTTCATTCTTGGCAGCTTATTTTTGATAAGGATCTCCTTGAGGAAGAACCTCACCAACGGGGCTTGGTACTCTTCTGCTCCCAATTCTCCCAGACTTAGCAGTATTTGTGTAATCCGTAGATTATTATGAGAGTTGGTTGTCCAATTTTCGAAACGTTCGCAAAATTTTCTGCTCGTTCAACTTCGGTCACTTTTGTGTCTTCTTCACACTCCCCCATTACTTTTACGCCGAAGAATTTCAGCATCATTTTGTAGGCTCTGCGTAGTCTTTGCTGAACTTCTGAGGTGTTAATCATTAGTCGTGTCTCTTGCGGATTCAGAGGAGTGGAATAGAAATTTCGGCCTTGTGACTGGGTTGGGAAAAGCCATTGGATATAATCATGATTAAGTTCTAATAGTTCGTAATCATCTTGCCATTTGTGCAATATAATTTCAATGAATTCGCCTTTGGGTTCAAATTTTCTCCAATTCATGTAGAATTCGTAGTTTGGCATGGGAGGTTGAGGCTCTTGCTTGCAGAGCAGAACTTTGGCTTGATCAATTGTTAGCAGTGGTTTTGCAGCTGCTTTTGCGGACATGTCAGCGCGCCTGTTACCTTTTGGGATTTCATCATGACCCTTTTGGTGGCCACGACAGTGCATGCATGATACTGACAACGCTTGGTTTCCATACAGCTTCTAGGAGGGCGCGATTTCAGCCGCATACTTTATTGGTTGTCCTAAGGAAGTAAGTAGGCCTCTTTCCTTGTAGAGTGCACCATGTGCATGGACTGTCATGAAGGCGTACTTGGAATCAGTGTAGATATTTACTCTTTTTCTTTCGGAGATTTCTAGAGCCCTGGTTAGGGCTGTTATTTCAGCCAGTTGTGCAGATGTGTGGCCTGGCAGTGGATTTGCTTCGATAATTTCTTCTGCTGAGACAACTGCATAGCCGGAGACTTTCTTCCCATCATCCATGTAACTGCTACCATCAGTGAATAACTGTAGATCGTATTTGTCTAGGGGTACATCTTTCAAATCTGGCCTGCTACTGAACACTTCTTCCATGACTTGGAGGCATTCATGATCTGGATCCTCTTCGCAGTCAGGCAGTAAAGTAGCAGGGTTCAAGGTAGCTGTAACAGATCTCTGTACCCGGACAGGGTCACATCTGCCAAATGCTGCTTCCTCGCTGGACACCCAGTTTCTCATCGTGACTCTCACACCTTTCTCTTGTACCTTAGCCGCAGCTCAAGGCCCGGTGCCTATAGAGAGCCTGACTAGCACACCCAGAAATAAGCCGAAGCTGTAGACCTGGAGCCTTTCCTTGGCACAGCGGGCAGAAGATTCCTGGTACTCCAAAACATGAGTCGTGACTTCAAGCTTAGTCAGAATAGAACTGACTGTTTATTACACAACACAGAGATACACTCAACCACCAACCTCATTTACATACAATCAAGCAGATAACTGCACAAATCAGATTAACTACACAGGACCTTCAAACAATGGAGAATGGGGGAAGAGAAAGCACGTAAACAAAAGGAATCTCTTACTGAGAGAATTTACACAATAGCAGGTACTAATACAGAGATCTACACTATACAGGGAATAACACACAGACATCAGAAATCTTTAGTTAACTGGCATATATATATATATAACGGGGAAAATCACATTGGGTACTTATAAAAATAAGGGCTAACGAACTTTTAATAACACACAAATAAATAAACACTTGAACTGTTGTACTGCGCTACAGCGTAGTGGCGGCCGTCCCGTCACATATCTCCCCCACGTTACCAGATGGCAGACCCGGTGAGACCCTCTTCGGGTCCGCTTGGGGATGTCCATGGCCCCCACCAAATTTCTTTAAAAGGTCCACCAGTCCCCCAATAGTCTCTTTCACGGGCCATAGCCTGTAGGCAGGAGGCTAGCACACAGCCCCCTCCAAGTAGCACAACAACATTGTGTTCTATCACATATCTCCCTCATTTGCAGGAGACTAACCAGGCACCAGATCCCAAACGCGTCTGTGAGTGTGTTAGTCTGAACCCAAGTCCCAAAAAGTTTGTTTCTTTTCATTGACCATGCGGTCCAGTCCACAACCATGGATGCATTCATCCCCTCCCCATATTCCATCAGGGGCCATACAGGAGTCAACATTCCTGCAGCACTGCTTGGGGACATCTCTCCAGTGCCAGGGCCACACACATATACTAGAGAGTTACTCACCGAGCCATCCCCAGCAGCTCCCTTAGATTGTGCCCGCCACTCGGGAGAAATGCCAGCTGTCCCATCTCCGGGTATTGCAGTCAGCTGCTGGAAAGCATGGGAGGCAGTTGATGTCTCTGAAGAAAAGGGTCGGGGATCTGAGCCGGCTGCCCAGTATCTAGGGGGCACACGAAAGGAAACCACAGCCCCCTGTGGTTGATTCCAGAGAACACTGGCACTCGACTCCATTGCTGGCTCCTCACCTGGGGCTGTGTAGAGCAATGCTGGCGGTGTGGGGCTGTTTTCTTCCCAGAGATCCAGGCTATCCAAATGCAGGCAGGGCCCGGCTGCACCAGGCTCTGACGCCAGCACTACACCTGGGGGAACCGTTTTGTCCTCATGAATCACCAACTCCAGCAAGCTGTCCTCCCCGCTCACTGGCTCTGGCGACATCATAACTTGGGGATCTGGGGCAACTGTCTCACATCCTGACAATGCTGTGGGAAATATTCCAATCTCCTCGACAACTCCAGAGTCTATAGCTGGCTCAGACACATCAAGGCCTTCAAGCTTCCCCAGCTCTCCTTGGCTGGGAGCACACTGGGGCCCATCTGCCATGCATCCCAGTAAACTGCTAGTGGGGTCTTTAGTCTCGCCCACTGTCGCAAGGCATTCCTCCCTCGACATTGCACAAATGTCCCTCTGGGTCACATCGGTGGAGATCGCAGTCCCATCCACCACTGTAGGGCAAAAATCCTCTGCTGCCCAAAGAGAGGAGGCATTCTGTACTATTGTCAGCTCCTCTGTCTGCTTCTCTGTGCAGAGCTTCTCATGGTGAGTCTGGCTTACCTGCTGAACGAGGTCTAGCAGTCTCTTGTACAATTTCTCCAGCTTCCACTCCTTGCTGGCTAACGACTCCAAATCGTCTTGTATCCACCACACGTAGGAGAGGTTTAGCAGGTTTTCTCTGTACTCTGCAATCGCTTCCCGTCTCCACTCCGTGTCATCTCCGAAATCTGGGTCTCTGAACATTCTCTCAAATAACAGTCCCGGGCCGCCGTAGCCAAAGCCTTCTGTCGGTCTGTTATTGTCCATGCTCTCAGTTCCCATCTGGACTACATACCATCGCAGGGCTTCATAGCTCTCCTCCAGCCGTGTCTCTTCATAAACCAGACAAGCCAGATCAGTCGGCCAATTCTGGTTGCGTTGTTTATCCACCAACGCCTCACGCAATTCTATCCTCTTCAGGTACCTTGCTTGGGATGAGGGGAGGATCTTGTTCTGGCAGCGCTGCTCTCTGTCCAGCGCCTCGTGCCAGAGTAGCCAACGTGCTGTATCAGCCCAGTTCAGCTGAGTCTCCTCTGTTATAGGTCCACGATGGTTTGCCTGTACCTCTTGCAACCTCTCCCAGTACGCTGCTCCTGTGACTGCTGCCATCTTCCGCTTCTGCCGTCTGGATATCGAATCCTGGTGATGCTTTGGATGTCCTTAGACTGTAGGAAGCATCCCACATGCTGCCACCAATGTAACAGATCTCTGTGCCCGGACAGGGTCACATCTGCCAAATGCTGCTTCCTCGCTGGACACCCAGTTTCTCCTCGTGACTCTCACACCTTTCTCTTGTACCTTAGCCGCAGCTCAAGGCCCGGTGCCTATAGAGAGCCTGACTAGCACCCCTAGGAATAAGCCGAAGCTGTAGACCTGGAGCCTTTCCTTGGCACAGCGGGCAGAAGATTCCTGGTACTCCAAAACATGAGTCGTGACTTCAAGCTTGGTCAGAATAGAACTGACTGTTTATTACACAACACAGAGATACACTCAAGCATCAACCTCATTTACATACAATCAAGCAGATAACTGCACAAATCAGATTAACTACACAGGACCTTCAAACAATGGAGAATGGGGGAAGAGAAAGCACGTAAACAAAAGGAATTTCTTACTGAGAGAATTTACACAATAGCAGGTACTAATACAGAGATCTACACTATACAGGGAATAACACACAGACATCAGAAATCTTTAGTTAACTGGCATATATATATATATAACGGGGAAAATCACATTGGGTACTTATAAAAATAAGGGCTAACGAACTTTTAATAACACACAAATAAATAAATACTTGAACTGTTGTACTGCGCTACAGCGTAGTGGCGGCCGTCCCGTCACAGTAGCGATGAGGTCCAGATGAACTCGTGGATTCTCACACATCATAGCTTGGTACTTTGTCATCCGGCTGTTGCTGAACCAGTAACTTCCTTTTACATCCAGCAGGGCTTTGACAGCATGGGGCACCTTGACATGAAGAACTTGTCCAAGGGTCAGCTTGTCAGCTTCTGCTATCAGCATTGCGGTGGCTGCCACGGCTTTCAGGCATGGGGGTAGGCCGCTGGCCACTGGATCGAGTTGCTTGGAGAGATAGGCCACAGGCCTTAGCCATGAGCCAAAACTTTGGATCAGCACTCCCGTTGCTGTTTGATTGTGTTCATGCACGTACAGCTGGAACGGCTTGCTGTGATCTGGCAGTCCCAGCGCCGGAGCTTCCATTAACAAAGTCTTTAACTTTAGGAAAAAAATAAGTATCTGGCGCCCCCTAGTGGACAAGCTGAACAATGCAACAGTAATACAATTAATATGTAGGATCAAAAAAAAGTCCGTACTAGATAACAGCAGTTCAAAAGTCAGCAGCAGAAGTTCACACACAAGACGGTTTACCTCTAACCGTCAAATACTTGAACAACAGAAAAAAGTGGAGATTCTCTGCGCTTCCCTCTTTAGTGTTGGATTTTTTCCAAGTAAAAGATCTTCTTATGATATTGTAAATCACTTTTCACAAATGGTCTTCAATCCTCAGGAGAAAAAAGGGGATAAATAGCAACATAGTGTGATCCATAGCATCATGAGTGCCCCCCAATAATTATACAAAGGTTAAACTCACATGTGGAGGTGTCATAAATCTGACACTAGATGTACTGCGCAGACGGTATTTTGAGGAGAGTAAAACTTTTTGCCGACTGAGGAAGCGACTTGGTTCGCGAAACATGTTTTGGCGTTGAAATTTTACTATTTTAAATTGTTTTAAAGAATAAATTTTCATTAACCTTTACTCGAGGTCCTGCAGCCGTTTTATTTTATTTTATTTGCTTGGAGGAGCACCTGGGAACGAAGATCTTAAAGGGGAGTCCGGTATCTCCTCAAAATACCGTCTGCGCAGTACATCTAGTGTCAGATTTATGACACCTCCACATGTGAGTTTAACCTTTGTATAATTATTGGGGGGCACTCATGATGCTATGGATCACACTATGTTGCTATTTATCCCCTTTTTTCTCCTGAGGATTGAAGACCATTTGTGAAAAGTGATTTACAATATCATAAGAAGATCTTTTACTTGGAAAAAATCCAACACTAAAGAGGGAAGCGCAGAGAATCTCCACTTTTTTCTGTTGTTTAACTTTAGGAATGCTGCTGTTTGCTCTTCTCCCCAGAGGAAGGGGTCTTGTTCTTCCCCCTTTGTGGCTTGGTGAAGAGGCTTGGCAATTTCTGCGAAGTTGGGGATCCACAGGCGGCAGAAGCCTGTAGCTCCCAGAAACTCACAGACTTGTCTTCTGGTTTTTGGTTGGGGTATTCGGCATACTGCTTTTCTTTCTGCCCCCAATGCACGCTTGGTACCTGTTAACTGGAAACCTAAGTACTTTACACTTTCTTGCATATTCGTGCTTTCTTTCTTGACACTCTGTATCCTGCTTGGCATAGTATTATTATTATTATTATTATTTATAAAGCGCCAGCATATTCCGCAGCGCTGTACAATAAGCACAGTACAGACAGGGTTACAATACATTGAACAACATTTGACAAACAGTACAGGAGGAGATGAGGGCCCTATTCCCGTAGGAACTCACAATCTAGGAGGGTTGGGGTTGGAAACAGGAGGAGAGGACTGTAAGGTGAGAGTGATTGATGGTTGCATCAGTGAGTTGGGTGGTAGGCTTCCCTAAATAGGAACGTTTTAAGGGAGCGTTTGAAGGAAGAGAAGTTAGGGGAAAGTCTGACAGTACGAGGGAGAGCGTTCCAGAGAGTGGGGGCTGCGCGTGAGAAATCCTGCAGTCTATCATGGGAAGAGGTGATGCGGGGAGAAGCTAGGCGCAGGTCACTGTTTGACCTTAGGGAGCGGGCTGGGGTGTATTTGGTGATTAGTGAGGACAGGTAGTGGGGCGCTGAGTTAGTGAGGGTTTTGTAGGTAAGGATAAGGATTTTGAACTTAATTCTGCAGTGGATGGGGAGCCAGTGAAGGGACTCGCAGAGGGGAGCGGCAGAGACAGAGCGGCGGGTGAGGTGAATTAGCCTGGCGGAGGCGTTCAGGATGGATTGTAGGGGGGAGAGGCGGGACAGAGGAGGCCAGATAAGAGATTATTGCAATAGTCGAGTCGGTAGATGTAGCAGGGCTTTTGTTGCAGATAAACAGTCTTTTTCTGTGGGAGAAGCCAGTAATAAATCATCCACATATTGTAATAAGACGACTTTGTCTGGCTGAGCGTTGAAGGAGAGGAGGTCTTGGCTGAGTGTGCATCCGAAGATCGTGGGCGAGTTTTTGAAACCTTGAGGGAGGCGTGTCCAGGTCATTTGGTGGCGCGCTCCCATGGTAGATTCCTCCCACTGAAATGCAAAAAGGGGTTGGCTTGCTGGAGCCAGGCGGATGCAAAAGAAAGCGTCTTTTAAATCAAGCACCGTGTAATATTTTGTATCTCCGGGAATGAATGCCAGCAAATTGTATGGATTAGGAACCACAGGGTGTAGGGTTACTGTGGCTTCGTTGACAGCTCATAAATCTTGGACTGGGTGGTACTCTTGTGTGCCCTCTTTCAGTACAGGCAACAGGGGTGTGTTCCACGGTGACAGGCAGAATTTCAATATGCCGGGGTCTTAAAGTCTCTGTAAATGTGTCTGGATATTCTGCTTGGCTTTTTGTGGGATATGATATTGTTTTAGAGCCACAGGCGTTGCACCAGGTTTTAAATCGACGTACACTGGGGGAATATTTACAGCTAGCCCGGGCGGGTTTTCCTCTGCCCACACCCCAGGAATTTCGAGGAGTAGTGTGTGCGGGTCCGGACTTGCCGGCGGGGTTGGTGCTGTACACCATTCTTCCTCTCTTGGCATAATCACTGCAATTTTTACAGATTGGGGTGCTGGCTGGCTGGGTTACGCTGCCGAGCAGAGCTGCCACTCTCAGGCAGGTCTAATTGAACGTGTCCCCCGGGAAGGAACGTAATTTGGGCTTGCAATTTGCAAAGGATATCCCGCCCCAGGAGCTGGATGGGACATTCGGGCATATACAAAAATTCATGTTCAACATTATGCCCACCCACACTACATTTTCGAGAAGCAAGGAAGGGGTACTTAGCAGACACCCCCATTGCTCCCATAATATCAACCTCATTTCCCACTGGGGGAGCAATGTGCTGTGTTACAACAGAATATTCAGCACCGGTGTCAACCATAAAACTTTCATCTTTATTTCCCACTCTCATAGTGACCATGGGCTCGTGATTACCGAGCGGGATGGGCCCAGGTCCTTGTCAATATGTACCCTGCCCCTCAAATGACGTTCCCGCCAAACCCACAAACCCTGCTCCAGCACCCTCATTCCTTTCATATTGGCCGTTTGTTACCTGACCATTGGAGGCTTGTCCTCCCGACTCCCCAGCCTCCCCTTGTTCCCCAAATTTAGCCAAAAATGCAGGACACTCATTTTTCCAGTGACCTTCACCCCGGCACCAGGCGCACTGATTGGGTCCCAGGGGTTCCCTAGGGGCTCCCCTACCTCTTCCTCGGGCCCCCCTACCCCTTGTTCTCCCTCTGTCCTGGCCACCTCGTCCTCCACCATTTCCCATATAACCGACCACACCTGTGTGTCCTCTTTGTTTCTTTATCTCTTCTAGATCTTGGTTATGATACACTTTATTAGCGATTCAATTCGCTAGTCCCTTTACCCAAAAACCCATCTAATCTCTGTATTTTATTCCGTATGTCTCTCTGCGACTGACCCACAAAAGATGAATTAATTAACCTCTGGTTCTCCGCTGCCTCAGGGTCAATAGGACTATACATCCTGTACGCATCTAGCAACCTTTCTAAAAATGCGCTTGGGGATTCTTTAGGCTCCTGTACGATATCTGCTATCTTCCCCATGTTTGTGGGCTTTTTCCCTCCCGCTTTAACACCCATTATCACCGCTGTCCGGTACGTCTGTAGGTGAGCAATACCTGCAGCGGTATTGTATGGCCATTTAGGATCTATTTTGGGATAATGCTCCTCTGCCCATGCCTCCGGCTGGGGCTTAGCATCTGCTACGGCTTGGGCAAGCAGAATCTTCCGCGCGCTGCTATTTATCCGGGCTCTTTCCTCAGTGGTGAACATTGTCAACATTAATTGCTGACAATCTGCCCATGTGGGGTTATGTGTAAGCATGACTGACTCTATCATACTGGCCACTGCTGCAGGATTAGTGGAGTACCGGGGTGTGTGTGTTTTCCAATTAAAAAGGTCCGTTGTCGTGAATGGGACATATGTGTATTGTACTGGACCAGGTGCTCCATTTTCCAGTAAAGGGCCTGGCACCTCCCGTAGGGGCAACTGCATCCCAGTTTTATGGGGATTGTGCTGATATAGTTCCCAGGGTTTATATATATTATTCGCTGCGCGAGTGGTGGCCCCTAGTTTCTCATCTTCACTCTCATTATCACTATCTTCCTGGGATACTAATTTATATACGCTCCCATCGGGCATCTCAATTTTTCCCGGTGAGGCCTCTCTGTCCCCTCCACCCGCTGCCCCCTGGTCTTCTTCCGCAATACCGCGTGGCGGAGCGAAGGGAGCTGGCCGGGAAGTAGCAGCTGCCTGCTCCCCCCTCTCCGCCCGCGCAACCGTGGCACTCAAAGCTTCTCTAGCTTCCCCGTAACATGATGGGTAGGGCGGGGGGCAAAGAATCAATCTCTTCCGGTTGTTCTATTAACACCGGTCTCGCTTTTTCTTCATTATTTGGGGGTACCTGTTTCTTATTTTGTCCCGCCATCATTATAAAATGACTTTTATCTTTTACACAGTATCTCCATATATCTATATACGGGTACTGCTCAGGATGTCCGCATTTCCCGGTGACTTGGGAATGCACTCTCTGTATTAGCTCCGGGTCCATTGACCCCTGCTCTGGCCATTCTGGAACTAGCAGTGGCCACACAATTGTACACATTAATGTTAGTTTCTCCTTAGTTAACTCTATGCCATAGTCATGCGTTGCATATAGCGCTTCAAAATTCCGCACCATATACTCTAAGGGCGTCTCACCCTTCTTTACCTTACTGGTTTTGACAGCCCGTTACCCATTGTTACCCTTAAAAAGACAGTAATCTTTTCACAATGCAGATATTACTTTTTAGCAAGAACACTTAGAATTTACTGTCTGGTACTTCAATCAACAATTCATATGTGTCTGACCCGCTTCCTCCGTCAGTAGCCGGACTGCAGTTGCCTGAGCCGGAAACGTACCTTGGGAGTCCACTCTCAAGTTTGCTTTCTCGCAATGTGAGTAGGTGCTCGTTCACTCACAGCACTCAAATCACTCACAGCACATACTTGTACCAGATACTTTCAGCACAAAACAAAACATAAACAATTCTACTCTCTCTACTAGCCGAGGGCATGCCATCCCTCCTTTTGGCTCCTTATACCCCATCTATTGAATCCTACTCTTGTCTGTTTGTGACTATGTGCACCCCGTTCTATAACTATACTCCCGTCTGCAATTCCAATTTGCCTATGGATAATAATCTACCCACCCGGCACCTCTATCTCTGCAGCTACCACTGACCTCAATTGGCCCCCTTCACTACACGACGTACACACTAGCACTGACTCAGGGCTCTCAGCCCGTCACAGAAATTCCCTCTCCTTTCCTGGTCCACGTGCAGAAGCTCTGTTTACAAACACTAACTATGACTATGCAACTCCACGTGGCTACTTTCTCCCTCTCATACAGAACTCCCCTTTGGTTGGCATCCGATCCTCCGAGTCCAGACACGCACTAGCCACTCTGGCTCCTTTGCTTTGTCCGTGCTTTCGGCAGCGGGTTCGGTATGCCAACGAGACCGTGGCCGCGGGTCCCCTTATCCGACTTCTGTCGGACGTTTCCCTTTATACCGGTATCTCCATTAGACATACAAACATAGAAGACACTTTACCTATCGCCGCGCTGTTCGCTGTTTCCTCGCACTCGGTGGTGTCCCAGCTTCCCGGGCCGGGGGTCCATTTGGGACGAGACGAGGTCCACTGAACAGGAAATCCTGCTTGGCACCTGCAGATGTCAGCTCACCTTCAACGGACGCCCAACCGACGGGATCACTCGCACCTGCAGTCAACCGCTACAGTGTTCAGCAGCCGTTGTTGTGCCGGCAAGGGCCCGTATCCCGGCTCACGAGCCCACAAGAAATGTAACCGGAATCTGCTAGGTTCACTCGGGACGAGGCCGGACCGGACACGAACAAGTATTGTCTGAACACGAGTCTCTTCAGGAAAGGCAAACTTTATTAGTGACGTCACACAATGCTCACACAGGATTAAATCGCAAAGAGTGAGCCCTGTTCTCACCCCGACGAGGGGTTTTATACCCCGAATACATAATTAGGTACATCCCAATTAGCCCACCTCCCGGTGACACTTTATTCCACCCGATGTGGGTTAATACCTCCCATCGTTAATACAAAGGCATTCCATACATTGACTGTAAATTGTCAAACTTCATGTTAGTCTGACAGTTTGTGATTTGCTGCCGCACTCAATCCGGGCCGTGCCCACCTCCCTTTTGGCTGTGCTTGTTTATTTCAGATAAGACATGGTCTGGTTTCTACGCTCTCTTTGTCTCTTCAGCAGGCTTTTGTGACCTTCATGTATCCATTCGTCATCCTGTCTCTCTCTGCCAAGAGCAGGCTGGATCTTCCCTTATTTTAATTGCTTCTCTGTTAGTACAACAAATTCCTAAGATTCTATGTAAGCTTCATTCTAAATCTACCTAGTTAGTTTCAAGTGAACCAATATTCTGAACAAGATGGCCGCCTGGCTCATAATGGCAACTGTCACGGAAGGGACATAGGGGCTCTGCGCAGCGAGACCCAGGACTCAAACCCAAGACATTTTTAAAAGGACCTTGTGTTCCTTTGAACGTTTGCAGTGTGCGTTTCAATGTATGAACAGTTTATTTTCCTTGCTAGATGTGGTTTTACTTGATGTGCTGTATTAAGATGTGCCCTGTGTGATTTTTAATATACTTTACAACGTTGGTTTTAGTTTAATTTAGTTTAGTGAAATGACATAGCTTTGGTTTTAAAATACTATATTCCTGTAGGTAAATGTGTCTTTGTGTATACAGTAAACAAGCTTTGCTGTTGTGTAAATTATGCGTCAGGGATTTTCCCCATTATCTAAGTACATGTTTAATTTAAGGGATCTCTGATAGTGTGTGTTTAATCTGATGTGCTGGAACAATAGATGTAGAAATGTTATGTGGACTGAAGGCTAAGAGAATGTGAAGAATGTTGATTGTAAATAACTGCCATACCTCATTGTATGGGTAGGCTCCTAATTAGTATGGGTATGCAATTATGACTGTATACTTCAGCATAAATAGTGGCGTTGTTTCATTAAAGAGTTCAGGTCATCTGAGTGTTTGAAACATACAGCTCTGCCTGGTGTTTTCATTTCACGTCGGCTACATATCACCACCACCAGGAACGGGTCCCTCTAACTTTGCGGCAGAACCTCGATTCGCCGCGCCGTTGCGCCACCTATTTTGGGATACCGCACCACCCAGAATTGGGACCTCGACGCAGCACCGTGCCAGCATCGTCAAGGAGACTCTACTGAACCGCGGTTCGCCACGCAGACCGTCTCCAGCCTTTCAATGGTCAGTAGATCCGCTGCTCGAGACGCCGAGTGCCGTGCCACTCGGTAGTCGGGCGGATTTCCACCGTGGGTGCCCCATCTACTCTCCAGATCTCCACCGCCACGTGGTCTTCTACCCAAGCCGCTCGAGACGCCGGGTGCCGTGCCACTCGGTAGTCGGGCTTGGCAACACCAAAGAAGGGGGTCAGATAGAGCAGGACCGCAGGCGGATACTCCATTCCGTCATACTGGTGGCAGCGGGGGATCGCTCTCTGCCGGCCCCTAGGAGACATACGCCATGGCGGGTACACCCACTACGACAGGGACACCCTGCGTGGGATGTTGGAGAACCGGGGGGAACGCCGGGTAACAAGAAGAAGAAAAGACCCTGATCAAGGAACTGACCAGGATGGATCAGGACGAGGCGATGATGCCCGTCCCCAGCCCTGTCCAGGCGGAGGTGGAGGAAGATGCTGGCCTCAGAGAGTTGCGGCGTCGGATTGCCCTGCTCGGTGATGCCCCGGCGGAGGGGGCCAGATACGAGGTGATACGGAAGTTCTACCGGAAGTTGAGCAGGAGAAGGAACGCCAGCACCAGTTGCGGTTGGCAGAGCTCCGCGGAGCAGAGACTGAATACAGTAACCCCGAACCCTACCCCGTGGAACCCTGGGTCGAGGCTCACAGCTCGACTGGAGCTTCACCTTGGGAGTCTGCAACCCCCAGTGATTGCCCTTGCGGGACTCTCAGCTCGCCTGGAGCCTGTACTAAGGACGTCACTCATCCCAGCGACCCTCGGATGGAGACTCACAGCTCGCCTGGAGCTGCATCTGAGGACGCCACATTCCCCGTTGAGGAGCGGTGCTCCTGTGCTGGCACCTTCGCCGACAATGAAGGTCGTGTTGGCAAGAAGGCTGCAGGAGGGCCTGGAGCGGGACCAGAGGTCCACCGAGGAACTGTGGTACGAGGCCCTGGACCATGAGCGGGACTGCCATGGTGTGTACATTCCTTCCGACGCTGTCGTCCATTGGGTGCAGTACGATGTGCGAGCAGCGTTCCTGCAAGGTCGGGCCCCAGAGGAGTGGGAGGCCGAGCTCCGGAGTCTGGTGCAACAGGAGATCGCACTGGACGCCGCGTACCGCGCGCTCCGGTGGCTAACCGCCCCTCCGACCGTGCGCCCTATTGAAGGCAGTTCCACTGCAGGGCCTCGCTACGGAGGCACGGGGCTGCTCTACGAGGGCATGGCCGCCGACCCCGAGTTTGGAGAGGAGACAGAGGAACGGATGGAAGACATCCTGGAGCGACGGGAACTGGAGATTCCGTCAGACAGCAGGGACTCGGTGTTTGAGGAGCTGGAGTCCCTAGCCGAGCGAGAGTGGGAGCTCGAGGTGGCTTACCGAAAACTGTTGGACGGCGTTCCGCAGTCGAGCCTGAGCTCCCCGTGGTGGGACGGGTCGGCGGAGGAAGTCGACAGTCCCCAGGTTGGGACCTATGGGAGGCCGAGGCGGACCCATGGGTGCCCGTGGGGGTTCCGGCAGAGGAAGTTACCCCCTTCACCCCGCAAGAGGACAGGGTGGCTGAGGCCACGGGTCCAGTGGGGGAGGAGACGGATGGTCTCCCCGGGATGGGTTGTGCGCAACCATTGTTTGCCCCGGGGGTGAAGTGACCATCCTTCCCCAAGGAGATCTTCAACCAGCGGAAGAGCTGGCTACGGGGCAGAGTGCCGCTGGCCTCTGCCCACTGCTTACAGTCCGCCAGGAGAAGCAGACAGATGGTTCCCCCGGGATGGGTGTGCGCAACCATTGTTTGCCCCGGGGGTGAAGTGACCATCCTTCCCCAAGGAGATCTCCAACCAGCGGAAGAGCTGGCTACGGGGCAGAGTGTCGCTGGCCTCTGCCCACTGCTTACAGTCTGCCAGGAGGAGCAGACAGATGGTTCCCTCGGGATGGGTTGTGCGCAACCATTGATTGCCCCGGGGGGGAAGAAACCATCCTCCCGCAAGGAGATCCTCACCCAGCTGAAGAGCTGGCCACGGGGCAGAGCGCCGCTGGCCTCTGCCCACTACCCACGGTCTGCCAGGTGGAGCAGACAGATGGTCCCTCCGGGCTGGGTTGTGCGCAACCGCTGATGGCCCCGGGGGAAAGAAACCATCCTCCCGCAAGGAGATCCCCACCCAGCGGAAGAGCTGACGCCAGGGCAGAGCGCCGCTGGCCTCTGCCCGTTTCTCCAACTTGCCCCGCGGGGGCAGAGCGAGGATGACCCCGTGCAACTGCTGTTGCATCCATTTGTCCCCTTCGTCGGCTGCAGGGAAGAGCAGCCAGGTTGGGCTCTATTTGCTCCTCCGGTTGCCGTGTCCGTACTTGGCCATCCAGCCGAAGAGCTGGCCACGGGGCAGAGTGCCGCTGGCCTCTGCCCATCTCCCACCCTCTGCCCCGAGGAGCAGAAAGGGGATACCCTCGCGCTGCTGATCCCGCAGCCCTTGACCCCATCTAACCCCCTGGACTTTGTTCCGGTACCCACCTCCCCAGCAGAAGAGCTGGCAACGGGGCAGAGTGCATCTGGCCTCTGTCCACCCTCCGTCGTCTGCCCTGAGGAGCAGGCGAGTTTACCCAAGCTGCTTGTCTCACAGCCGTTGACCCCACCTGACACCCGGGATGTCATTTCTGCGCCCACTTCTCCAGCAGAAGAGCTGGCAACGGGGCAGAGTGCCGCTGGCCTCTGCCCACTCTCCGTCGTCTGCCCTGAGGAACAGCAGAATTTACCCGAGCTGCTTAGCCCGCAGCCGTTGACCCCATCTGACCCCCTGGACGTTGTTCCTGTGCCCACTCCCCCAGCAGAAGAGCTGGCAACGGGAGAGAGGGCCGCTGGCCTCTGCCCATCTCCACAACCCTTTGGCCCGGAGGCCCCATGCAGCCACTGTTTTCCCCAACGGCTGACCAGGACACTCGGGGCGCGTGCACTTGGCACCCGTTTTTCCCGGGTGCACGGTACCACTGGAAACGGCACAGGTGGTACCTCTCCCCAACCACGGGACACTTATTCTGGAGGGGGTACCCCGAAGGACTTACAACCTGCCAGGCACGGCCGCGAGCACCACTGGAGAAGCCTGGCGGCTCGCCTCTTGCCCACGGACTATGGGCCGCAGAGACTGCACCGACTCCCCCTATACGACCCGTGTGGGTCCAACCGGGCTCGTCGGACTTTGGAAAGGGGGAGGAGTGTCACGGAAGGGACATAGGGGCTCTGCGCAGCGAGACCCAGGACTCAAACCCAAGACATTTTTAAAAGGACCTTGTGTTCCTTTGAACGTTTGCAGTGTGCGTTTCAATGTATGAACAGTTTATTTTCCTTGCTAGATGTGGTTTTACTTGATGTGCTGTATTAAGATGTGCCCTGTGTGATTTTAAATATACTTTACAACGTTTGGTTTAGTTTAATTTAGTTTAGTGAAATGACATAGCTTTGGTTTTAAAATACTATATTCCTGTAGGTAAATGTGTCTTTGTGTATACAGTAAACAAGCTTTGCTGTTGTGTAAATTATGCGTCAGGGATTTTCCCCATTATCTAAGTACATGTTTAATTTAAGGGATCTCTGATAGTGTGTGTTAATCTGATGTGCTGGAACAATAGATGTAGAAATGTTATGTGGACTGAAGGCTAAGAGAATGTGAAGAATGTTGATTGTAAATAACTGCCATACCTCATTGTATGGGTAGGCTCCTAATTAGTATGTGTATGCAAATTATGACTGCTATACTTCAGCATAAATAGTGGCGTTGTTTCATTAAAGAGTTCAGGTCATCTGAGTGTTTGAAACATACAGCTCTGCCTGGTGTTTTCATTTCACGTCGGCTACATATCACCACCACCCAGGAACGGGTCCCTCTAACTTTGCGGCAGAACCTCGATTCGCCGCGCCGTTGCGCCACCTATTTTGGGATACCGCAACCACCCAGAATTGGGACCTCGACGCAGCACCGTGCCAGCATCGTCAAGGAGACTCTACTGAACCGCGGTTCGCCACGCAGACCGTCTCCAGCCTTTCAATGGTCAGTAGATCCGCTGCTCGAGACGCCGAGTGCCGTGCCACTCGGTAGTCGGGCGGATTTCCACCGTGGGTGCCCCATCTACTCTCCAGATCTCCACCGCCACGTGGTCTTCTACCCAAGCCGCTCGAGACGCCGGGTGCCGTGCCACTCGGTAGTCGGGCTTGGCAACACCAAAGAAGGGGGTCAGATAGAGCAGGACCGCAGGCGGATACTCCATTCCGTCATAGCAACCATCTTCCAGCCTGATTCCACTTCACAAACATGATCTGTGCTCTGCAAATTCCTGTTGTAGACCAGGACTTTAGCTCCTGCTGTCTGGGTGCTGGACACTCAGTAGTGATGTCACACTGTCTGACTCACACTGAGAGCACCCAGTAGGGATTGATGGCAGGTTCCCGGTCAGCACATGTGGGGAGTGGAGATCATAATCTCCTTCCACAAAGGGCATCTAGACAACCAGTGAATTGGCAGCACACCACAGGGGCCCAGACACCTGGCGACAGTTTGCTTAAATACCTCCCGGTTTTGTAGGAGTCAAGCCCCCCCCCAAAGCACTGTGTCCATGTAGAATGGTAGCAGGGAGCAGCCAGGATTCCCCCACCGAGAGAGGACAGGAGGCTCCCGTGCACTGATGACAGCCTGGCTTTTCCAATGCCAGCCTGCCTGTTAGACAAACGGGAGTCTCCCACCACACACATGACTGGCCAGCAAGGGCTGGAAACACTGCTTTTACAGGGCGGGTGCAATGCTTGGGGCCAATCAGAGGGGGCCGCTGGCCATCTTGGATTTTCCGACCGGCGGCCAGGCTTAAAAAAAACAGGGCCACAGCCTGAATATGCAGAGTTTGCATTTCCACTCGCCCGGATTTAATTTCCATTCGCAAAATGCAAGTGGGCGAGTGGAAATTTTGAGCGCTGCTATACTTAACATTGTGAGCGCAAATGCGTTTGTGCGCGGGTACGCGGATGGTATTACAATCTATGCGCAGTTTGTAACGCACAGCCTTTGCGCGCATAATTTTACCAACTCTGAAAAGCTGGTGTTAATGGCAAATTCTATCAACCTGCCGAAACCAAATACACCAGTCCAAAAAAAAATACAGCACAGTATAGTTACACATTCTACACATACCCAAACAATAACATGGAGAAGTTGTGCGTGTTTTTATTATTGCTGCAGCATATATGCACAGATTGACTTTGACAGGTGCAAAAACTTAACGTGAGATAATTGTGGTTCTTAATCCTGATTGGCTGAATCGAGTGAAAAAAAACAGTCCGCACACTGATTTCTGCGCGCGAGCATTTTGTGCGTCCGTTTAACGCGTGTTATTGCTTCCAGCATTGATTTATGCACGTTAACATTTAACACTGGGCGCAAAAATTCACGCGTTGCGCGAGCGTTTTAACGTGAAGATTGGAATAGGGCCCTTTGCGTTTTCTAGAGGTGTTATTATGTATGTATGGAATCTCCATTACCCAGGGATCTCTCCTCTCCGCAGGCTCCTGCAGGGATATCTGGAACACGCTGACCCCATGGAGAAAAACGCTTCAAACCTTGCGAGAGAAGCAGGTAAATGTCTGCCAATGGATAAAAAGGTTGCGTATAGTGACTGCCTCGCTCCGTCTCCTTATCGTCCAAATTCATTCCCCATCCTGATTGAGGTCCTGCTCTCTAAGGGCTGAATCAGTTTAGGGCTGTAGGAGCTGCAGCTCCAGGCCCATTCCTACAAATTTAGCTCTTTGGACATAGAGCTTAAATAAGGTCACAATCCATGAGAGATGAAAAGGTTTGCACAAAGGAACAATGGGTGAGACAGATGAAGCAGGTAGCAAATGTACCGGGTTGGCAAGACGAGTAGTGAGAGCTCCTTTCACAGTGCTGGCCGTCAGCCGGTGCACTCTCCGCAGGAACTGCGGCAGCCGGTGCACTCTCCACAGGCACTGCACCACCCGGCAGCCGGTGCACTCTCCACAGGCACTGCACCACCCGGCAGCCGGTGCACTCTCCACAGGCACTGCACCACCCGGCAGCCGGTGCACTCTCCACAGGCACTGCACCACCCGGTGTCACGGTTCCCGGATCCCACCACGCAGTACTTAACCCCCAACACTCCACAAAACCCAGAAGCTACCAACAGTGTAGCTGTGAATGATCCCTATCTGTCTGGTCCTTAGAATTGGCCAGGTAAACTAGCTAGACAGAAAAGGGTTAACAATACAGAGAGGAGTCAGCCGAGCCAGAATCAAGAATACAGAGTTCAGAATGGTCAAATGGAATAGCCGGGTCGGTATCAGAGCAGTAGCGTAGTACAAGCAAATAGTCTAGGGCAACAGAAGGCAGAATGGTCAGAACACAAGCAGAGGTCAGTAACAGGTTAAATCAATATAGCAGTCAGGTACAAGGCGCTCAGGATGGATAACCACGATCTGGCAACTTCTGAAACTAACTGAGGGTTTTTAAAGACCTTCACCAGGCCACGCCCCCCCACTCAAGCCACACCTCATGCAATCACCTCCCTGCCTGTCTCCATTTAAACTGGGCAGTGGTCAGCGAGCAGCATCAGACTTGCTGTCCTCAAGCACACAGGTAGGGCTGGAAGCCCCCAATGTTACAGTACCCCCCTCTCCACGAGCAGACGCCGGATGCTCAAAAGAGGACAACAAGAAAAATAACAAGAAAAAAGTCAATGGGTCTTGTAGGCACGTAGAGCCCTCACGTACACCAGTCACCAAAGTCCCCTGAGGTCCCAATCAGAGTCGTCATCCTCCTCAAGACGCCCCCGTCTATGAGGGTGGGAGCCAAAACTGGGTCCAGGTTTGAAGACACTGGCACCAGTCCTTTTGCGTCTCCTACCCCTGGTACAGGACGCGGAATGGACAGCAACAGTGTCCTCTCTGAACTGCGGCAATACGAACACGGCCCCAGTGGTACGGATCTGCGGGTCAGTGACCCCGACACGGCTCTGCTGCGACTTGACTGAACCACTGGGCTCGAAGACACCGGGACAGCTGGGCTCGGTGGGGCAGCGCCCTTGGTGTGGACCGGTTGGGTAGCACCCTTGGCCAGGACAGGAGGGGCAGCGCCTTTAGCACGACTCTGTGGTGACTCAGACATGGCGGCAGCAGCCAGCTCGGGTGAGCGTGGCTTGGCAACAGCCAGCTCGGGTGAGCGTGGCTTGGCAACAGCCAGCTCGGGTGAGCGTGGCTTGGCAACAGCCAGCTCGGGTGAGCGTGGCTTGGCAACAGCCAGCTCGGGTGAGCGTGGCTTGGCAGCTGCCGGCTCGGGTGAGCGTGGCTTGGCAGCTACCGGCTCGGGTGAGCGTGGCTTGGCAGCTACCGGCTCGGGTGAGCGTGGCTTGGCAGCTACCGGCTCAGGTGAGCGTGGCTTGGCAGCTACCGGCTCGGGTGAGCGTGGCTTGGCAGCTACCGGCTCGGCAACAATCTTGATCTCACAGTGCTTTGCAACCACCTTGGCTTGGCACTGTCTCTTGAACTGCTGTGCAGTGGACTGGCTCTCAAACTGGTTAACAGTGGACCAGATCTCGCACTGTGAGGCAGTGGACTTGATTTATTCGTGCTGCAGGACAGCACTCTTGACTGGAACTGCTAGCTTAGGCACAGTAGACATGGACAGGACTTGAAGCTGACAAACAGCAGACTCAGATTCTTTGTGCTGCTGAGCAGCCACCTTAGATTGTTCATGCTGCAGGGCAGCACTCTTGACTTCCCACTGCTGGGCATTACACCTGGTCTCTCCCTGTTGGGCAGTGAATTTTGGACGTCCTGCGACGTGCAGGGCAGTGGACTCTGGGGCCTGGTAAGGCTGGAACATGGAGGGTAACTTCTGGGGGCGCAATTGACAGTCCATTCTTTTATGCAGGAAAGAACCGCAATAAAAGCATAAGCCCTGAGTCTTCCTCCATACCCTTTCCTCCAGGGTCAGGGGTCCTCTGGAACCTTTAACTGGAACTGGAACAGGCTCCTTTGGGAAGACGTCCCTAGGAGGTTGCAGCAAACTTGCAAACAGGATATCCAGGTGCTGAGTAATGAGCTTGTTAGCCCCTCTCAGGATCTCCAGCACCTCTAGAATTACTGCTCGCGCACTATGTACTGGCTGCCTCATTATGTGTACCTGGGATGTCTGAACGACAGGGGGCACAGGTATATCAAGCGGGGGTGCACCCCCAACTGGTTCCAGGTGTGCAGTACGATTCAGGATAGTTTGTAAGGCAATGGCAAACTGATCCATCCTATGATCCTGCTCATCCTGTCTGGATACAAAGGTAGACAAGTGCTGTGTTAAATCTGCGGGATCCATATTGGCCAGATCGTAATGTCACGGTTCCCGGATCCCACTACGCAGTACTTAACCCCCAACACTCCACAAAACCCAGAAGCTACCAACAGTGTAGCTGTGAATGATCCCTATCTGTCTGGTCCTTAGAATTGGCCAGGTAAACTAGCTAGACAGAAAAGGGTTAACAATACAGAGAGGAGTCAGCCGAGCCAGAATCAGGAATACAGAGTTCAGAATGGTCAAATGGAATAGCCGGGTCGGTATCAGAGCAGTAGCGTAGTACAAGCAAATAGTCTAGGGCAACAGAAGGCAGAATGGTCAGAACACAAGCAGAGGCCAGTAACAGGTTAAATCACTATAGCAGTCAGGTACAAGGCGCTCAGGATGGATAACCACGATCTGGCAACTTCTGAAACTATACTGAGGGTTTTTAAAGACCTTCACCAGGCCACGCCCCCCACTCAAGCCACACCTCATGCAATCACCTCCCTGCCTGTCTCCATTTAAACCGGGCATTGGTCAGCGAGCAGCATCAGACATGCTGCCCTCAAGCACACAGGTAGGGCTGGAAGCTCCCAACGTTACACCCGGCAGACGGTGCACTCTCCACAGGCGCTGCACCACCCAGCAGCAGAAGCAATGAATGCAAGAGGCGCTCAGAGCTGCTCCGAAAAATGGTTTATTAGAGGTAAAAAGAACCATTTCAGTGACAGGACCTTAACTCCGTCACATGACAAGATGTGATATACATCATAACAGATCTTGGTCCCCGGCTGGGAATATTCGCTAAAGTCGGCTCCTTCCTCCACACTGACCTCTGAATCTCTGCCTTGATTTGGCCTTTATGCACAAAGCTTGATGTAGAGTAATGCAGTTTCACCCAAGAACCGGTCGAGACCCGGCCAAGGGTGCAAATATATGTAATGACTGAGACGCATAAACCAAAATATGTGAAGTACAAGGAGCAAACGCAACTGTTACGTCCTCAGCCCCTGCTGCGCTCCCTGGGAGGTTGGGGCATGTTTCTGTGCAACTGGCTGGTCAAGTGCCTGCATTCCTTGATGGCCGATTGGCGTCTGAGGGGGCGGGGCCTGGTGTGGTCACGAGGAGCCGCCTGGTTTAAAGCCGGGCACAAGGAGTTGCCTCGTCGCCCTGATGTGGAGTTTATTTCCCACATCGCCTGTTTGTTTGCTATTGAGACTTATTGATTTTGTTGCCGACCCATTTCTGTCTGAGGACCTTGACTACGTATTTCGACCCAGCTTGCAACTTTGACAATTCTCTGGTTAATCCCCTTTGTGTTTGTTCGTTCGATTCGATGCTACTCTTTGTATATGCATGTATGAGACCTGCTTGTCTCCTTGTACAATCTCACTCACGCTTCTGGCCTCTGATAGCTGCCCGTACCGACCTAAGACCTAATCACAAGGCACCTTACTGTGGGTTTGACTCATGCTGTGAGCTCTGCATATACTACGTACGATCCAAAATCTGTACGATCCGAAAAACTCACGAAAATAAGGTTTTTCTCTAAGGTTACTGCCCTGCAGTCTGCAAAACTCATATGCCATGGTAAACCTTTATATACGAACAAACAGAAAAATACTACTGTTACGATTTCATATACTGTGTTTCATTCCAAGATCTGTCATGATTATGCCGCGACACTAAATTGTCCTTTGGACACGAAACCAATCGAGCTTAATTGTGATTCTAGACCGTGTGTCTACTCCCTGGCTTGGGAGAATAGCTTTGTTTTCACTGTCTCTAATTGTCAGAAAAATCTGCTCTCTATAATCCAAACAACGCTAATTCAGTGCGAGTGCTATACACCGGGCCAGCCCGACCATGGTGCAATGTGGATCAGCCGCTCCAAGCGGCAAATCTGGTCAGGCGGCATATTTTATCCGCCTGCACCCCCTCTGAGCTATTTTTTTTTTAATGTGCGCCGGTGGCAGCATCTCTGGTACGCCGGCGCAGAGCAGTGACCGCACGCCGACCCGCCCACACACGTGACGTGTGGCCAGCCGAAGAGCGAATTAAGACGCGGCTGGCACGTGTGTTGGTGGACCCTCCTCAGTTTGCAGCCGGGATTGCATGCCTCTCTTCCCGAGTCCCGCCAGTGACCCAGGCCGGCACTTGCGTCTGACTGCACCCAGCGGATCCTCTCAGGCTGTGCATCTCAGATGAACGTCTCCTCCTATGTCCCGCCAGCAGCACTTTCATCTGCACCAGGTAAGTACAGAGAACAGGGTGCTACCTGGTGGTGTCTCCTCCACGTTCTCGCCGTTGACCTCCGGCAGCCAGTCCTCCACTTTCAGCCCCACACTCTCGGCCGGGGAGCCGGGCTCCACCTTGCAGATGTACTGGCTGCACTTGCCCTTCTCTCTGTGCAGGTGGAAGCCGCATCCCTGCTCGCCCTTCCTGGTGAAGCGGTGCCGGGGCTGCAGCCGCTCCTGGGCCATGTCTGGGCACTGTGTGTGTGTGTGTATGGTGTCATGGAACTAACATAGCGCTCCCCGCGTCAAACCCCAAGATTTTTATTTCCAATGGCGAAAACCCCCAAAAGACATAGACAATTGCCTTGGGAAAGACTTTATGTTCATTTATATTGTGTGATTTTAAATATATTTTACATTGTCTGGTTTTAGGTTAAATTAGTTTAGTGTAAATTGCGTAGCTTTAGTTTTAAATATACTTATATTCCTGTAGGTAAAGGTGTTTTTGTGTAGCCAGTAAACAAGCTTGAGTACTGTGTAATTTATGCAACAGGGCTTTTCCCCTTATCTGGCTGCATGTTTGATTCAAGAAGTCTGGGATAGTGTTTGTCTTTAATCTGATGTGTTAGAACAATAGATTATGTAAATGTTGTGTGAGCTAAAGGCTGAAGAATGTTTATTGTAGATATCTGTGATGGTATCGTTTATCCGTCGGTTATCCTGCTCTCCAGATGCCCCTGCTGTGGATCAGCCCGACTGCCGAGTGGCTGTTCCGCTGGTCCAGGGTGCTGGGAATGGCTTTGGCGTTGTGAGGGGCCCCTGTATGGAAGTGGTGCCGTCTGGGGTCGATTTGATGTTCCTCTTGTGGGGTAGGTAGCGTTTCAGAAGACCGCTGAGTGTCTTCCGTGGTGAATGTGATTTGCCCTGAAATAAAACACCAGACGAGCTGTATGTCTTAAAACAGTGAACTCAGCTGAACTGATTTATTAAGGGTTTCAACAGGGTCATTTATACAATTTTTATTTATAAAGGATTTTACCAGGAAGGATACATTGAGATTTCTTTCGTTTTCAAGTATGTCCTGGGTTCGAGAACATTGAGTGGTTACAGAAATACAAAATCGTAAAATGCAAGAAATTAACACAAGACCAAATATACAGATTAACAGAAAAATAAATATGTAGGAAATAAAGTCATTATGTTACATGTTTACAGGTGCATTCTGTATTGAGGTATTTTAATAGGGTAGTCTTAAGGGACTTTAGACTGGGGGAAGATTTGATGGTGTTTGGGTGGTTATTCCATATTTGCGGTGCTCTGTAGGAAAATGAGGATCGATCGAGCCACTTTCTTTTTGTATTGTGGTATTGCACACACAAAGGATTACCAACTCCCCCGCCCACACAACCAGCACTGATTGGCTCCTTTCCCAGCCTCCTGTTCCCTATCAGGTTCCTTTCAGTTCCCCCATTGTCCAGGGATTAGGCAGATGAGGTCTTGGAAAAGCCTCCATTCAGCTGGCTCTCTGTATCCTCCATCTTGGGGCCATGAGGTCCTTTGTCCTTTGGACCCATGCTGGGCTTGGCAAAATGGAGACTGGGGAAAACCACATACATACAGTTTTCTTCATTTGAAACTACATTCATACAATAAGGATACATTGTAAAATACACCACACTAATAAAACCACACGAGTAATGACATACAGAGATTGTCCATACAATCTGAAACGCAAAACCGAGGGGAAAGTAAAAATGGTGTTTAAAATTGGAACAGAGTCCGTTCCTTGTGACTCTCTGAGGAGCGCCCGATGTCAGCTCCGTGACAATATCTAACTGACATAATGTAATTAGAGACGTTAGGTACATGTTCACCATTTGGTATGCAAATTATAACTGAAGAGGACCTGAAGGAAACCTGCAGTGGTCTTGGAACCAACCAATCAGAACTGTTGGGATGGGTGGGAAGTTTGAATGTGCATTGCCATATAACATGGACACACACATACACTGAGGGACATATAACATGGACACACACATACACTGAGGGACATATAACATGGACACACACTAAGCATTTTACCCTTATTTCTCTTCCACCATTACCTTTCTCTTAAATTACCTTTACTTCCCTTCAGCCCCCAAACCATCCCCCCACCCCCCGTCCCTGCTCTCCCCATAAATAAAAACACCTGACAAAAGTATTGGCGGTTTGAAAAGGTCACGTCTTTTATTTATAATCAAAGGCCAAAAATAATTGCCTTTGTGGCAGAATTATCAGCGATCCTCGCTTTCTTGGACTAGGTAACACCAGATAACACTGGTACCATATATCCAGCCAGATAACACTGGCAACCGCAATGAACCACCAGCATTGCCCAGAAATAGCGGCCGGCCCCACGTGGCTAAGCTAGCGCGACCACACGCTGCTCTCTTTATAGCAGATAGCAGGCCGGGAGGATCTTCAAACCAGGAGGCTACCTGTGTTTGGCCGCACAAACCACCACACAGACCCCCATATCCTCCCCCTCTATCGCCTCTCCACGTGCCAGGGCCGCATATTTCACCGCTATAGATCCAGCCAGATAACACTGGCAAACGCAATGAACCACCAGCATTGCCCAGAAATAGCGGCCGGCCCCACGTGGCTGAGCTAGCGCGACCACACGCTGCTCTCTTTATAGCAGATAGCAGGCCCGGGAGGATCTTCAAACCAGGAGGCTACCTGTGTTTGGCCACACAAACCACCACACAGACCCCGAGATCCTCCCCCTCTATCGCCTCTCCACGTGCCAGGGCCGCATATTTCACCATTTGAAGTAACTGTCCATGTAATCCCATCTGCTTTGGCCGCACAAACCACCAGCTGGCTTCGTGTAACGTGGTGAAATGATCTGACTGCACCTCAACTAACCATGTCTTTACTGAAAAAGAAACAATCCCCCAGCTTTGGCCGCACAAACCACCAGCTGGCTTCGTGTAACATGGTGAAATTACCTGACTGCACCTCAACTAACCATGCCCATATCTAAAGCAATCCACTGGCTTTGGCCGCACAAACCACCAACCGGCTTCCTGCGACATGGTATGACTCCATATGGGAACCCACGGGCGGTCTTGAAATGACTGGCGGAATCACCACTTCATTAGCCCCTATCCGTGGTCAATGCTGCTCTCTGACGACGTGATCTTTTCGACTCGGTAAACAGGCAGTAACCTAAAAACAGGGTGGGTAGGGTGGGAAAAAGACAAAGGTTAGACTGATTTCATCTGTCCTTTGCTTACCCTTTTCTATTACCCCTGGCCCTCCCCTTTCTGTTATCTGCCCCCGAGACCCAATCCCAGCGATAATCCTGAAACAAAAGGGGAACCATTGTAACTCCTCCCAACTTTCTACTCTTTTCTTTAAACAGGGAACATGCTTAAGCCTCTTCGTTCCCAGTCAGTTGCTCATCAGTACTAAGCATTTTACCCTTATTTCTCTTCCGCCATTACCTTTCTCTTAAGTTACCTTTACTTCCCTTCAACCCCCCAAACCACCCCCCACCCCCCGCCCCCGCTCTCCCCATAAATAAAAACACATGACAAAAGTATTGGTGGTTTGAAAAGGTCACGTCTTTTATTTATAATCAAAGGCCAAAAATCATTGCCTTTGTGGCAGAATTATCAGCGATCCTCGCTTTCTTGGAATAGGTAACACCAGATAACACTGGTACCATAGATCCAGCCAGATAACACTGGCAACCGCAATGAACCACCATCATTGCCCAGAAATAGCGGCCGGCCCCACGTGGCTAAGCTAGCGCAACCACACGCTGCTCTCTATATAGCAGATAGCAGGCCCGGGAGGATCTTCAAACCAGAAGGCTACCTGTGTTTGGCCGCACAAACCACCACACAGACCCCCAGATCCTCCCCCTCTATCGCCTCTCCACGTGCCAGGGCCGCATATTTCACCGCCACCAAAAATGAGGACCCTCTTTTTCCGCCACCAATAAAAGACCGTGACCATTTCACTTACCTTACACAAGGGTCTTTATCAGCCCTTCGATGTTGCCCCCGAAAAGGTTGTTCCTCGCCTTGGACAAATGGACCCCGTCATTCCAAAACAATTCCTCCTGCATTGTCACTATGTTCTGATGCTCCAAAACCTTTCCTCCCATCTCCAGCATAATCTTTTTCGCTGCCTGGTTTAGCTTCTTTCTCCCGATGTATCCTGCACCCTGCAGTTCCTCCACACTAATATAGCAATTACGTTAGACCACACTATCTGAACATCCGGCCATTCCTTCCTGAACCACCTAAGTGTTTCCCGGACCCTATTCTGCAAATCTATCGTTGTCATAGCCCCTATGTCGTTA
Source organism: Leptobrachium leishanense (assembly GCA_009667805.1). Lineage (NCBI taxonomy): Eukaryota > Metazoa > Chordata > Amphibia > Anura > Megophryidae > Leptobrachium > Leptobrachium leishanense. The sequence goes on along the minus strand of CM019066.1, from coordinate 52,584,635 downwards.
CCCCCTAAATGCACTTTCATTATATCTGGCTTCCCCCACCTTCTCCTAGATTCCTGAGCTACCCCTAAAAACTGCGCCCACCCCATACCCCTCCTTCCTATCCACTAGGCTTGTGCACCGATTTTTTTTTCGGTTCGATTCGGTTCGATTTTTCGGATTTTTAAACTTTTCGATTCGGCTCATTTCGACCGATTTCTGTTTCGATTCGGTTCGGCTCGACTCGTTTTTCGTGTACATTTTTTTCGGAATATCGACCATTTTTCGTATTTTCGTGTCACTTTGCTCGTTTTTTGTATCGACTTTTCGTAAGTTCGGAAATTTTCGTTTTTTCGGAACGTCTGTTCTCCTCGTTTCAAAGCAATAAATTTCGATTTGACACATTTCAAGTCCATTCGAAAATTCCGAAAATATTTCGTTTCGGCTCGGAAAACTTTTCGGATCTGCCATTTTCGTATCTAAAAATTTTCGGAAATACGGCCGCATCCGAAAACATCCGAAAATCCCGAAACGCACATCCCTACTATCCACCTAATGCCCGCTTTAGTGAGGCTGAACCCCAGGTTCACTCCCATGGTTGTGCCCACAGTGTGAACAGCCGCCCAGTGCACATAGGAGTGTCCTAGGATCCATACTCTCTTCGCCCGCTCTGAAAGAAAAACCCCAAGAAACAGAATATTAACGCTCAAACACATACCAACTTTTTATCGCGACTGTAAATTGAATCAGGGTTATATACCTACCCCGCTTATTCACAACCCTCTCCTCTCTAACTTAGTAAATTATGAAATACCAGCTAGCCTGCTAAGACCGGTGCCCTTTAAACAAATTCCCTTTCCCCATCGCTGTTTAATCCTAACTGTTCGCGATCTGCCAGAGAAATGAAGGTTTATTAATTTTATTTTTCCCCCAAAAACCAGAATATCCCCTATGTCGTTACCCCCTAAATGCACTATCATTATATCTGGCTTCCCCACCTTCTCCTAGATTGAATATAGAATATTTGATACAGTCCTAACCTCAACATCTGAGGGTTGGGATTTAGGGGTTATTATTGCAGAGGATGTAAGGGTAAGTAGTCAATGTAATAGAGCAGCAGGAAATGCTGGCAGAATGCTTGGTTGTGTAGGGAGAGGTATTAGCAGTAGGAAAAGGGAAGAGCTCATGCCACTGTACAGAGCACTGGTGAGACCTCGCTTGGAGTACTGTGTGCAGTACTGGAGACCATATCTCCATAAGGATATAGACACCTTAGAGAGAGTTCAGAGAAGGGCTACTAAAATGGTGTACGGCTTGAAGGAGAAAAGTTACCAGGAAAGGCTTAATGATCTTAACATGTATAGCTTGGAAAAAAGACGAGATAGATGAGATATGATAGAAACATTTAAATACGTAAAGGGAATCCACAAGGTAGAGGAAGGGAGTATATTTAAAAGGAAACAAAATAGCAAAACAAGAGGACATAGATTTAGATTAAAGGGGCAAAGGTTTAAAAGTAACATCAGGAAACATTATTTCACTGAGCGGGTGGTGGATACATGGAACAGCCTTCCAGCAGAAGTGGTAGAGGCTAAAACAGTGATTGAATTTAAACAGGCATGGGATAGGCATAAGGCTATCCTAAACAAAAGATAAATCCAGGTTAAGTATCCATGTAATTGGGCAGACTAGATGGGCCAAAAGGTTCTTATCTGCCGACATTTTCTATGTTTCTTTACATCCCAGCAACGTTACAGCCTTTTCCACAGCCGCTTTGAATTGCAACCTGGACAAAATTGGTTCCATCCTCATGCCTCAAAAAAAAACATATGGCCGTTTGCAGGAGCCGCCTCCAAATAACCTCTTACATAACACCGACATACCTCCATTTAACCTCTGTATTACGCTCTTGTCTTTGTGTAATATACCCTCCCCCCTCTAAGTAATGGATTCCTTTTGTTTTCACATGCTTCTGTCAGCCCTTCGCCCCCCCAGCAACCAAGGTCGCCCAGCTCATGGTTATCTGATGCATTGTTCCTAGCTGGATGTGATCACATTGTCTCTGCACCTTTCCTCTCTGTGTGTGTGTCCCTTGCACAATGTAAATCAATGTAGTCTCCATTTTGAGTTGGGCCATAAGCAGTACTTCTGCGGAATACTGACTTCAAGGGGAGCAGTCTGCCCGTGGACAGGAACCCCTAGGTTACAGCCTCGTTCCTCGAATGCCCTCTGGGTTAAGCTAAATGGGGACTTCTCTAAAGGACCAGTCATTCTACCTAACAGCACCTCCTTCTCCCACTTTTCTCTCAATATTTCTGGCAGTTCATAAGCTGATTTCAACTGCTTTACTTTCCTACCCCCCCTTCGCTTCACCCGTAATCAGTATCTTGAAGCCTTCCATAAAAAACCCTTACTCCATTCTCCTTATCCTCCATCTTAAGGCTCGCCAGCCCTGGAATCCTTTACCAAGTCTTTAACCCACGTCTTTAACCCACGTCTACCAATGAAACGGTTTCTTGCTTAGTATATTAATCTATAGGCTCGAAGTTAAGTCAACCTACCCAAAATAGTGAAACAGCATTTGCTAACATACAAAATCACTGTTTAGTTGATAAGCCTCTTCAGAAATTATAACAGACACATTTAGATGTGTATTTGGTTAGTAATTGTTATATTCATAAATCTGGCAGAAACCATCTGGATTAATTTAGTTGCGCAAATGTAAGTTTAAACAGATAATACAGTTACTGCTGCCGCACTTCCTCAATGACAGCAGACCATGTGACTTTTTGAGGTTTAAGATGGCTGCCAACCATGCGGTCACTGATTACCTATGTTTATAAGATCATACAGACTATACAAATAATAAGGTTTGATCAAGTATTACAAAGTGAAGCAAATATCAACGAGCATATTCTAGCTAAAATGCAAATCACTACAACGGGTAAATTAGTGCGTACTTAACCAAATAGATTACACACGCACACATACAGTATAATGTCAAAATAGTGACAAATTCACAGAATTAATACACTTAATACTTATCCACTCCCAGGCTTTCTTATGATGATGGTACGAGTGGGAAAGATGAGGGAGTTGTTGCTCATGTTTCCTCCATTTCGGAGATAAGTCTCTCCTCTCCCTCAATAAAGACAAAGTTAGCTTTCTGAAATAATTATTTACATACACTGTAGCAAGTGCGCAAAAAAAGATTGTACATTACTGCTGTGTCACTTCAAAAATTGCCTCAATTAGTATAGTGAACTTAAATACAGTATACAAATGAGTTTATTCATCAACTAATTGCTTAGCTCTTGGAGTTACTTTATTTATTTCACATACGCCCAGGTGAGATAACCCCCCTCCCTTCCAGAATACATTGCAGATAACAACAGGCTCCAGCCACTGGACAATAGAAAAGCTCCAGTCACTGGACAATAGAAATAACAGTCATCACAATGGAATGTTTACCCACGCTTCTCTAAACAGTGTGTTTAGGGAAACCCAGGATGTTAGAGTGCAAGCTCTTGAGAAAGGGGCCTCTCCTACTGTTTAATGAGTGCAAAATATAACAACTTATAACTGTAACATACAGATACACACTTTGACAACAGCATAGCACATCACACAACACTCTACACTATATACAGAGACAATAAACTGTAAAGCAAAATACTTGCAAATAAACATTGTGGCGGCCGTTTTATCACAGATTGCTTTGTATGCTTCCGGCCTGTTCAGTACAAAAATGACTGCAGCTCATTAAAATGTATCGATTTTGGAGTGCTATTTGGTGCTAAAACACCCACTATTCACGTGCGTGATTCTTAAAAGTGACCGTCAGTCATTTGCTAGAGTGATCACTTTAACTATAAAGGCACAGCAATCCTCAGACAGACACAGGCAAAATTACTGATCCCAAATGCACCTAATAACATACAAAACAACAAATCACTGAATTCTGGCCGAGTTACACCAGAACAATTAACCTATTCATAATTACTATCACGCAGATACTACACAAAATTAACAAGGGAATACAGTATTGCAAAGTGTAACGAATATCAAAAGCATCTACTAAATAAAACCTACAAATCAATACAATGGAAAAACCTGCACCTATTTATCCAAGTAATAATTGTTACATAGTTACATAGTTACATAGTTATATAGGCTGAAAAAAGACATGCGTCCATCGGGTTCAGCCTCTCCCACAACCTACTGCTGTTGATCCAAAAGAAGGCAAAAAACCCAGTCTGAAATATGCAACATACCGGGAAAAAATTCCTTCTTGACCCCAGAATGGCGTCGGATTCTCCTTGGATCAAGAAGCTTTTACCCACATATTAAATATTATAACCCTTAATATTCTGTGTCTGCAGGAAGTCATCCAGTCAGTTTTTAAAAGTCTGTACAGACTCTGACCCAACCACCTCAAGAGGCAGAGAATTCCACAGCTTTATTGTTCTCACCGTAAAATAACCCTTCCTATGCTTTAAGCTAAATTTTCTTTCTTCCAGTCTAAATGGATGACCCCTTGTCCTATGTATAGTCCTGTTAATGAATAGGTTATCAGACAATGGTTGATAATGGCCCCGTATATATTTATATAAGGTTATCAGATCCCCTCTAAGGCGCCTTTTCTCTAAACTAAACAGGTTTAAGCTTGTTAGTCTTTCCTCATAACTTAACCCTTCCATTCCCCTTATTAATTTAGTTGCCCGTCTCTGCACTTTTTCTAACGCTATAATATCTTTTTTTAAGACAGGTGCCCAAAATTGCACGGCATATTCAAGGTGCGGCCTGACCATTGATTTATACAGAGGCAAAATTATGTTTTCATCCCGTGAGTGAACTCCCCTTTTAATGCATGCCAGTACTTTGCTGGCCTTGGCGGCTGCTGTTTGACATTGCACATTGTTACTTAGTTTGAAGTCTATGATTATTCCCAATCCTTCTCCTGCTTGGATTTCCCTAACTCCGTACCATTTAGGGTATACATTGCTTGTGTGTTCTTCACTCCAAAGTGCATAACTTTGCATTTATCTACATTAAATTTCATCTGCCATTTAAGTGCCCAGTCCCCCAATTTATCTAAATCCCTCTGCAGCGAAGTAACATCCTGCTCACATTGTATTACTTTTCCTAGCTTTGTGTCATCTGCAAACACTGATACATGACTTTCAATGCCTATCTCAAGGTCATTTATAAATAAATTGAATAGTATTGGTCCTATAACAGACCCCTGAGGGACACCGCTTACCACTGGTGTCCATCTTGAAAATGTACCATTTATGACCACTCTCTGTACCCTATCTTTTAGCCAGTTTTCTATCCAAGAACAAGTATTTTCATCTAGACCATTTTTTCTTAATTTAAATAGTAACCTTTTGTGTGGAACTGTGTCGAAAGCTTTGGCAAAATCTAAGTAAATCACATCCACTGCGACCCCCTGATCTATACTTCTACTTACTTCCTCATAGAACGTAATTAGGTTAGTCTGACATGATCTGTGTTTCATGAAACCATGCTGATTTTTGCCAATTACATTATACCTCCCAATAAATTCCTGAATATTATCCCTTAGTAACCCCTCGAATACTTTCCCAGCCACAGATGTTAAGCTCACAGGTCTATAATTCCCAGGCACAAATTTTAAACCTTTCTTAAATATAGGGACCACGTCAGCTTTTCTCCAATCCTCTGGTACTATTCCTGAAAGAAAAGAATCTTGAAAGATTAAGAACAGAGGTTTACATATTTCAACACATAGCTCCTCAGTACTCGCGGTGAATTCCATCTGGCCCTGGGGCTTTATTCACATTCACATTGTTTAATTTCTGCAAAACCTTGTCCTGAGTCAACCAGTCACTTTGTATTAGTAAGTTTTTATTAATGAATTTCATGTCTCCTGTTATAGGTTTCTCTTTGATAAATACTGAAGAAAAATAATCATTTAAAATTTCTGCCTTATCCTGATCTTCAGTTAACAATAACCCTGACTCAGATTTTAGTGAACCTACATTTTCACTCTTGGGTTTTTTAGAATTTATGTACCTAAAGAATCTTTTGGGTTGGTCTTGCTCTCTTTGGCTATTTCTTTTTCATTTTCTAGTTTAGCCCATCTAATCGCATTTTTACATGCTTTATTGGCTGCCCTATATGCTTTATAGGATGCCTCAGATTTATCAAATTTAAAAGCTTTAAATGCCTTCTTTTTATTTTTCATTTTCTTAGTTACCTTCCTACTAAGCCACATTGGTTTCAGTCTGTTTCTTTTATATTTATTAACCAGTGGAATATATTGTGATGTACTTTTCTAATGTTAGTTTAAAGATATTCCACTTATCCTCAGTGTTTTTCCCGTGAAAGAGTTTCTGCCAGTCAATGACATTGAGAGCTTCCTTTATTTTAATAAAGTTGGCCTTTTTAAAATTATATATTTTAGCATGCCCCTTATGAATGTGTTTTTTTGAGTTTATTTCAAAAGTCACCATGTTATGGTCGCTGTTTCCCAACTGTTCTTTTACATTAATATTTGAGAAAAGATCCACATTATTTGTTATAACCAGGTCCAGACAGTTATCCTCTCTAGTTGGGGTTTCTACCAGTTGTGACATGAAGGTATCATTTAAAATGTTCAGGAACCGGATTCCCTTTGCTGATTACTAGTCCCACTATCCCAATTAATGTCCGGGTAATTAAAATCTCCAATAATTAAAGTGCTACCATGATCTGCAGCCTTCCTAATTTGCTCTAACAGTTGTTCTTCCTCATCATTATCTATATTAGGTGGTTTATAGCATATGCCAACCAATAGTTGACTTCCCTGTTTATTCCCCAACTAAATATTTACCCATAAGGATTCCACATTTCCCTCATCGCTTTCCAGTTGTGTAATATTAGGCTTTAAATCTTGATTTACATATAAACACACTCCACCCCCTTTCTTATGTTTCCTATCCTTTCTAAACAATGTATAACCGTTTAAGTTTACAGCCCAGTCATGCGTTTCGTCCCACCATGTTTCTGTTATTCCTATAATGTCGTATTGCTTAGTGTATGCTATTACCTCTAGTTCCGCCATCTTGTTATTGAGGCTCCTTGCATTAGCAAGCATACATTTAATGTTGTCTCTGCCCACACATGCTGAATGCGACTTTACATTACATGCCTCCACTGTTCTGACATTACCCATCCCCCCTGACTCCACCCCCTTAGTCTGAGCTGAAACCCTTCCGCTATCTGCTCTGTCTCCATTTTGTAAGATACTGTATCCCTCCCCCCCTTCCACTAGTTTAAAGTCTCCTCCAACCTTTTAACCATCCTCTCCCCTAGCACAGCAGACCCTCTTCCATTCAGGTGCAATCTATCACGACTATACAGATTGTACCCCAGTGCAAAATGAGCCCAGTGCTCTAAAAACCCAAAGCCCTCCTTCCTGCACCAAGCTTTAAGCCACGCATTGACCTCCCTGATCTCCCGCTGCCTTTCCACTGTAGCACGTGGCACAGGTAGGATCTCAGAAAATACTACCTTGGAGGACCTCTTCTTCAGGTCCTTCCATCTTCCGCTTACTTTGTCATTGGTACCAATATGGACCATGACAGCTGGGTCATCTCCAGCCCCTCCCAATAATCTATCAACTCTGTCAACCACATGCCTAACACGGGCACCCGGCAGACAGCAAACTGTCCGGTTAAGGCGATCAGCGCGACAGATTACCCTGTCTACTCTCTTAATAATAGAGTCCCCTACCACCACAACCTGTCTAGGCTGTGGAATTCTCTGCCTGTTGAGGTGGTTGGGTCAGAGTCTGTACAGACTTTTAAAAAACGACTGGATGACTTCCTGCAGACACAGAATATTAAGGGTTATAATATTTAATATGTGGGTAAAAGCTTCTTGATCCAAGGAGAAATCTGACGCCATTCTGGGGTCAAGAAGGAATTTTTTCCCAGTATGTTGCATATTGGCAAGCATTCAGACTGGGTTTTTTGCCTTCTTTTGGATCAACAGCAGTAGGTTATGTGGGAGAGGCTGAACCCGATGGACGCATGTCTTTTTTCAGCCTATATAACTATATAACTATGTAACTATGTAACTATGTCTCCTGTTATAGGTTTCTCTTTGATAAATACTGAAGAAAAATAATCATTTAAAATTTCTGCCTTAGTTATAGAACTAGGAATATATATATTTAGCAGACTATAATACTAGGGAATATATAACAGATTGATACAGCCAGTAATACTTATCCAGTCGTTGGTTTTCATATGCTGATGGTGATGGTAAAATGGAGTTGGCTGTCAAAAAAGACAAAGGTTAGACTGATTTCATCTGTCCTTTGCTTACCCTTTTCTGTTACCCCTGGCCCTCCCCTTTCTGTTATCTGCCCCCGAGACCCAATCCCAGCGATAATCCTGAAACAAAAGGGGAACCATTGTAACTCCTCCCAACTTTCTACTCTTTCTTTTAAACAGGGAACATGCTTAAGCCTCTTCGTTCCCAGTCAGTCTCTCATCAGTACAATACATAACATGAAGCATACACATCATTACACACACTGAGGGACATATAACACGGACGGACACACACACACCGAGGGACATATAACACGGACACACACATACACTGAGGGACATATAACATGGACACACACACACTGAGGGACATATAACACGGACACACACACTGAGGGACATATAACACAGACACACACACACTGAGGGACATATAACACAGACACACACACACTGAGGGACATATAACACAGACACACACACACTGAGGGACATATAACACGGATACACACACTGAGGGACATATAACATGGACAGACACACTGAGGGACATATAACACGGATACACACACTGAGGGACATATAACACGGATACACACACTGAGGGACATATAACACGGATACACACACTGAGGGACATATAACACAGACACACTGAGGGACATATAACACAGACACACACACTGAGGGACATATAACACAGACACACACACACTGAGGGACATATAACACAGACACACACACTGAGGGACATATAACACGGACAGACACACTGAGGGACATATAACACGAACACACACACACACTGAGGGACATATAACACGGACACACACAGACTGAGGGACATATAACACGGACACACACAGACTGAGGGACATATAACACGAACACACACACACACTGAGGGACATATAACACGGACACACACAGACTGAGGGACACATAAGAGGGGTACAAACACACGTAATATTTTACAATGCTAAAATACACTTTTAGTCTTGTTGCTGTGGCGTCTGTGATACTTTCATACACCCCACATGTTTTTTTTTGGGGGGGGAGAAATTCATCCTTGGCTCCAGGCAGCACAATGGCTTGGGCCGGCCCTGGCTATACAGTTGGTTACATTACGTCAGGGCCGGCCCTGGCTATACAGTTGGTTACATTACGTCAGGGCCGGCCCTGGCTATACAGTTGGTTACATTACGTCAGGGCCGGCCCTGGCTATACAGTTGGTTACATTACGTCAGGGCCGGCCCTGGCTATACAGTTGGTTACATTACGTCAGGGCCGGCCCTGGCTATACAGTTGGTTACTTTACGTCAGGGCCGGCCCTGGCTATACAGTTGGTTACATTACGTCAGGGCCGGCCCTGGCTATACAGTTGGTTACATTACGTCAGGGCCGGCCCTGGCTATACAGTTGGTTACATTACGTCAGGGCCGGCCCTGGCTATACAGTTGGTTACATTACGTCAGGGCCGGCCCTGGCTATACAGTTGGTTACATTACGTCAGGACCGGCCCTGGCTATACAGTTGGTTACTTTACGTCAGGGCCGGCCCTGGCTATACAGTTGGTTACATTACGTCAGGGCCGGCCCTGGCTATACAGTTGGTTACATTACGTCAGGGCCGGCCCTGGCTATACAGTTGGTTACATTACGTCAGGGCCGGCCCTGGCTATACAGTTGGTTACATTACGTCAGGGCCGGCCCTGGCTATACAGTTGGTTACATTACGTCAGGGCCGGCCCTGGCTATACAGTTGGTTACATTACGTCAGGGCCGGCCCTGGCTATACAGTTGGTTACATTACGTCAGGGCCGGCCCTGGCTATACAGTTGGTTACATTACGTCAGGGCCGGCCCTGGCTATACAGTTGGTTACATTACGTCAGGGCCGGCCCTGGCTATACAGTTGGTTACTTTACGTCAGGGCCGGCCCTGGCTATACAGTTGGTTACATTACGTCAGGGCCGGCCCTGGCTATACAGTTGGTTACATTACGTCAGGGCCGGCCCTGGCTATACAGTTGGTTACATTACGTCAGGGCCGGCCCTGGCTATACAGTTGGTTACATTACGTCAGGGCCGGCCCTGGCTATACAGTTGGTTACTTTACGTCAGGGCCGGCCCTGGCTATACAGTTGGTTACATTACGTCAGGGCCGGCCCTGGCTATACAGTTGGTTACATTACGTCAGGGCCGGCCCTGGCTATACAGTTGGTTACATTACGTCAGGGCCGGCCCTGGCTATACAGTTGGTTACATTACGTCAGGGCCGGCCCTGGCTATACAGTTGGTTACATTACGTCAGGGCCGGCCCTGGCTATACAGTTGGTTACATTACGTCAGGGCCGGCCCTGGCTATACAGTTGGTTACATTACGTCAGGGCCGGCCCTGGCTATACAGTTGGTTACATTACGTCAGGGCCGGCCCTGGCTATACAGTTGGTTACATTACGTCAGGGCCGGCCCTGGCTATACAGTTGGTTACAGTACGTCAGGGCCGGCCCTGGCTATACAGTTGGTTACATTACGTCAGGGCCGGCCCTGGCTATACAGTTGGTTACATTACGTCAGGGCTGGCCCTGGCTATACAGTTGGTTACATTACGTCAGGGCCGGCCCTGGCTATACAGTTGGTTACTTTACGTCAGGGCCGGCCCTGGCTATACAGTTGGTTACATTACGTCAGGGCCGGCCCTGGCTATACAGTTGGTTACATTACGTCAGGGACAAATATGGATCAGACAGATTTTTCTGCCCTTATGTCTAGATTAAGTACTTTGATTTCTAAACAGGAGGAGCAAGATCACCTCATGGATCAATTTGCTCAGGCTTTGTGCCTACTTTCCACCCAGGTTAACCCCTTAACGCCGCAGGACGTACATTTACGCTCTGCATTAGGCGGGCTTTGGCGCCGCAGGACGTAATTGTACGTCCTCGGCGTTTTCAGCCCCCCGGGAGATACTCACCTCCTCCGGCGGCTCCCTCGCTGATCTGAGTCCCATGGAGTCAGATCGGCAGGGTTTCCTCCTCCGGCGCACTGACGTCATCGCGCCGGGGGCACGATGACGTCAGTTTCAGGCGTCCCCCCCCCCGCCGGAGCAGGGGAAGTGCCTGAAGGGGGGGATCCTTTGGATCCCTCTATCTCCCCATCGCCGGGGACCAGGCGACTGTGGCCAGCATCGCTGGAAGGGTCACAGCCTGACCTTTCCAGCGATGTATGGGGGGTTAACCCCTTAGTTGCCATGTCGCGACCGGGCACTAATTTATGCCCGATCGCGGCCTATTTCCGGAGGGGGCCGCCATCTTGGATGGCAGCCCCCACCTCTGGGTCACCCCCCACTCAACTGACTCATCGTGCCATTCGCGATGTCAGTTAACCGGGGAACCCCCTAGCTGCAACGGGATTTCCTATGGAAATCCCTTGGAGGAGATAGGGGGGCTCTTTGAACCCCTTTATCTCCTGATCGGTGGCAGCTAGGGGGTCATGTATGATATTGCTGGAAAGGTCAGAGCATGGCCTTTCCAATGATATCAAACATGACATGTTATAAGTAAAATAAAAGTTTTAAAAAAGTAAAAATACAATAGAAAAATAATAAATTAAATAATAAAAAAAATGCGTGTTTTTTTTTAGGTTTTTTTTAATGCAGCACTATTGTTCCCATTTCAATTATAATGTGAACAATGATGCTTCACTAATGATTTTTTTTTGGCGGGGTTTAGCTAAAATCATGCAATTTCTCCCCAAAAAAAAAATGGGCTCCCCGTTCTAATTTTTTTAACAAATCTACCCCATAGCATATGACCGCAGAGCCTCGGATAATAAATTTTAAAAAAAAAACACTTTACACACTGTGGAAGATTGAAATTTTATTGAAAATTCACATTTATTTACTTCTTTTACATTTTTTGCTATAGCATTCTGGCAGGACATGACATATACATATAGTAATGATATATTATTAATCTGCCGGAAAGAACGATATATAATTTGTCTGGGTGGTATAATAATACGTGACTTAAAAACGGTCAAAATGAGCTCAGCAAACTTCTACTTCCGAAACAGCGCCGAAGTTGTAAAATTACTCCCGTCCTTAAGGGGTTAAACAGCTAGGCTTGGTGTCTCCGCCTCCCTCTCCTGCTCTTGGTGTACACTCACAACCAGTATCTGTTTCTTCTATGGTGACATCTAAAGTATCTCACGTGAGTCTAAAGACACCCACAAGTTTGAATGGTAAATGTGGTTCATGCAGAGGGTTTATAGCCCAGATGGATATTATGTTCGAATTAAATCCAGGTATGTGTCCCACAGACAGAGCCAAGGTGGGTTATGTGATCAACCATCTGACTGAGAAAGCTCTGCTGTGGGCAACCCCTTTATGGGAACTTAAGAAACCTATGGTGTCTAATTATGCTGAATTTCTGAATGACTTGAAGTGTATATTCGACCCTGCCAGACGAGCTACTAAGCTTAGCCAGAGCTTTGTGGCACATATCCCAGGGCAACCGCCGTGTTCCAGATTATGCAATTGAGTTTAAAACTGTGGTTCCTAGGGGCGTGGCCGGCTGCTGAAGGAAAGGACGTGTCGCGGTGGAGCTCCGCACGTCTTCTCCATACAGGGACCACTCTGACTTTTTCCGCAGCATTTTGCTTCTAAAAGGTCCCTGAGTGGTTGGCCTTCGGTACTGTGCCGTCCGGAGTCCGTTTAGCACCCCCTCCGGACCAGAGACATCGCTGGCAGCTGCTGCCTCTTGGCTGCAGCGCAGCGTCGGTGGCCATCTTGTGGCCTGAGAGCAGGTTCCAGCTGTCTGGTGGCCTCACTGGTCGGATCGCCCTGCCCCGGATTCAGTAGCTGCGCGGTCGATGGGGATGGTGGGCCCATGTCACAGAGCAGCAGGGGTTGTGAGATGGGGAAAGAGCAGCAGGGGTTGTGAGATGGGGAAAGAGCAGCAGGGGGTGTGAGATGGGGAAAGAGCAGCAGGGGTTGTGAGATGGGGAAAGAGCAGCAGGGGTTGTGAGATGGGGAAAGAGCAGCAGGGGTTGTGAGATGGGGAAAGAGCAGCATGGGTTGTGAGATGGGGAAAGAGCAGCAGGGGTTGTGAGATGGGGAAAGAGCAGCAGGGGTTGTGAGATGGGGAAAGAGCAGCAATGGATGTGAGATGGGGAAAGAGCAGCAGGGGGTGTGAGATGGGGAAAGAGCAGCAGGGGTTGTGAGATGGGGAAAGAGCAGCAGGGGTTGTGAGATGGGGAAAGAGCAGCAATGGATGTGAGATGGGGAAAGAGCAGCAGGGGTTGTGAGATGTGGAAAGAGGAGCAGGGGGTGTGAGATGGGGAAAGAGCAGCAGGGGTTGTGAGATGCGGAAAGAGCAGCAGGGGTTGTGAGATGGGGAAAAAGCAGCAGGGGTTGTGAGATGGGGAAAGAGCAGCAGGGGTTGTGAGATGGGGAAAGGGCAGCAGGGGTTGTGAGATGGGGAAAGAGCAGCAATGGATGTGAGATGGGGAAAGAGCAGCAGGGGTTGTGAGATGCGGAAAGAGCAACAGGGGTTGTGAGATGGGGAAAGAGCAGCAGGGGTTGTGAGATGTGGAAAGACAATACAGTACGTATCTGGTGGCACGATGGAAACCGCCTAAGGGTAGCCGGTGGTTCTCTTAGTTCACTTGTCCACATGGATCATATGAAAAAACAGAACAAAATAATCGTGCAGAATGTTTGTACAAATTCCAAGAGAAGATTATATGGTGTTTACACTCACAAATATAGAGCCCGAACACTGGCTCTAAGTGGATCGACGCATTCGGGTACTTAAGTTCTTTGCTTGAGAAGGTGACCCACACCTACTCATGGGAGGAGATTCTTCTCACATGCAGCCCAAAGAAGACAAGAAACAAGAGAAACTTTCTCGTGCAGATCTCATGAATGTGATAGCATATAAAAATATATAAATTGCCAACTCACATGTGCTGGAGCTTATGGACCAAGCTCAGGGTGTGCTCGCGTATGGACTTATTGAAGGTAAAGTCCAAAAAACCTTTAGAATTCCCAGGACTTCCAAAGACACGGGGATATGGTGAATAAAATTAAAAGAAATTTATTAAAACATAAAAAACAAAACCATTGGCACTGCCTAGTAGCCAGAACGCGTTTCGCCAGATCAACTGGCTTCATCAGCTGGAACCAGTGAAACCAGATCGGGAGATAGGGGGTTCATTTTGGAACCCCCTATCTCCACCATTGGTGGTAGCTAGGGGTTAACTCCAGGACTGGCGTCATCGTGCTATGCACGATGACGCCAGTCCTCAGGGGGAGTTCCCGGAAGCTTGGCCGACATCCGACATCCTCATGGATATGCCCCAGCTCCTTATGGATATTGCCCCAGCACCTCATGGATATTGCCCCAGCACCTCATGGATATGCCCCAGCTCCTCGTGGACATGCCCCAGCTCCTCGTGGACATGCCCCAGCTCCTCGTGGACATGCCCCAGCTCCTCGTGGATATGCCCCAGCTCACACATGGATTTGCCCCAGCTCCTCGTGGATATGCCCCAGCTCCTCCTGGATATGCCCCAGCACATGGAATGCCCCAGCTCCTCATGGATATGCCCCAGCTCCTCATGGATTTTCCCCAGCACATGGAATGCCCCAGCACCTCATGATAATGGCCCCAGCTCACCTCCGCCACCTTTTTCGCTCCCTCAGAGCGTCCGGCGGCGCGGAGCTTGGGCGCTCGCCAGGGGGAGCCACGTGACCAGCTGCGATTGGCTGGTGACGTGTTTCCTCCAGGCGAGCGCCGAAGCTGCATGCTTCGGACGCTCGCAGGGAGCGAAAAACGCGGCGGAGGGTGAGACACCCGCCCTTAGGGTGACGGTGTCACCCTAAAGGCGGGTGTCACCTGGTGCGGGCCGCACCCCCCGCCCCCACGTAGCGACGCCACTGGTATATACATTTAACAGCTGCACGCCCACGGACTTACTCTATCCAAACAAAGTTCAGAATGATGTGAAACATTGGGACTTTTTGGATAGATTTCGATTTTCGACTATCCAGAAGTTAAAAAAATAAAAATGGTCAAAATCTAATGCAAAAGTCCTGATGTTTCACATCGGGATGTCAGATATTAATAGGCTTGTGCACCGATTTTTTTTTCGGTTCGATTCGGTTCGATTTGTTCTGATGTTTAAAATTTTCGATTCGGCTCGTTTCGACCGATTTCTGTTTCGGTTCGGTTCGGCTCGTTTTTCGTGTACATTTTTTTGGAATATCGACCATTTTTCGTATTTTCGGGTCACTTTGCTCGTTTTTTTTATCGACTTTTCGTGATTTCGGAAATTTTCGTTTTTTTCGGAACGTCTGTTCTCCTCGTTTCAAAGTGTCTAACTCTATTCGTTTTGATGTAAAGTACTATGGTTTACTTTTTTATACTTTATATATTTTTTTATAATAAATTTTTGGTTTGTTTTTCGGATCCGATAATTCATTCTGTCGGTACGATAATTCTGGCGATTTTATCGTGTTTTTTTTTTATTATTAAATAAAGATCCTTTTTTTCTTATGAATATACATTTCACAACTTTATTTATTTAATCACTTTAAAAAAATGGTATGAAAGCCAAGGAACAAAAAAAAATGAACAAAACGATTTAAAAAACGCTAAACTGACCCGAATGGTCTGACTTTAAAAATAAAAACCAGAACAAAAATGTTTTAAAACGGAAAAATAGTTGACCAAATGATCTGAAATGAAAAAAAATAATAAAATAAAATGATTTAAAACAGACAAAAATATAAATTAACCCTTTCGCTGCTGAGGCATTTCGCGGCTTCCCTTCACGCCTGTGTGCGGCACTGCGGTCTGCTGCTGAGCTCATTTTTAACAGTTTCGCTCCTCTTGTTTAAATGCGTTTTGAAGCCTTCTTTTATAATATGACCCAGACATGTTATATATCGTTCTTTCCGTCAGACTCGGCAGATTCATAATATATCATTATCATATGTATGCGTCATGTCCTGTCTGTATATTATAACAAAAAATGCAATAAAATTAGAATTTTCAATGTTTGTTTTACAAGGTGTAAAGTGTTTTTTTCACATTTTAACATGCGAGTGTTTGCGGTTATATTTTATGAGTTGCGTTTGTTAAAAAAAATTGAAAAGGGGACTTGTTATATTTTTTTGGGTGACAATTACACTATTTTTAACAAACGCACCCCATACAAAAATCCTTAGTGCAGCATCATTGTACACATTATAATTGAAATGGCAACAATATTGCTGCATTAACAAAACAAAACAAAAAACCTGTATTTTTTTTTATATTTTAATTTTTTTAAATTTTTAACATTGTCATGTTTGGTATTGTTGGAAAGGCCATGCTCTGGTCGATCCAAAGATACCAAACATTAACCAACCGATAGCTGCCGCGGATCGGGAGATAGGGATTCCAATGAACCCCCTATCTCCACAATTGGTCACAGTTAGGGGTTAACTCCAAAACTGACGTCATTGTGACGAGGTCTTGGGACTGTCGGCAGCTGCCGTTCCCCCACGCTGTTGTCTTCCTGCAAAGACGTGACCATGTTGGCGGGCAGCGTCTTAGCGGGCAGCGGTGGGAGAGAGAGAGCTCATAGCTGGGAGGAGGTGTTGTGTGAAGCTGCAAACAGGGACAAATAAACTAGACCTGAGCCGCACTAAGGATCTTTGGGTTGTGTCGGAGAAGACTTCACGCAGTGCTGCCATCAATATTTTTTGATAAAATTCTTGGTTATACAATGAATGTGACTGTGGACAAAAATCCGTGTTGTTGTGACATCGCCTAAGCTTAACAAAACCAGGCCACGTCGGTAATCAAATCTCAAGGCCTTACAACAAGGTTGTGTTAGTGTGTGACATTTTTTGGCCAGGCAGGAAGTGTAGAATGTGCAGTCACATTCATGGCCACAAATATGTTGACAAATTTATGACAAAGGGTCCATAGAAATGTCAATACATTTATGTACATATAATTTTAACAGTGTGGAAACCAAGCAATACATATTAACTTATTAAGTAAGGAAAAGCAACGCATACAAACAGGAAAATATAGAAAAAATAGAACATTTATTTACAACATGGGGAAGGGAAGGGAACATGCCAAGGATGGCAAACTGCCCAACAAGTTACTGGCATTTGAGGAGATGTTGGAGCTGGTCCGCATCTTGGATTGCAAAGATTATGATTGCTGTAAGGGCCCTTACGGCAGGAAGAATAACACCCGCAAGGATCGTATCCTTGAAAAGCTACGCACCACCATCCTGGAGCTGTTCGGGAAGGACCGGACGAAGGACCATCTCTGAAAACGCTGGTCCGACCTCAAGGCACGCGAGCAGGAGCAGCTGAGGCACATTCTGGAGGAGGCTGCCACTGGTCTCACTGCTGCTCCAGGAGGTCTGCGGCATTGTTTATGTGCTCCCGCAGTTCCTGGAGCAGTTCCTGTAGGGCGTTGATGGAGGTAGCTGCCAGGTGAAGCTCACCGATCGCCTCCCGTCGGCGTCTGGCTTCTCCTTCTATATATCCAATAAATGAAAGAAGGAAAATACAGTAAGTAAAGCAGGTTTCTATTTTTGAATGAAAGTCTTGAAAAAATATAACAGTAGTATATACCAGAGCTGGCGGCCTCCTGAGGCTCCGACTCCTCTGACTCCTCCCCCACCACCACTGTCAGCATATCCGGTGCTATATGGAAGAAATTAAAGAAATAAAAAATACAGTAAACAACAAAACTGATTTATTTTTGAACAAAAGTCGATGCAAAATACAACAGTAAAAAAAAAAAACCTGGACTGGCGGCCTCCTGCTGCTCCGGCTCCCTCTCTCCAACTTCGCCCTCCTCCTGGTCCTCCTCTTCCTCCTCCTGCTCCTCTTGTGCTATACATAAAAAAATTAAATTAAAATACAGTAAACAAAAAATGTTTCTGTTTTTGACCAAAAGTCGTTGCAAAATAAAACAGTATATACCAGCGCTGGTGGACGCCCGTGGCTCCTCCTCCTCCTCCACTGGGGCACTGGTCCCCGCCGGGGCAGATGCTGCTGCCTGTGCCTTCTTCTTCCTGTCTTCTGCCAAATCCAAAAAATAACACGGAAATAATGCAGACTGGAAAAAATGGTATATCTATACACTATATTGCCGAAAGTATTGCGACACCCCTCCACTACCCACTAGCACTACCAGCTTGACCCCCCACTACTCCCATCTCATAGTTCTAAAGTCACAAAATATTTATTTATTTCCCCTGCACATAGACATATATTACCGTTCAATTATATATTTTTTTCAGAAGTAAACATTACGTTTATTCAATAAAAACTATTATTTGTGTTGTGTGCGTACAAAACGCATTGTGTGACTGCTTTTAGTTATTTTATAGATGCCTCAGCCTCAGTTTCACTTTCAGTTTCTGCTAATAATAAAACTGGATATTGCAGAAACAACAACAGAAATCCGCCATTTTGTTTTGAAATTTGCATCTAAAGCGTTCAATGACACTGCTGCAGCAGCTGCTGAGGATGTATTGAACGCAGCTCTGTTTGGATGCACTTTCAGAAGAACTACATGTCCCATCCTACCACTTAGCAGAGACGCAGAGATTTTTATTGATGCGCAGGTGGGAACCAATATTGGGCAAGCTGCGGGTCATCTCGTATGCATCACTCAATCACAACAACCTCCCCCCCAGCACACTACAGACTATACACACAGTGCCAAAAGAAATCCAGCATTGTAACTTCATCTACATACATCAAATGTCACAATTTTCAAGAATACGTAAAATCACAAAAAAGTAGAGTTATGGCAAAAATGCATGTATGACGAGTCGTGAAAACGCAAAGCTATACACAATCACATTGCATGAAAAAAGGACTAGATAAATCAACGTATTTCTGTGCACATTAGCACATGCAAGCACATTATTATTATTATACAGGATTTATATAGCGCCAACAGTTTGCGCAGAGCTTTACAATATAACATGAAACTTACGTTTCGCTATGACGCGACGGATGTGTCTCAGCTGCTCCTCCTCGCGTACCTTCAGATCAGACCAGCGTTTCCTGAGCTGGTCCTTCGTCCGGTCCTTCCCAAACTTCTCCAAAATGGTGGTGCGTAGCTTGTCTAAGATACGATCCTTTCTAGCGTTCTTCTTCCTGCCGTAAGGGCCCTTACTGCAATCGTAATCCTTACTATCAAAGATCCGTACCAGCTCCAACATCTCTTCAAATGCCATATTGGTGGCCCGTTTCTTCCTGGGTGGTGGTTCATCATGGAGAGATGATGAGGTGCTTGTACGACACTCATCTCTTGCAGCGGCCATTATGATGAATAATAAAAACATATTTTGTTCAAAAAGTTGTCAATAAAACTGGCCTCAATAAGTTACGACATTCGCGCGCGCGCATGCGCGACCCGCGAACGAATCGGATCTGACCCAAATACGAATATTCTTATCGGATCATTGGAAACAAAAAAAAAAAAACGCATTTACAAATACAAAATTTACAGAATCAGCGATATAACCGATAATAGTTAAATATACGATGTCCAGAATTACCGAAATGGAACCGAAATCCCGAATGGAACTGAAATCATGATAGAGGGAAAATAAATTTCGATTTGACACATTTCAAGTCCATTCGAAAATCCGAAAATTTTTCGATTTGGCAAATTTTTTGTTTTTTTTCGGAAAGTCTGTTCTCGTTTCAAAGCAATAGATTTTCGATTTGACACATTTCAAGTCCATTCGAAAATTCCGAAAAATTTTCGATTCGGCTCGGAAAACAGTTCGGATTCGACTTTTTCGGATCTAAAAAATTTCGGCATTTCGGCCGCATCGAAAGAACCGAATCGGGAAATTTCGTGAAAATTCCGAAATTCCGAAACCCGAAACGCACATCCCTACCCCGCAGCTGATGACCCTACCCCGACTGGAGGACACTTGTTTCCAGTATACTACACCCGTCCCCCCAGCAGAAAAGCTGGCAACGGGGCAGAGTGCCGCTTGGCTCTGCCCACCACCCAACTTGTGCCCAGAGGATTTAGGCAAGTTTTTCCAGAGGGTGCTACCCTCCCGACCGATGGCTCCCATGAGAATGGAAGACGCCATTCTCCCGCAAGGAGGCACTTCCCCCGCATCCACCCCCCCCAGCAGAAGCGCTGGCTATGGGGCAGAGCGCCGCTGGCCTCTGCCCACACCCTAATATACATCTGGAGAGCCTCGACGGTGATCTCCAGGAGCTGCCTCTCCAGCAGCCGGTATCCCCACTGGGAGTGAATGAAGCCACCCCCCCAGCAGAACTGCTGGCTACAGGGAAGAGCACAGTCGGTCTCTGCCCATCCTTTCAATCCCTTATGCTGGAGGCCTTGGTTGCCCCCTGTTCTTCTCTGAAGCGAGCTTCAGAGAGCGGATAAAGATGACCTTGCTCCCCCACAGCAGTTTGTGATGCTGGGAGTGGAGACAGATGATTTTCAACCCCCTATGCTGGGGGCATCGGTCACCCCATGTTCCCCCCAGCTGCTTACTAGAGCACCAGGAGCGGGTGCAGTTGGCACATTTTTCACACTGTATTTTGATAACCTGAGCAGAGGTACAGGCAGGACCTCTCCCCAGCAGCGAGCCCTTTTTCCAGGAGCGGGTACCAGCAATGTGGTGTACCCACAATGGCCCAGGAGAACAGGAGTGGCCCTCAATGCGCTACTAAGGCTGGTTGTTTTCCAGAGCCAAGACAGCTGGAGAAGAGTGGGGGCTCGCCTCCTCTTGACAGACTATGGACCCAGGTATGGACTATTGCTCCAACGACCCTTGGTCGACCCGTTGGGGTCCAACCATGGTCATTGGGCTCCTTTGGGGAAGGGGAGATATGTCATGGAACTGACATAGCGCTCCCCGCATCAAACCCCAAGACTTTTATTTCCAATGGCGAAAACCCCAAAAGGCAGTAGGGGGTGTGAGATGGGGAAAGAGCAGCAGGGGTGTGAGATGGGGTATGATGGGGAAAGAGCAGCAGGGGTGTGAGATGGGGAAAGAGCAGCAGGGGGTGTGAGATGGGGTGAGAGGGGAAAGAGCAGCAGGGGTGTGAGATGGGGTGAGATGGGGAAAGAGCAGCAGGGGCTGTGAAATGGGGAAAGAGCAGCAGGGGGTGTGAGATGGGGAAAGAGCAGCAGGGGGTGTGAGATGGGGAAAGAGCAGCAGGGGTTGTGAACTGGGGAAAGAGCAGCAGGGGGTGTTGTCATGGAACTGACATAGCGCTCCCCGCGTCAAACCCCAAGACTTTTATTTCCAATTGCGAAATCCCCAAAAGACATAGACAATTACCTTGGGAAAGACTTTATGTTCATTTATATCGTGTGATTTTATATATATTTTACATTGCCTGGTCTTAGTTTAAATGTAGTGTAAATTGCGTAGTTTTAGTTTTAAATATACTTATTTTCTGTAGGTAAAGGTGTTTTTGTGTAGCCAGTAAACAAGCTTTACTACTGTGTAATTTATGCAAAAGGACTTTTCCCCTTATCTGGCTGCATGTTTGATTCAAGAAATCTGGGATAGTGTTTGTCTTTAATCTGATGTGTTAGAACAATAGATTATGTAAATGTTGTGTGAGCTAAAGGCTAAAGAATGTTTATTGTAAATATCTAACTGACATAATGTAATTAAAGACTTTAGGTACATGTTCACCATTTGGTATGCAAATTATAACTGAAGAGGACCTGAAGGAAACCTGCAGTGGTCTTGGAACCAACCAATCAGAACTGTTGGGATGGGTGGGAAGTTTGAATGTGCATTGCTGTATTTTGTATAAAAAAATATCTGGTGAAATCTTCCATAAAGAGAGCATGCTGTTGGAACATACAGCTCGTCTGGTGTCTCCTTCAACTACGCTATACTACACTCAACCTCAGAAGGCACAGAGCGGCCTTCTGGAAATGCAAAGAGGCTCCAAGGCAGAGTTTCAGATCAAGCAGATCTGGAGCTGCAGGTCAGGCTGCTCGAAACACTGAGCTCCAAGCAACTCAGAGGCCGGGCTGATCTTGAAAAGGGGGTGTCTGGAGAGCCAGGGACAGGTGGAAGAGAACGGTTCCGTCACACAGGGGGTGTGAGATGAGGTGAGATGGGGAAAGAGCAGCAGGGGGTGTGAGATGGGGAAAGCACAGCAGGGGGTGTGAGATGAGGTGAGATGGGGAAAGAGCAGCAGGAGCTGTGAGATGCAGAAAAAGCAGCAGGGGGTGTGAGAGATAGGGAAAGAGCAGCAGGGGTGTGAGATGCCGAAAGAGCAGCAGGGGTGGCGATGCCGAAAGAGCAGCAGGGGTGTTGAGATGGGGAAAGAGAAGCAGGGGGTGTGAGATGGAGATAGAGCAGCAGGGGGTGTGAGATGGGGAAAGAGCAGCAGGGGTGTTAGATGGGGAAAGAACAGCAGGGGGTGTGAGATGGGGAAAGAACAGCAGGGGGTGTGAGATGGGGAAAGAACAGCAGGGGGTGTGAGATGGGGAAAGAAAAGCAGGGGGTGTGAGATGGGGAAAGAACAGCAGGGGGTGTGAGATGGGAAAGAACAGCAGGGGGTGTGAGATGGGGAAAGAACAGCAGGGGGTGTGAAATGAGGTGAGATGGGGAAGGAGCAGCAGGTGGTGTGAGATGGAGAAAGAGCAGCAGGGGGTGTGAGATGGGGAAAGAACAGCAGGGGGTGTGAGATGGAGAAAGAGCAGCAGGGGGTGTGAGATGGGGAAAGAGCAGCAGGGGTGTGAGATGGGGAAAGAACAGCAGGGGGTGTGAGATGGGGAAAGAACAGCAGGGGGTGTTAGATGCGGAAAGAACAGCAGGGGGTGTGAGATGGGGAAAGAGCAGCAGGGGGTGTAAGATGGGGAAAGAACAGCAGGGGGTGTGAGATGGGGAAAGAACAGCAGGGGTGTGAGATGGGGAAAGAACAGCAGGGGGTGTTAGATGCGGAAAGAACAGCAGGGGGTGTGAGATGGGGAAAGAACAGCAGGGGGTGTGAAATGAGGTGAGATTGGGAAGGAGCAGCAGGGGGGTGAGATGGAGAAAGAGCAGCAGGGGTTGTGAGATGGGGAAAGAACAGCAGGGGTGTGAGATGGGGAAAGAACAGCAGGGGGTGTGAGATGGGGAAAGAACAGCAGGGGGTGTGAGATGGGGAAAGAACAGCAGGGGTGTGAAATGAGGTGAGATGGGGAAGGAGCAGCAGGTGGTGTGAGAATGAGAAAGAGCAGCAGGGGGTGTGAGATGGGGAAAGAACAGCAGGGGGTGTGAGATGGGGAAAGAACAGCGGGGTGTGAGATGGGGAAAGAACAGCGGGGGTGAGATGGGAAAGAACAGCAGGGGGTGTGAGATGGGGAAAGAACAGCGGGGTGTGAGATGGGGAAAGAACAGCAGGGGATGTGAGATGGGGAAAGAACAGCAGGGGTGTGAGATGGGGAAAGCCAAGCAGGGGGTGTGAGATGGGGAAAGCACAGCAGGGGTGTGAGATGGGGAAAGAACAGCAGGGGGTTTGAGATGGGGAAAGAACAGCAGGGGGTGTGAGATGGGGGAAAGACAAGCAAGGGGTGTGAGATGGGGAAAGAACAGCAGGGGTGTGAAATGAGGAGATGGGGAAAGAGCAGCAGGTGGTGTGAGAATGAGAAAGAGCAGCAGGGGGTGTGAGATGGAAGAGAAGAACAGCAGGGTTTTGAGATGGGGAAAGAACAGCAGGGGGTGTGAGATGGGGAAAGACAAGCAGGGGGGTGAGATGGGGAAGAACAGCAGGGGGTGTGAAATGAGGTGAGATGGGGAAAGAGCAGCAGGGGTATGAGATGGAGAAAGAGCAGCAAGGGGTGTGAGATGGGGAAAGAGCAGCAGGTGGTGTGAGATGGGGAAGAGCAGCAGCAGGGGGTGTGAGATGGGAAAGAGTTGCAGGGGGTGTAATATGGGGTGAGATTGGGAAAGGCAGCAGGGGGTGTAAGATGGGGTGAGATGGGAAAGAGCAGCAGTAGGTGGTAAGATGGGGTGAGATGGGAAAGAGCAGCAGGGGTGTAAGATGGGGTGAGATGGGGAAAGTATAGCAGGGGGTGTGAGATGGGGGTGAGATGGGGAAAGAGCAGCTCGAGGGTGTGAGATGGGGAAAGAGCAGCAGGGGGTGTGAGATGGGGAAAGTGCAGCAGGGGGTGTGAAATGGGAAAAGAGAAAGCAGGAGGAAATGAGGAGAGAGACAGAGCAGCTGAGCAAATATGGGGAGAAGAAAAAACAGGGTAAAACGGAGGACATCAGGGGGTGACATGAGGGAGAGAGACAGCAGCAGGTGAGAGACAGCAGCAGGGAGTTGGAAAGAGACAGCAGCAGGCAGTTGGAGAGAGACAGTGTCAGGCAGTTGGAGAGAGCAGCACTGAGTTGGAAAGAGACAGCGGCATGGAGTTGGTGAGAGTTAACAGCAGGGAGTTGGAAAGAGACAGCAGCAGGGAGTCAGAGACAGCAGCAGGCAGTTAGTGAGAGACAGCAGCAGGGAGTTGGAAAGAGACAGTAGCAGGGAGTCAGAGACCCAGCAGCAGGGAGTCAGAGACAGCAGCAGGGAATTGGAGAGAGACAGCAGCAGCAGGATGAGATGGAGGAGGAAAAGAGTTTGGCTGAGAGTGTTAGGAGTTAGAAAGCGAGTGGTGGTAAACTGAGTTGGGAGTGTGTTGCAGAGTGAGTCACAGCCACAGAGTGAGCTACAGAGTCAGAGCCACAGAGTGAGTCAGAGTCAGAATCACAGAGTGAGCTACAGAGTCACATTGTCACAGAGCCACAGAGTGAGTCACAGAGTCACAGAGTCACAGTCAGAGTCACAGAGTCAGAGCCACAGAGTCACAGAGCGGACTATGAGGCAAATAAAATGGTCATAAATTTAATGATTATAATCCAGAAATGAACCACGAGATACATAAAACATTATTCAGTATAAAATATCTAAAAGTGGAAAATGTGATTTTATTATTGCCCCATCTGCTCCTCTGGAAGAGCCCCCCCCCCTGCTGGGCATTACCTGAACCTTGATAAACTGTTTAAAGGGAAGTGGGTTAAGGACAGACCTGGACGTTCCTCTTGTTGTGTTTGTGTCCAGTTTGAGAGTTTTTCCTCTACACTTTGCGCTTTATCTTTTGGGCAGTTTTCAAACCAAGAACAAGCACTATCCTCCCTCCCTGCGCGGACTCCACAACTCCCTGTGTCCGCGCCTGTATCATATGCCTCAATCCAGCTCCTCTCCATCTACACTGAGACCATTGATCACATGAGGCCAGATGGACAGGTGCCTTTATCAACTAGACACAAAATCAGCGTATGTGCGAGGCGATCAGAACGGAATGTCAGGGTGGAGGGATGTCAGGGTGGAGGGATGTCAGGGTGGAGGGATGTCAGGGTGGAGGGATGTCAGGGTGGAGGGATTTCAGGGTGGAGGGATGTGAGCATAAGCCGGGGCCCCTGAACATACTACACACCATACATTGTGACATACGTTGTGTCTGTTTGCGTTTTATGCAGTGATTCTCCATCTGATTTTGCTTCATGATTATGACAAGAGTGGGCGGCTCGACGGCCTGGAGACCATGCAGCTCCTGAGGGGGATCTTAACACATAAGATGCAGGAACCACCTCCTCCTAAATCTGTGAGTATCTCCATGAACAAGGTGTCTGAGCGACCAGGGTGAGAGAATGAATTGAGTGAGGGGTATGTGTGAGTGCAGAACGAATGTGATGAGGGTGTGAGAGTGAGGGGTATGTGTGAGTGCAGAATGAATATGATGAGGGCGTGAATGGAGAGTGAGGGGTATCTGTGCAGAATGAATATGATGAGGGCGTGAATGGAGAGTGAGGGGTATGTGTGAGTGCAGAATGTGTGAGTGGAGAGTGAGGGTGTGTGTGAGCGCAGAATGAATGTGCTGAGGGTGTGAGAGTGAGGGGTATCTGTGTGCAGAATGAATGTGATGAGGGTGTGAATGGAGAGTGAGGGGTATGTGTGAGTGCAGAATGAATATGATGAGGGCGTGTATGGAGAGTGAGGGGTATGTGTGAGCGCAGAATGTGTGAGTGGAGAGTGAGGGTGTGTGTGAGCGCAGAATGAATGTGCTGAGGGTGTGAGAGTGAGGGGTATCTGTGTGCAGAATGAATATGATGAGGGCGTGTATGGAGAGTGAGGGGTATGTGTGAGCGCAGAATGTGTGAGTGGAGAGTGAGGGTGTGCGTGAGCGCAGAATGAATGTGCTGAGGGTGTGAATGGAGAGTGAGGGGTATGAGTGTGTCCTGTCTAGGGATGAGCTGTTCGGTTCGATCTGTTTGCATCGAACATCGGCAGTTCGGCTGTTCGCCGAACTCCGAACATTTCCGGGTGTTAGCCGCATGTTTGCCCACAATGGACCACAATGCACTTTTCCACTGGCCTGAAGCTTGTAATTGGCTACAGCCTTGCACCTGACCACAGGTCAGGTGCAAGACTATGCCAATCACGGCTCAGAGTCCTGATTGGGCAAATTTTGCCCAATCATGGGCTCACAGAGCTAAGTCCCGCAGCACGCTATATAAGGCTTCACACAGCCCCCAGCACGTGTTTTTTGAGAGGAGATTGTTCTGTTAGTGTGTGTTCTCACTGCCAGCAGCTATTGGGGGGGGTCTCACTTCTACAAGATTTCTGGGACCCTGCGGTCCAATATTAAAATGATATGAATCTAGTACAGGCGTCAGTGCACCCAAATATTGTGCCTTTGGTGGCAGCAAGTGCCTTCACACCGTAACCCCTCTGTGGTATTGTGGAAGAGGGCAGTGGTGGAGGTTTTGGTAATGCAGAAGAGATCCCCGATCTATTCAGTTACATCAGCAGCTATAACAAAACCGGGTCAGCAATGTTTAGGCACTTGTACTGCGCTACTGTATATGGTGAGAATCAGCACACATCAGTAGCAACAGGAAGCAAACAGAACTGGCAGTGAATACACAGAGAGAATAGTCAAATGGCAGGCAAAGTCGGCAACAGTTCGGGTCCTCAGAACAAGCAGGGTCAGTAACAAGTATATAAACTGATATTGGCACATTACTGTGAGGTTTATTGCTGTGGAGCTCTGTCATACGCTCATACACCCCGCACATTACTGTGAGGTTTATTGCTGTGGAGCTCTGTCATACGCTCATACACCCCGCACATTACTGTGAGGTTTATTGCTGTGGAGCTCTGTCATACGCTCATACACCCCGCACATTACTGTGAGGTTTAATGCTGTGGAGCTCTGTCATACGCTCATACACCCCGCACATTACTGTGAGGTTTAATGCTGTGGAGCTCTGTCATACGCTATATGAAATGAATTTAAGGGGGGGGGGTGAAAGTAATTAAAGGGGAAAAATGAATTAACGGGAGTGAATTGAATTAGAGGACGAGGACCCTGCTGCCAGTCTGCTTCTGGAGACCTGGAGTCAGACAGTGGACCACAGCAACAGAGTGAGAGTGGTAGGTAGCAAGATCACAGGGAAACACTGGGAGTGGCAGGCAGTTTGAAATATGTGGGTATATTGACACAGCAAGACCAGGGGGCACCACCAGGCTACATTGCAAATTTGTGCAGTGCCTGATGCCCCTCCTATGCCACATTGCCAAAGGAGGGGACCACACACTCTGTAGATTGGCCCTGTGGCACAGGAGGGGCACCTGGCACAGCATAGATTGGCAATGCGTGAGGACACCAAACACTCCCGATTGGCATGGCACGGATTGGGTGGAGGGGGGCACCAAAACGCAACTTCTCTTGAGTAAACAAAAATGCTTGCACCGGCCCTGGATACCACACACAGACATATACGTATATATCAACACGCAGACCTATATATACAGTACGTATATATCAACACGCAGATATATATATATACACCCACCCACAGACCTGAGACCATATATACACAGACGCACATGGGGGGGTGGCATGTGGACAATCTCAACTAAATGCGCCCCCCCCCATTTGGCTGATCCCTCCAGAAGAAATGTTGAACACGACAGAGCAGAGAATATATATATTATTTTCTGCTCTATCGGGTTCAACATTTCTTCTGGAAGGATCAGCCAAATGGGGGGGGGGCAATTAGTTGCCAAAATGTGTGTGTAATACAAGTCTGGATATATATATTTATAAGAATATAGATATATATCTATATATATAATCATGCCTGCCTTACCTTCCCCTATAAATTTGCTAAAAATACGCACACAAAAAAAACAAACCACTGCCTGAGACCCCGCGCAGCCCACATGCCACCCCCCTCTACCTGGCTGAATGTATCTAATATATATAATTAAATACATCCAGCCAGATAGACAAAGAAAAAAAAAAGTTTTATTTTATGTTCCCGGGGACATTTAAAAATGTCCTCAGATTTTATTTCTTTTAGAAATGTGTCGCCTTACCTTAGCCTGGTGGTCAGTGGGGGCTCCCTGGATCCTGGTCTGCCATGGCCGCAGGTGCAGTGGCTCCCTCCCTGTGCTGCCTGTCTCTGCCACATGCACCCGGGCGGCTAGCCCGCACAGTCGCAGCTCTGTCATCCGGCGGCCGCATGCTCCTCAATGCTCTTCAAGGGGATCCTTGGGAGGCCCCTGCAGGCGGCCCTCTACAGTGCCTGATTAGAGGGCCGTGTCAGACGGATGTTTTAGTAACAAGAATGTTTTATCCCATAGGCTTCAATGTTAAAAATATTCCCGTTTTGAATCAATATCTAATAAACCGTTGCTGATAAAATTCTACAGTAAAGAGTCTCTTTATTTCTAGATTTTTTAGTATTTTTAAAGCATTTTTTATATTTGTTTTCAAAATATATATATTTTTTCGAACTTGGACCGAACACGCCAAAAAGTTCGAAGTTCGCAAAGTTTCAAACGGCCAATGTTCGAATCGAACTCTGAACCGATCGAACCAAACAGCTCATCCCTACCAGTGACGAGGAGATAGGGGGTGATGACGATGATGAGGTCACTGACTCCACCTGGGTGCCTGATCGAACAGAGGAGTCAAGTGAGGAGGAGGAACAACAAACACGAGGCACAACGTCCTCTATGACCAACCGTAGCCAGTCCAAGGCATCAGAAGTCACAGCTGCTCAGGTGCAGACGCTGTTGTCTCAAAGCACATGTACAGGAATTCTGCTGTCTGGGAGTTCTTTAAGAAATGTGCAGCAGACCGCACCGTTGCTATTTGTAATCTATGTCAGATGAGGATCAAGCGTGGGAAAGACATCCCACGCTTGGGTACCACGTGCTTGAGGTGACATATGACCACCTGCCACGCATCCCGTTGGCACAACACTTTGCATAGGTCCTCCTGCTCCTCATCTGTCTCTACCCCCACTATATGTCATTGCCTACAACCTCCACTGACAGGGATGATGCTACAGTAATGGGTGTACCAGTTCCTTCCTCAGAATGTGACAGCATCCCATCAGCTGAAGATTTACGCAGTCAGATTACGTTGCCCCAGCTGCTGCAGCGTAAGAAAAAATATAGTCCCAACCATCCCCAAGCACACTGTCTAAATGCCAGCTTAGCAAAATTACTCGCACACTGGGTAACTCTGATTGCAGCTAGGAGGGATCCAGGACGGGGCTCTGTGGTGGAGCTTGTTCATCCACCACACCTCCAGAAAGCTGCTTGTATGAGGTCTGTCTGCACCACCACCTCTTCCTCCTCCTTCTCGGTCTCTGGCGAAGTGGCAGTTAAACCGACGCGTGGCAGGGGCTACGCAATGGCTCAAGCAAAAAGATGCCATACTGTGCTTGAGCTGGTTTGTTTAGGGGACAGGATCCACAACGGGCCAGAAATTCTGTCAGCTCTGCAGGGGAAGGTGCAGAGATGGTTAACACCATACCAACTTCAGCTGGGAATGGTTGTCTGTGATAATGGCAGCAACCTTCTCTCTGCCCTATGCCAGGGTAAGTTGATACATGTACCATGCCTAGCACACGTCCTAAATCTGGTGTACAGCATTTCCTAACCAGGTACCTAGGGCTGGCACAGCTTCTCAGCCAGGCCAGAAACATCTGCAGTCACTTCAGACGGTTATTCCCAGCAAGTGTTCGCCTGGCAGAAATTCAAAGAGAATTCCACCTTCCCACAAACCGTCTGATCTGTGACATGCCCACCAGGTGGAACTCAACATTAGCAATGCTGCAGCATCTGCACAAGCAGCAGAGGGCCATCAATGAGTACCTGTGTCAGTATGGCACAAGGACAGGTTCAGGTCAATTTGGTTCCTCCCCCGCAGTGGCTGATTATGACGGAATGGAGATGTTGTTCCGCCTGCGGGTGTGCTCAATCTGCGTGACCCCGTCGCTTACCGCTGGCCCGACTACCGAGTGACACGCACCCGGCGTCTCGTGCGGGCCTGACGTGACCCTAGGAAAGGGTTAGCGGGCGGTGGAGGGGACTCCTGCCTAGAACCAGTCCGACCACTGAGCCATACAGCACTCAGCGTCCCGAGCAACTGGTTCCCGACCTTGCGGGTGTGGGACGTCTGGGGAAATCGGCTCTGGTAGCCGCGGAGGAAGGTTCGGATCTTATGGGGAAACGTTTCGGATCTTATGGGGAAACGTTTCCGATCCGGGGGGCGGTGTCTCTTCGGATCTTGGGCGGCGGACTTTTCGGATCGGGAAGGGATGGAGGGTCGGATCGGGTCTGGAGGGAGCTTCGGATCGGGGTTGAAGGGAGTTTCGGAACTGGCGGGACCAGTGGAGAGTTCGGGTCTTACCGCAATACCGAAGCGCGGTACACGGCCGCTCCCTTCGGTTCGGATCTCTCGTTCTGGGAACCGAAGCACCTTCCGCTGCGCCTCTGCCCTGATCCTCGATGCAGGCACAGAGCGCTCGGTTCGGTTCGGATCGGGAACGCCGCACCCTGAGACCACGAGGGATTCTCAGATACGAAAATGCGGCGGAGACAAAGTCACATCAGTCAAAGCTGGATGCACTGCAAAATCTGCCTTTATTATGCACGGTTCAAGCATTTATCAACTTCACATGAATTAGAATACAATGGGACTCCTTGCCCGCCCTCCCAGGACCCATTGGCCCTTGGCCTTCAGGGAGTCGCCAATTCGGACCGGATGGTCCGAATCGGCCATTTTACGATTCGAACCGGATGGTTCGAATCGGCCATTTTCCGAATCGAGAATTCTGACTGCGCCACAAGAATCGGAAAATGGCGGCGAGCAAGGCAAACAAAGGGAAAATACATTACACAATAAACCAACGGGGAACACTTTATTACACCACACAATAATCACATCTAAATAAAAATTATGACGGAATGGAGATGTTGTTCCGCCTGCGGGTGTGCTCAATCTGCGTGACCCCTTCGCTTACCGCTGGCCGACTACCGAGTGACGCGCACTCGGCGTCTCGTGCGGCCTGGCGTGACCCCGGGGAGGGTTAGCGGGCTGGAGGGGACCCCTGCCTAGAACCAGCCCGACCACTGAGCCATACGGCACTCAGCGTCCCGAGCAGCTGGTTCACTGACCTTGTGGGTGTGGAGTGCGTCTGCGGGCGGCCGTGCGAATCTGGGGATCGGATCTGCCGCAGAGGAATATTCGGATCTGATTGCGGAGGAATATTCGGATCTTTAAACGGATGAATCTTCGGATCTGATCACCGCTCACTTGGTATACCGAAGCGCGGTACGCGGCCGCGCCTTCGGTTCTGATCTTAAGTCCGTTCTGATCTTAAGTCCGTTCTGATCTTAAGTCCGTTCTGATCTTAAGTCCGTTCTGATCTTAAGTCTGGACACCGCACCCTGAGACCGCGCGGGATGCTCAGACAGTATATGCGGCGGAGAGTAAAGGACATCAGGCGAGGCTGGATGCACTGGAAAATCTGGGTTTATTTTTCACATCACATACATTTATCACTTTACACAATTAGGAATACAATGGGAATCCCTGCCCGCCCACACAAGTCCCATTGGCCCTCGCTGGCAGGAGGCACCCGGGCCCCGATTCGTATTGGCCATTACGAATCGGGGAGTTGCCGATTCGGCCATTTTAAGATCCGAATATTCTGATCTGAACCACGAGGCGATCAGAAAAATGGCGGCGGGCGTGGCAGACAAAGGGAAAATACATTTCGCAATACCAACGGGAACACTTTATTTACACCACACAATAATCACATCTAAATAAAAGTACTTAAAAAACTAGGTGCGTGCCACCACACCAAGTGTCCAAAGCCACCACTGTCACTGTGCACCGCCCCTGGCTGAGGGTGCTGGGCCATTCCGTGACACTCCTCCCCTCCCCCAGTTCGACGCACCTGGTCTGACCCCACCGGGTCATACCGGGGAAGTCGGTGCTCCAGGCCCATAGTCAGTCTGGGGAGGCCGAGTCACCAGGCCTCTCCATTTGGCCTTGCGGCCGTGCCAGCTTGGTCGGCCCC
The DNA here is from genome assembly GCA_009667805.1 of Leptobrachium leishanense. Taxonomy (NCBI): domain Eukaryota; kingdom Metazoa; phylum Chordata; class Amphibia; order Anura; family Megophryidae; genus Leptobrachium; species Leptobrachium leishanense. The sequence goes on along the minus strand of CM019066.1, from coordinate 52,551,906 downwards.
CACGTCCTCAAGGTTACCCCGGCTGGGCAAAGGTACATACATCCGGGCCGGAGTACCCCCTGTGTCCCCCCAGGGTTGTCGCTCGCCTGGGGAACCCGGGTGCCAACTGCACACGCCCCAGGTGCCCAAGTCAGCCGTGGAACAGAACCGTGACTGCGTGAGGCCCCCGAGCCCAAGGTTGCAAAAATGGGCAGAGGCCAGCGGCGCTCTGCCCCGTTGCCAGCTCCTCCACTGGATGGCCCGGTACGGACACGGCAACCGAAGGAGCACCTCGAGCCAGACCTGGCTGCTCTTCCTGGTGGCCGACGAGGGGGACCAGGGAATGCAACCGCGGTCGCACGGGGACATCCTCCGCTCTCCCCGGGGCAAGTTGGGAGAAACGGGCAGAGGCCAGCGGCGCTCTGCCCTGGTGTCAGCTCTTCCGCTGGGTGGGGATCTCCTTGCAGGAGGATGGTTTCTTTCCCCCCCAGGCCCATCAGCAGTGGCGCACAACCCAGCCCGGGGGAACCATCTGTCTGCCCCACCTGGCAGACTGTGGGTGGTGGGCAGAGGCCAGCAGCGCTCTGCCCCGTGGCCAGCTCTTCTGCTGGTTGGAGATCTCCTTGGGGAAGGATGGTCTCTTCACCCCCCGGGGCAAACAATGGTTGCGCACAACCCATCCCGGGGGAACCATCCGTCTGCTCCTCCTGGCAGACTTCGAGTAGTGGGCAGAGGCCAGCGGCACTCTGCCCCGTAGCCAGCTCTTCTGCTGGTTGGAGATCTCCTTGGGGAAGGATGGTCTCTTCATCCCCCGGGGCAAACAATGGTTGCGCACAACCCATCCCGGGGGAACCATCCGTCTGCTTCTCCTCCCCCGCTGGACCCGTGGCCTCGGCCACCCTGTCCTCTTGCGGGGTGCAGGGGGTAACTTCCTCAGTCGAAACCCCCACGGGCACCCATGGGTCCGCCTCGGCCTCCCATAGGTCCCAAACCTGGGGACTGTCGACTTCCTCCGCCGACCCGTCCCACCACGGGGAGCTCAGGCTCGACTGCGGAACGCCGTCCAACAGTCTCCGATAAGCCACCTCGAGCTCCCACTCTCGCTCGGCTAGTGCCAGCTCTCCCGCTGGGTGGGGATCTCCTTGCAAAAGGATGGTTTCTTTTCCCCCCGGGACCGTCACGGGCTGCGCACAACCCAGCCCGGGGAAACCATCTGTCTGCTCCACCTGGCAGACTGTGGGTGGTGGGCAGAGGCCAGCAGCGCTCTGCCCCGTGGCCAGCTCTTCAGCTGCGCGAGGATCTCCTTGCGGGAGGATGGTTACTTCACCCCCCGGGGCAAACAATGGTTGGGCACAACCCATCCCGGGGGAACCATCTGTCTGCTCCACCTGGCAGATTGTCAGCAGGGGGCAGAGGCCAGCGACGCTCTGCCCCGTGGCCAGCTCTTCCGCTGGTTGGCAATCTCCTTGTGGCGGGATGGTCTCTTCACCCCCCGGGGCATCAGTGGTTGCGCGCAACCCATCCCGGGGGAACCATCCGTCTGCTCCTCCTGGCAGACGTTGAGTAGTGGGCAGAGGCCAGCGGCACTCTTCCCCGTAGCCAGCTCTTCCGCTGGGTGGAGATCTCCTTGGGGAAGGATGGTCACTTCACCCCCCGGGGCAAACAATGGTTGCGCACAACCCATCCCGGGGGAACCATCCGTCTGCTCCTCCTGGCAGACTTTGAGTAGTGGGCAGAGACCAGCGGCGCTCTGCCCCGTAGCCAGCTCTTCTGCCGGTTGGGGATCTCCTTGGGGAAGGATGGTCTCTTCACCCCCCGGGGCAAACAATGGTTGCGCACAACCCATCCCGGGGAGACCATCCGTCTCCTCCCCCGCTGGACCCGTGGCCTCGGCCACCCTGTCCTCTTGCGGGGTGCAGGGGGTAACTTCCTCAGTCGAAACCCCCACGGGCACCCATGGGTCCGCCTCGGCCTCCCATAGGTCCCAAACCTGGGGACTGTCGACTTCCTCCGCCGACCCGTCCCACCACGGGGAGCTCAGGCTCGACTGCGGAACGCCGTCCAACAGTCTCCGATAAGCCACCTCGAGCTCCCACTCACGCTCGGCTAGGACTCCAGCTCCTCAAACACCGAGTCCCTGCTGTCTGACGGGATCTCCAGTTCCCGTCGCTCCAGGATGTCTTCCATCCGCTCCTCGGTCTCCTCTCCAAACTCGGGGTCGGCGGCCATGCCCTCGTAGAGCAGCCCCGTCCCTCCGTAGCGAGGCCCTGCAGTGGAACTGCCTCCAACAGGGCGCACTGTCGGAGGGGCGGTTAGCCACCGGAGCGCGCGGTACGCAGCGTCCAGTGCGATCTCCTCCTGCACCAGGCTCCGGAGCTCGGCCTCCCACTCCTCTGGGGCCCGACCCTGCAGGAACGCTGCTCGCACATCGTACTGCACCCGATGGACGACAGCGTCGGAGGGAATGTACACACCATGGCAGTCCCGCTCATGGTCCAGGGCCTCGTACCACAGTTCCTCTGTGGACCTCTGGTCCTGCTCCAGGCCCTCCTGCAGCTCTCTTGCCAACCCGACCTTCATGTCGGCGAAGGTGCCAGCACAGGAGCACCGCTCCTCAACGGGGAATGGGGCGTCCTCAGATGCAGCTCCAGGCGGGCTGTAAGACTCCATCCGAGGGTCGCTGGAATGAGTGGCGTCCTCAGTACAGGCTCCAGGCGAGCTGAGAGTCCCGCAAGGGCCGTCACTGGGGTTTGCAGATTCCCAAGGGGAAGCTCCAGTCGAGCTGTGAGCCTCGTCCCAGGGTTCCACGGGGTAGGGTTCGGGGTTCAAATCTTCTGGCTCTGCTCCGCGGAGCTCTGCCAACCGCAGCTCGTGCTGGCGGTCCTTTTCCTGTTCCACCTCCCGGTAGAACTCCCGCATCACTCGGCATCTGTCCGCCGTCGTCGGGGCATCCCGAGCAGGGCAATCCGACGCCGCACCTCTCTGAGGCCAGCATCTTCCTCCACCTCCGCTGAACAGGGCTGGGGACGGGCATCATCGCCTCGTCCTGATCCATCCTGGTCAGTTCCTTGATCAGCGTCTTTCTTTTCTTGTTACCCGGCTTCCTCCCCGGTTCTCCAACATCCCACGCAGGGTGTCCCGGTCGTAATAGGTGTACCACCACCATGGCGTAGGTCTCCAGGGGGCCTGCAGAGAGCGATCCCACCGCTGCCACCAGTATGACGGAATGGGATGTTGTTCCGCCTGCGGGTGTGCTCAATCTGCGTGACCCCTTCGCTTACCGCTGGCCCGACTACCGAGTGACGCGCACTCGGCGTCTCGTGCGGCCTGGCGTGACCCGGGGAAGGGTTAGCGGGCGGTGGAGGGGACCCCTGCCTAGAACCAGCCCGACCACTGAGCCATACGGCACTCAGCGTCCCGAGCAGCTGGTTCACTGACCTTGTGGGTGTGGAGTGCGTCTGCGGCGGCCGTGCGAATCTGGGGATCGGATCTGCCGCAGAGGAATTTCGGATCTGATTGCGGAGGAATATTCGGATCTTTAAACGGATGAATCTTCGGATCTTACGGGAGCGGCTGAATCTTCGGATCTGATCACCGCTCACTTGGTATACCGAAGCGCGGTACGCGGGCCGCGCCTTCGGTTCGGATCTTAAGTCCGTTACTGATCTTAAGTCCGTTCTGATCTTAAGTCCGTTCTGATCTTAAGTCCGTTCTGTTCTTAAGTCCGTTCTGATCTTAAGTCCGTTCTGATCTAAGTCCGTTCTGATCTTAAGTCTGGACACCGCACCCTGAGACCGCGCGGGATGCTCAGACGATATGCGGCGGAGAGTAAAGGACATCAGCGAGGCTGGATGCACTGCAAAATCTGCCTTTATTTTTCACATCACATACATTATCACTTACACAATTAGGAATACAATGGGAATCCCTGCCCGCCCTCCAAGGACCCATTGGCCCTCGCTGGCAGGAGGCACCCGCCCCGATTCGTATTGGCCATTACGAATCGGGGAGTTGCCGATTCGGCCATTTTAAGATCCGAATATTCTGATCTGAACCACGAGGCGATCAGAAAATGGCGCGCGGGCGTGGCAGACAAAGGGAAAATACATTTCGCAATACCAACGGGGAACACTTTATTACACCACACAATAATCACATCTAATAAAAAGTACTTATAAAACTAGGTGCGTGCCACCACACCCAAGTGTCCAAAGCCACCACTGTCACTGTGCCCCGCCCCTGGCTGAGGGTGCTGGGCCATTCCGTGACAAAAATACTGGTAAAACGGGGTGCGTGCCACCACACCCAAGTGTCCATGTCACCACTGTCACTGCACCGCCCCTGGCTGAGGGTGCTGGGCCATCCCGTGACACTCCTCCCCCTCCCCAAGGTCCGACGCACTCGGTTGGACCCCACCGGGTCGTACCGAGGTAGTCGGGGCTCCCCAATCCCCTGGTTCCCGGGCCGACTGTCGCGATAACCCATCTGCGTTACCGTTCTGCGACCCGGGCCGATACTGGATTGAAAAGTTGAAGGGTTGGAGAGCCAGGCTCCACCGCAACAGGCGGCCGTTCTCCCCCGCCACTCGGTTGAGCCATACCAAGGGGTTATGGTCGGTCATCACGGTGAAGGACCGACCGTAGACATAGGGTTGGAGTTTTCGTAGGGCCCAGACCAGGGCCAGGCACTCCTTCTCCACTGCAGCATACCCCACCTCTCGTGGCAACAGCTTCCGGCTAATGAACGCCACCGGATGATCCCCCCCGTCGTCCCCCACTTGACTCAGGACAGCTCCCAGTCCGAACATGGACGCGTCTGTGTGGACAACAAAACGTTTGTTATAGTTGGGAGCTGCCAGCAGGGGAGCTTGGGTCAAGGCGGCCTTCAGTTGCCGAAAGGCCTGTTCGCACTCCGGGGACCACAGGACTTGGCGGGGCAGGGATTTCTTGGTCAGATCAGTCAGGGGTTTGGCCAGGTCACTGTAATGGGGTACAAATTTTCTGTAGTACCCCGCGGTGCCCAGGAAGGCGAGGACCTGGGTCTTGGTCAGGGGTGGGCCAATCTAGGATAGCCTCTATCTTCGCGGGCTCTGGCCGTTGTATCCCGCACCCCACCCGGTGGCCCAGATACTGCACTTCGGCCATCCCCACTTTGCATTTCTCCGGCTTCAGGGTCAGGTTGGCGTCTCTAATCCGGCCCAGGACAGTCCCTACATGATCCAGATGTTCCTCCCAGGTCTGGCTATAGATGGCTATATCATCCAGGTACGCGCAAGCGAATCCCTGGAGGCCATCGAGGAGGCGATCGATTAACCGCTGGAAGGTAGCAGGGGCGTTCTTCATCCCGAACGGCATGACTCGAAACTGGTACAGGCCGAACGGGGTGATGAAGGCCGACTTCGGGGTCGCCTCCTCGGCAAGGGGAATCTGCCAATACCCCTTGCACAGATCCACCGTGGTCAAAAAATGACCCCCGGAGATCTGGTCTAGCAACTCGTCGACTCGGGGCATCGGATAAGCGTCCGTAATAGTACAGTCGTTTATCCGCCGATAGTCGACGCAGAACCTGGTGGTACCGTCCTTTTTGGGCACCAGGACCACGGGCGACGCCCATGGGCTGGCCGATGGTTCAATGACCCCCAGCTCCAACATCTCCCGGATCTCGGCCCGCATGGACTCGCGGACTGCTTCCGGGATCCGGTAGGCGGGCTGTCGGAGTGGTTTCTGACCGGGCGTGTCCACCTGATGGACAGCCTGGTCCGTATATCCCGGAGAGCCGAGAAAACCCCCGGGTAGGTGAGAAGCAGCTGCCGCGCCTGCGCCTGTTTCTCGGGTCCTAACTCCTCCCCCAGCTGCACTTGATCCACCCCGGAAGGCTGCTTGGCTACCCCCGGAAGTTCTTCCAGAGGGAACGGTTCCATCTCCTCGGCCGCCGGCGCGCATATGGCGTCCACCGTCTCCGGCCGCTCATGGAAGGCCTTCAGCATATTGACGTGGAACGTCCGCTGGATTCTGGTGTCTGCGCAGCTAACAACCACATAGGTGGTATCCCCCAACTGGGTTACCACCTTGTAGGGACCTTGCCAGGCCGCCTGCAGCTTGTTCTGCCGCTGTGGTTTTAACACCAGAACCTTCTGTCCCACACAGAACGAGCGGCTGCACGCAGCGCGATCGTACCACGCCTTCTGCTGAGCCTGGGCCGTCTCCATGTTCTCCTGCACGAACCCCTGGAGGTCCGCCAAGCGCTCCCGGAGCTTCAGGACATACTCCACCACAGGAACCCCATCCTCCTCCGGTGCCCCCTCCCACTGAGCCCTAACCAGATCCAGCGGTCCTCGTACCCGGCGTCCGTACAGCAGCTCAAAGGGGGAGTAACAGGTGGATTCCTGAGGAACCTCCCGGTAGGCGAACAGCAAGTGGGGAAGATACTTCTCCCAATCCCTGTTCTCGTGCACAAAAGCCCGGATGAGCTGCTTCAGGGTCCCATTGAACCGCTCGCACAGCCCGTTGGTCTGGGGTGATACGGGGCGCTGTGCAGCGCCTTAACGCCACAGAGACGCCAGAGCTGTTGGGTGAGCTCAGCGGTAAACTGGGTACCCTGATCGGATAGGATTTCTCGGGGAAACCCTACCCTCGTGAACACCCTGAGGAGCGCGTCCGCTACGGTGTCCGCTTGGATGTTGGCCAAGGCCACAGCCTCGGGATACCGGGTGGCATAATCCACTACGGTAAGAATGTACCTCTTACCGGTGGCACTGGGCCGTGGCAACGGCCCTACGATGTCAACCGCCACCCGGCTAAAGGGCTCCTGGATAATGGGCATGGGCCGCAAGGGCGCCTTCGGGTGGTCCCCAGCCTTCTGGCAAACTGGGCAGGTGCGGCAGTAGTTGCGGGTGTCGTTGCTAAGGCGGGGCCAGTAAAACGCGCGCGCCAACCTGTGCCGGGTTTTCGTCTGGCCTAAGTGGCCTGACAGGGGAATGTCATGGGCCAAGCGCAGAAGCTCCTGCCTCGGGCCCTGAGGCACCACCAACTGCTTCTGCGGGATCTGCTTCTTCTTGGCCCCCTCCCTCACGGTGTACCGGTACAGCAACCCATCCTCCCACTCTACCTTGTCTTTCCCCTGGCCGTCCAGACCCTGACCAGCTCGGTCCGGTAGCCCTGTAATGTGGGGTCGGTCTGAGTCTGGTGGCGAAGCGTCTCCGGGGTACTCCACGGGGAAGGGAGGACAGGTGGAAGGGAAGGAATCGGGTCCCGTCGAAGTGTGAGAGGTGATGGCGGTCTGGGAGGTCGGAAGGTCCGAGGGGTTTGGGATGTCGGAGGGTCTGGGGGTCGGGAAGGTCGGGGAGGTGGGGGGTTTGGGAGGTCGGAGTGGTTTTGGTTGAGATCTCACCTGGGTCCCATTCGGAGTGCCCCTGCCGTGGCGTTGGCTCTGTTGCCTAGTGGTTACCGGGGTAGCTGCATCTGTGGAGTAAGCGGAAATGAGCTGCCCCAGATCGTTCCCCAGGAGCACCTCGGCCGGCAGTTGCCTCAGCAACCCCACCCGCACCTCCTTCTCCCCGTTCCCCCAGTCCAGATGCACCCGGGCCGTCTCAAGCCGGAGCACTTTTCCTCCCGCCACCCGTACCGCTACAGTGCTTTGCAGGCGGTCGCCCGGCGGAACCAGGTGAGGCCGGACCAGGGTGATGGTAGCCCCGGAGTCCCGCAGCCCCTCCGCGGGCCGCCCGTTTATCCACACCGCCTGGCGGTGGTGACGGCGGTTGTCATCCGCGGCGGCTTGCACAGGGTCGGCCTCGTGCAGCTGCTCCCACCATTCCTCCGGGGCCTCCGGCCACGGAGCTCCGGCGTCGCAGCAATGGGCCGCCGGCGATGGCCTGCCGGCCGGCCGGGTCAATTCCGGTCGGTTGGGACAATGTTGTTTGTAGTGCCCCTCCTGGTTGCACCCGTAACATCGGACGTTAGCCATGTTGGTGGGCCGGCTGGGGGCCCGTGCTACTGGCGCTCGGACCGCTGGTGGTGGAGGTGGTGGAGGTGGTGGGGCGGGCAAAGCTGGGCGACCGGCCGGGGTCCGCTCTCCCCCCGGCAGCTTCCGGGTGTCCGTGTACTCGTCGGCCCAGGTGGCCGCTTGTTGCACCGTATGGGGTTTCTTATCGCGCACCCACTCTCGGATAGCGGAGGGTGTGTGCTCGAAAAACTGCTCGAGCAGCAGCAGCTGGGTGATCTCGGTCACCGTCTCCGCTTGGCTTCCCGAGAGCCAGGTGCGCAGGTCCCTCTGCAACCGATGGGCCCACTCCACGTGAGTGGCGCCGCTGGGCCGGCGGGAATTCCGGAACTTCATCCGGCTGGCTTCGGGGGTCACGGCGTATCTACTCAGCAGCGCCTGCTTGACGTGCGAGTAGCTGGTGGCCTCGTCGTCCGGCACCGTACGATAGGCCTCGGCGGCCCGACCGGTCAGCTTACTTGCCAAGATCCGTATCCAGTCGGCGCGGTGCACTTCATGCACCCGACACAGGCGCTCAAAGTCTTGGAGGTAGCTTTCTATTTCCTCCTCGGCTTCCCGAAACTCCTTGAACGCCTGGAACGGCACTTTCCGCCCGGAGAATCGATCTGACGGAGAGCGGCTACTCCGCCGACTTCGCACTTCGGCCAGCCGCAGTTCGTGCACCCGCTCTCTCTCTCTCTCCTCTTCCTGACCGAGTTCTCGACCCAGATTCCTCAGTTCCGCTTCCGATGGGGCCGGACCCATCATGGAGATCCGCTCCCGCATCTTCCGGCAGAATTCACTATCTTCGGGCTCTGCGGGGACGGTTGCCGGTGCTGTGTCAGCAGGCAACGCCGCGAACGCCGCCTCCTGATCCATCCTCTTCAATTCCTCCATCAGGGTCTCCCGACTCTTGGAGCCCGGGACACCGCCCCGATTCTCCAGCATGCCACGCAGGACGTCCCGCTTGTATGCACTATACCGGCCATGATGAGGGTCCCCCTGGGGTCTGCAGAGAGCGATCCCACCGCTGCCACCAGTATGACGGAATGGAGATGTTGTTCCGCCTGCGGGTGTGCTCAATCTGCGTGACCCCGTCGCTTACCGCTGGCCCGACTACCGAGTGACACGCACCCGGCGTCTCGTGCGGCCTGGCGTGACCCTAGGAAAGGGTTAGCGGGCGGTGGAGGGGACTCCTGCCTAGAACCAGTCCGACCACTGAGCCATACAGCACTCAGCGTCCCGAGCAACTGGTTCACTGACCTTGCGGGTGTGGGACGTCTGTGGAAATCGGCTCTGGTAGCCGCGGAGGAAGATTCGGATCTTATGGGGAAACGTTTCGGATCTTATGGGGAAACGTTTCCGATCCGGGGGCGGGTGTCTCTTCGGATCTTGGGCGGCGGACTTTTCGGATCGGGAAGGGATGGAGGGTCGGATCGGGTCTGGAGGGAGCTTCGGATCGGGGTTGAAGGGAGTTTCGGAACTGGCGGGACCAGTGGAGAGTTCGGGTCTTACCGCAATACCGAGGCGCGGTACACGGCCGCTCCCTTCGGTTCGGATCTCTCGTTCTGGGAACCGAAGCACCTTCCGCTGCGCCTCTGCCCTGATCCTCGATGCAGGCACAGAGCGCTCGGTTCGGTTCGGATCGGGAACGCCGCACCCTGAGACCACGAGGGATTCTCAGATACGAAAATGCGGCGGAGACAAAGTCACATCAGTCAAAGCTGGATGCACTGCAAAATCTGCCTTTATTATGCACGGTTCAAGCATTTATCAACTTCACATGAATTAGAATACAATGGGACTCCTTGCCCGCCCTCCCAGGACCCATTGGCCCTTGGCCTTCAGGGAGTCGCCAATTCGGACCGGATGGTCCGAATCGGCCATTTTACGATTCGAACCGGATGGTTCGAATCGGCCATTTTCCGAATCGAGAATTCTGACTGCGCCACAAGAATCGGAAAATGGCGGCGAGCAAGGCAAACAAAGGGAAAATACATTACACAATAAACCAACGGGGAACACTTTATTACACCACACAATAATCACATCTAAATAAAAATACTGGTAAAACGGGGTGCGTGCCACCACACCCAAGTGTCCATGTCACCACTGTCACTGCACCGCCCCTGGCTGAGGGTGCTGGGCCATCCCGTGACACTGATGATCAAGGATGCATGCACTGTACTGTCACCATTTGAGGAGGCAACAAAGATTGTGAGCAGGGACAGTGCATGCATCAGTGACACATTTCCTTTAGTGTTCCTGCTGGAGCGTACTCTGCGGGGAATTATAGATGTGGCACTAGAGGCAGAGCAGCGGGAGGAAGAGGAGGCCTTCCCTAGCTCTCAAGGCCCCAGTCTTTCCGCAGACAGCATTCCTGCGGGTCCTCAGATCAGACAGGAGGAAGGATGAGGAGGAGGAGGAATATTTAAGTAGTGGGGGCATTGAAGGTGGGGATTCCTCAAGGGAGGGTTTTGTGTGCCCAGAAACCCAAGGACTAGTACGTGGCTGGGAGGAGGAAGTGAACAATTGGGTCATCCTCATTGACCAGAAAGACTCGGAAGCTAATGCCACCTCCAACCTACGATGCATGGGCTCCCTTATCCTGCAAAGCCTGGTAAAGGACCCCAGGATTTGTGCTATCAAGGAGAGGGATCATTACTGGTTGGCAACCCTTCTTGATCCACGATACAAAGGTAAAGTTGCAGAGCTCCTTCTGCCCGCACAGAGGGAGGACCGGATGAAACAACTTGAGTACGCTACTTAGCGACACTTGTGTAACACCTTTCCAGGCACTGGTAGGTTACCAAGTGATGACACAGGTGCTTCTGAGGCTGCGGATGATCAGAGGAAGAGCAGTGAAGGCCGGGGCCGCTTGACTGATGCCTTTTTAAGCTTTTTTTAGTCCACGACGCCCAGGGACGTCAAATGTAGGCACCCATTGACAATGTCTTCACCATATGGTGCAGGACTACCTAGGGGCAAGGGCAGACCTGGATACTTTACAGCAGATGATCCACTGGCTTACTGGGTGTTGAGATTGGATCACTGGCCAGAACTTAGCCAATATGCTATGCAGCTACTAGGTTGCCCTTCATCCAGCGTGCTTTCTGAAAGTGCGTTCAGTCCCGCTGGAGGTTTTGTCACAGACAAAAGAGTGCGTCTGTCCACCGACTCTGTAGACCGGCTGACATTTATAAAAATGAATCAGTCCTGGATCAGCAGCTATCAATCCCCTGATGCTGACGTAACGGAATAGATCGGGGATCTCTTCTGCATTCACAAAACCTCCACCACTGCACTCTTCCACAATACCACAAAGGGGTTACGGTGTGAAGGCACTTGCTGCCACCAAAGGCACAATATTTGGGTGCACTGACGCCTGTACCAGATTCATATCATTTTAATATTGGACTGCAGGGTCCAACCCTGCGCTCTTCCACAATACCACAGAGGGGTTACGGTGTGACGGCACTGTTGCCGACACTAAAGGCCCAATTTTAAAGCACCTATTGTTACTTTCATCCAAAGCCTGCATAAGCTTCACCATCATTTAGCCAAAAAAATCACTAAACTTGTTCTGCGTGTCCTAAGGCTGGGGTCAGACTAACGCATTTTTAACATGCGTTTAGGCGCACTTAATCACGGCCGCAGTAGAAGCAAATGACGGGCAATGACGGCCAATATATGAAGTACGGCTGCACGAAAGTCTGGCTGCGCAACGCAAGTGGAAAATGAACGCATTTTTTAGAGAACGCAGAACCGCTAGTACTGACATACAGAGTGCGCTGCGGTGGCATAGCGGCATATGTGCATCATTAAGAGATGTCAGACACTGCTAATGTCCAGCCTACATAACGTCCAGACGCAAAAAGTGTTTTATTGACGATCCGTAAAAACAAATCACGCACGAAGATGCGCGTCGTGAAAGAATACGTCAATGCGTTCGGACGCACTTTTTGACTGTCGCTGCGAATAATGCGTTCGTTTGACCCTAGCCTTATTTAAATGTCTCCTCTTTTCATACAGGCTGCCGCCCCAAGCAGTTGTTTATGAATAGATTAAAGGAAAAGCATTTACCGTAATTTGAAACGTATTTTTTTTGTTTTTAAATGTTTCTATACATCCTAGAAATCCGCCACTTCACGGGCAGGTTATGGGCACCTCCTAGGCACGATATTTGAAGGAATTTTTCGTTTTTATGCTTAACCCTTATTTCATGGAAAACTCACTGTCCCTTTAAAAACGTTTTTTCTAAAACTTTTTGTCCTGGTTTCCTGTCCCCCAGGGCACTACCCGGACCCCCATACACCTTTTATGGCAAATATCTAGCATATATGCCCTCCTGGAGGGCACTCTAAACGTCGAACTTTCGAGTCCCATGGACTTGCATTGAGTTTGGTTCGTGTTCGAGTTCGAACTCGAACTTTTGAAATTGTTCGAGTTCGAATGCGAACCGAACACGGGGGTGTTCGGCTCATCCCTAGTCCTGTCCCCACTCTGCGTACTCCCAGAGTCTATGCAGAGCTTAACAGGCAGCTAAACCTTTCCTACGAGTCGAATAAATGAGGCTGGTTTGCAGTCTTTATTAACTCGTTGTAGGAACACAACTGCATGCACATGCGTGATGTGTAAGTGTGTGATGTTGAGCGGTAAAATTGTGGAAAAGCGGAGCAGTACAGTGTAAAAATACAGAGTATACACAGATTTGTATAGCAGTAACACATAACATTACAAAAACAGGGTGTGTCAATATAAAACACTAGGCCATGCTGCAACCATATAAAAAGCAGGTGGCTGCAATGTAAGAGGAAACATATATACAGTTCATATACTGTATACCAGGGTGCTATAAAAATAAACTGCCACTAGATGACACTAACATGAAACATATACAGTACTATGTAACCCTTTGAATCCATCTGCCCTAAGGCAGCACAGTGTGAGTGCAGAATGAATGTGTGAGTGGAGAGTGGGGGTATGTGTGAGCGCAGAATGAATGTGATGAATGTGTGAGTGGAGAGTCGGGGTGTGTGAGTGCAGAATGAATGTGATGAGGGTGTGAGTGGAGAGTGAGGGGTATGTGTGAGTGCAGCATGAATGCCCCGGCATTCAATTGCTGTACTGTGTAATCTTATACCATCCCCAGCACTAAATCCCTTTACTGTCACTTTATAACATCTCCAGCATTCAATCCCTTTACTGTCTCACCTTATACCATCCCCCGCATTCAATCCCTTCACTGTGTCCCTTTTATACCATCCCCGGCATTCAATCCCTTCACTGTGCCACCTTATACCATTCCCCGCATTCAATCCCTTCACTGTGCCACCTTATACCATCCCCGGCATTCAATCCCTTTACTGTGTCACCTTATACCATCCCCAGCATTCAATCCCTTCACTGTGTCCCTTTTATACCATCCCCGGCATTCAATCCCTTTACTGTGTCACTTTATACCATCCCCCGCATTCAATCCCTTCACTGTGTCGCTTTATACCATCCCCCGCATTCAATCCCTTCACTGTGTCACTTTATACCATCCCCAGCATTCAATCCCTTTACTGTGTCACTTTATACCATCCCCAGCATTCAATCCCTTTACTGTGTCACTTTATACCATCCCCCGCATTCAATCCCTTCACTGTGTCGCTTTATACCATCCCCCGCGCATTCAATCCCTTCACTGTGCCACCTTATACCATCCCCGCAATCAATCCCTTTACTGTGTCACCTTATACCATCCCCAGCATTCAATCCCTTCACTGCGTCACCTTATACCATCCCTGGCATTCAATCCCTTTACTGTGCCACCTTATACCATTCCCGCATTCAATCCCTTCACTGTACCACCTTATACCATCCCCACATTCAATCCCTTTACTGTGTCACCTTATACCATCCCCGGCATTCAATCCCTTTACTGTGTCACCTTATACCATCCCTGGCATTCAATCCCTTTACTGTGTCACCTTATACCATCCCCGGCATTCAATCCCTTTACTGTGTCACCTTATACCATTCCCGCATTCAATCCCTTCACTGTACCACCTTATACCATCCCCGCATTCAATCCCTTTACTGTACCACCTTATACCATCCCCGCATTCAATCCCTTTACTGTGTCACCTTATACCATCCCCGGCATTCAATCCCTTTACTGTGTCACCTTATACCATCCCCGGCATTCAATCCCTTTACTGTGTCACCTTATACCATCCCTGGCATTCAATCCCTTTAGGCTGGGGTCAGACGAACGCAGTGCGAACGTGCGTGCAGTTGCACTTTATCACGGCCGTAGTAGCAGCAAATGACGGCCAATATACGAAGTACAACAATGGTACGTATCTGGTGGCGCGATGGTGGTCGCTTTTGGGTAGCTGGTGGTCCCTTAATTCATTTTGTCCATATGGACAAAATGAATTAAGGGAACCACCAAGCTACCCAAAAGCGACCACCATCGTGCCACCAGATACGTACCATTATTATATATTGTTGTTTACACTGGTTTGGGGAAACAACTGAATTTCTGGTTTGGCATTGGTTGATTGGTGGTGGTACAAGTTTGGGCGCCTGTCCATTCTTCTTTTTTAATATATGAAGTACGGCCGCACAAAAGTTCGGCCGGGCAACGCAAGTGGCAAACAAATGCATTTTTTCGAGAAAGTAATACCGTTAGTACTGACATACAGAGTGCGCTGCGTCCGCTAGCGGCGTGTGTGCGTGATTAGGAGACGTCAGACGCTGCTAATGTCCGGCCAGCATAATGTCCAGACTCAAAAAGTGTTTTATTGATGATCCGTACAAAATCCCGGACATAAATGCGCATCGTATGACCGCTATCGCGTATTCCGTGAAAAAATAGGGCCATTCGTTCGAATGCATTTTTTCACGGACGACGCGAAAAATGCGTTTGTCTGACCCTAGCCTTACTGTGTCCCTTTATACCATCCCCGGCATTTAATCCCTTTACTGTTTGACCTTATACCATCCCCGGCATTCAATCCCTTTACGGTGTCACTTTATACCATCCCCGGCATTTAATCCCTTTACTGTGTCACTTTATACCATCCCCGGCATTCAATCCCTTTACTGTTTTACCTTATACCATCCCCGGCATTCAATCCCTTTACTGTGTCACCTTATACCATCCCCGGCATTCAATCCCTTTACTGTGTCACCTTATACCATTCCCGCATTCAATCCCTTCACTGTACCACCTTATACCATCCCCGCATTCAATCCCTTTACTGTACCACCTTATACCATCCCCGCATTCAATCCCTTTACTGTGTCACCTTATACCATCCCCGGCATTCAATCCCTTTACTGTGTCACCTTATACCATCCCCGGCATTCAATCCCTTTACTGTGTCACCTTATACCATCCCCGGCATTCAATCCCTTTACTGTGTCACCTTATACCATCCCCGGCATTCAATCCCTTTAGGCTGGGGTCAGACGAACGCAGTGTGAACGTGCGTGCAGTTGCACTTTATCACGGCCGTAGTAGCAGCAAATGACGGCCAATATACGAAGTACAACAATGGTACGTATCTGGTGGCGCGATGGTGGTCGCTTTTGGGTAGCTGGTGGTTCCCTTAATTAATTTTGTCCATATGGACTAAATGAATTAAGGGAACCACCAGCTACCCAAAAGCGACCACCATCGCGCCACCAGATACGTACCATTATTATATATTGTTGTTTACACTGGTTTGGGGGAAACAACTGAATTTCTGGTTTGGCATTGGTTGATTGGTGGTGGTACAAGTTTGGGCGCCTGTCCATTCTTCTTTTTTAATATACGAAGTACGGCCGCACAAAAGTTCGGCCGGGCAACGCAAGCGGCAAACAAATGCATTTTTTAGAGAAAGTAATACCGCTAGTACTGACCTACAGAGTACGCTGCGTCCGCTAGCGGCGTGTGTGCGTGATTAGGAGACGTCAGACGCTGCTAATGTCCGGCCAGCATAATGTCCAGACTCAAAAAGTGTTTTATTGATGATCCGTACAAAATCCCGGACGTAAATGCGCATCGTATGACCGCTATCGCGTATTCCGTGAAAAAATACGTCCATTCGTTCAAACGCACTTTTTCACGGACAACGCGAAAAATGCGTTTGTCTGACCCTAGCCTTACTGTGTCCCTTTATACCATCCCCGGCATTTAATCCTTTTACTGTTTGACCTTATACCATCCCCGGCATTCAATCCCTTTACGGTGTCACTTTATACCATCCCCGGCATTCAATCCCTTCACTGTGTCACCTTATACCATCCCCGGCATTCAATCCCTTTACTGTGTCACCTTATACCATCCCCGGCATTCAATCCCTTTACTGTGTCATCTTATACCATCCCCGGCATTCAATCCCTTTACTGTGTCATTTTATACCATCCCCAGCATTCGATCACTTGACTTTCTTCATCTAACACTCATCCCACTTGGTTTTCATTTCTGCAGGTCATTCTTTTAGTTGATGACATCTTGGATACACAGGATATAAACAGAGACGGGTTTCTTGATGCCCATGAACTCTTGGTCCCAGCAATTTATGGTGAGGACGCCTTACTCAAGGTTGAAGAGAATTCGGCTGTACATGTGGCCATTCCTCCACCTCAAAATGTTCAGAATGAGAACAAGGCTGAATCTCAGGAGACCGTGATTAACGTTGAGGAAAGATCTGTGGAGAACGAGGCTCAGGGTGTTATTAATGAAGCGTTACCTTCACCAGAAGAGCCTTTGGTTGAAGAGAGTGAAGAACTGATTGGCCAGACGATGGCAGAGGTTCTAGAGGGGGAAGAGATGGAAAATGTGGAGGAAGTGGTGGTTGAACGTGAAATGTAGGTAGACTACCAGGTGAACAGGAATCAAGGCATTTCATCTCCAGCCCGCTGCCTCCTGGAAGATTCCTCGGGTGTGGGATTGGACCTTGAGTGGGGAAGATCCTTCATCTTGGCATTGTCTGGCACACGAAGCGTCGTCTATAAATTCTGAACATGGAGGATGGAAAGGGAGAGCAATGCTCCTGCCCTCTGCGTATCACGACATGAAGCCTCCTCCTGTCTCACACTAAGTCAACCTCAAGCAAAGCGTCCTGTATCCTAGTGTCAGTCAATGTGGACTCTGTGGGAATCTACTCTGCGGACGGCAGGGGAAAAGGGGGGACACCAGGGGGAAACGGGGGCGCTAAAGACAAATCGTTACATTGATTTCTGCTTAGTGACGGGCAATGTTTAATTTTTAGAGCGATCTGATTAGTAAATGCAGCAGGTTGGGGTAGTCTTGAGTCACGGCGCACCTTGTCCCGCGACACATTGTTACCGGGTAGAGTGCCGCCTTTACACACACTGATCGGAAAGGATTGACCCTCTGCTGGGAGACACATTGTAACCACTGCACGTGGCTGATTTATCTGAGGATCTCTGTTTTTGCCAAATAAAATGAGCTGCTTCATGATGTCCCGGGTCCTCTCCAGGTTCTGCTACTCATGTGTTTGTTGTGTTGGAACAAAGAGGCTCCACAGACATGACTTCTGATGTTTTTCGGATGAGAAGTGTCAGATGGGGATTGTTTTGTGGGTCACCCCATGGTGCACTGGCTACATTCATATAGCAATATGTCTGTTTAAAAGCCCCCACCAGCTAGGGGTCAAGTCGAGCGGAGACGCGTGTTGTGGGAAAGCGGTTCCTCCATTGTAGCCAAACACAGCGTGGGAACAGCGCTTCCTATAAATAGAAGAGAAGATGGAATTCCCAGATTCCCCTTTTAATATGACGGAGATTCATGATATAGTAAAGATACGGAGGTGAATATTATTATGCTATTCTTTTCTTTACTTAAGCCGATAGCAGCAAAAATTAACACAAAATACAGACAAATAAAGTATTTTGAGAGAAAAAACCTTATAAAAACAATCAACTATGACATGTCCAATAGTATTGTCCTTTAGTCTCTTCCAACCAATCAGCAATCAGCCAGGTGTATAAATCCTGAGGTAAATGTTGGCCACTCCTCTTTCTGGTGCGAGACCGATGGAACTTTTGAAAACAACGATCCTACCTATCAATGGTTTAATGAAAACCCAATTACGCTGAAGGAGAAACAATTAAATAAATTAATGCATATCATGACATATAATAACACTTATACAGACGGGTGGGCAAGAATACTCCCAATTATTCGGGTGGGATAATATTCGCCTCCGTGTCTTTACTATAATCATGATTCCCCGTCATATTAATAGGGGAATCTGGGAATTATCCCACAAGACATGGAGGCAAGTATTATGCTCCTTCAAAGCTAATTAATTAACAATTGTGACATATGTACAACTGGTTTAAAATAAAACTCTGGGAAGGTGGACCCTTTCATACTCTTTTAAACAAAGGACGGGACATAAATTAGGGCGTGGAGGAAAAGCTGGGTAGAAAACGTCTGACAGAGAGGATTTAGTCCTGTAAGAAATAATAAATTTATCTCCTGTAGGGGAGAAAAGTCTAGCAGATAAGTCTAGACCCGAACATCACAAACCCTTTTACAGGAAATTAAGCAAAGTAACAAAACCACGTGTGTCCAAACCTGTTTAACCAACAGTGCGTCATTACTGGGCCAATTATCCAAAAAATCCAGAACTAGGGTAACGTCCCACGTGGAAGAATAGCGGGGACGAGGGGGGGCGTTGGAAACGTATGCTCCTCAATAACCTACAAATAACGGGATGTTTCCCAGCAGGAATTCCTTTGAAACCCTGATGGGAAGCAAAAATCGCAGATCTAATATTATTAATCGTGCGATACGCCTTTCTCTCCTCAAACAACTGAGTGAAGAAACTCAATAACTGGCTCACAGGAGCTGATATGGGATCAACCTGTTGTCCCAGACACCAAGTGACCCTTGATCTCCATAGAAACATATAAAATGTCGGCAGATAAGAACCTTTCGGCCCATCTAGTCTGCCCAATTACATGGATACTTTACCTGGATTTATCTTTTGTTTAGGATAGCCTTATGCCTATCCCATGCCTGCTTAAATTCAATTACTGTTTTGGCCTCTACCACTTCAACTGGAAGACTGTTCCATGTATCCACCACCCTCTCAGTAAAATAATGCTTCCTGATGTTACTTTTAAACCTTTGCCCCTCTAATCTAAGACTATGTCCTCTTGTTTTGCTATTTTGTTTCCTTGGGGCCCAAGAACTGGACAATAGGGAGGCAATTGCCTCTGAAATGCCGCCTGAAGGCCAGTGACCCCTGATAACTTCCAAGCTATTAGCTGGAAGGAGCAGATTTGCAAGAGATTCTGCAGTGTTCCCTCTGGGTCCTGTAGACGTGATGAGGACGCCTGAATCAGCGTGGGAATATCTACAGATAATTCTAGAAGACGTGGAAACCAGGGTTGGGTTTTCCACAGTGGTGATATCAGCACTATGGTCACCCTCTGAACTTGGACTAGGTGTAACACCCTCGAGATGAGCAGAAATGGAGGAAAAGCATAATGTATTTCCTGATGGCCAAACCTGGACCAGCGCATCCATGGCTATCGCCATGGGATCTGGTTTCCAGCTGTAGAACTGTGGTAATTGTGTGTTGAGGCGAGTAGCGAATAGATCTATAGAGAAAGGACCCCAAAGGGATGACATAGTGGAGAACACCTTGACGTCTAATCTCCAATCACTGGTGTCTGTGAGATACCTGGAATTCCAGTCCGCAACAGTGTTGAATAGACCTGGTATATACTGTGCCTGGACTGAAAGGTTGTGAGATAGACAAACCCCCAAAAGGATTTTGCCATCTCTGCCGAATGTCTGGATCTGGGTCCCCCCAGGTGATTTATATATTGTACAGCCGCAAAGTTGTCCATTTTCAACAGAATTTATGTCACTTGGAAATGTTTTTATAAACCTTTGAATAACCCAGCTAGGAGTTCTAAGCAATTTTTGTGTAGAGTTGATTCGGTAGAATCCCATCTGCCTCCTGTGGAAAGTGATCCGCAGTGCGCGCCCCAACCAGATCTGCTGGCGTCTGACTCTATAGTTAACTCTGGAATGGGATGGAGAATGGCCTTTCCATTCCACGTCTCCATATGATCCAGCCACCAATTCATTTCCGATTTCGACTTGTCGTCCAGAGAAATGAGGTCGGTGTAAAGGCATCCCCTCAGCAGGTATCGTGCCTTCAGACGTTGAAGAGCACAATAATATAGCGGTCCTGGAAGAACCGCCTGTATTGCTGCAGAAAGGAGGCCCAACAGACGAGCTAACCATCTCAGTGGGAAGTGTTGTGGAACCAGGAGACGTCTGATTTCTTTGCGAATCGATTGAATTTTGATTGACGGCAAAGAAAGCGACATCTCTATAGAATTGACTGTGAAACCTAGAAACTCTAGTGACTGTGTAGGGGTGAGGATACACTTGTTGTAGTTTATCAGGAACCCCAGATTGGTTAACAGATTTAATGTCCAATCCCTGTGTAGAATAAGGGACGATTGATCTCACGCTAGGATTAAAATATCGTCCAGATCAGGGCTCAAAATTTCAGGTCCTGAGCTACTAGCCAGGTCTTCTAAGTTACTCGCCATCAGTTAACCTTCCTGACCCAGTCCCATACGGCCCTTTATCCTGGCAGTGATAGAGCGGTGACTATGTAAAGTATATATGGCACTGAAGGGGTGTTTGTTTCAGTAAATCCCGTCATCCACTGAATCCATTCAGTGGATGACAGGTATTATAACGAGGGGGGTCTGTATTAGACACCCCCCTCTGATTCTAATTAACCCCTCACCATCCAGAATGGATGGTGATCATTTAATCATTATAGATAGCCCTGCAGGGATTTTCACACGGTCCAGGGTTCTCTGCATCACTCAGCCCTGGACATACAGCAAAGCAAGGGCTCCTGCCTGTGTGTGATGAGGTTTGGAATGAGACCATTCTATGTCCCATAAGCCCTTGCACTGAACGTGTGATACAGGCTGGCGATGCCGGTGTTACATTATTTTCGATGGCAGAACTAATAAATGGAGGGTGCAGGGCAGCGTGCAGCCAATGTAACAGCCAGGGCCAGACCATGACATTGTGTTGCCTGGGTCCAAAGATGAAATGCTGCTGCCCCCCTCCAAACTTCCCACAATACACACCCATGCTTATCACAGAGTATCACACCAATAAAACTCACAGTAAAGTGCAGTGTGTAAGAGCGTATCACAGAGCTCCACACCAATAAAACTCACAGTAACGTGCAGTGTGTAAGAGCGTTTCACAGAGCCCTCCACATCATTAAGAATTATACCCTTATCCTCTTCTTACACTTTTTCCCATGTAAGTTACCTTCTTAAACCTACTAACCCCCCCAGGCCCCCCTACCCGCCCCTGACCCCCCCCCACCCGCCCCCGACCCCCCTCTCTTTCCCGTAAATGAAAACACAACAAAGTATTGGCATTTTGAAAAGGTCACGTCTTTTATTACTTAAGGCCAAATTCTTTGCCTCTAAGGCAGAATTATTATTATCGATCCTCGTATGCCAAATACGCTACACCAGATAACACTGGCAGCCAGATAACACTGGCAACTGCAATGCACCACAAGCATTGCCCAGAAATAGCGCCCCACGTGGCTAAGCAGGATGACCACACGTCTGCTCAGTGTATTTTTATGGCAGATAGCAGGCCGAGAGGATCTGCAAACCAGGAAGGCACCTGAGCTTGGCTGTATGAAACCACAACTCACCCCGTACCCTGCAGACCCTCCCCCCACTATCGCCCTCCACGTGCCAGGCCGCCTATTTCACCTCCACCAAAAACGAGGACCCTCTTTTTACTGCCACCAATAAAAAGCCGTGACCTTTCCTCTTACCCCACAAAAGGCTCCTTATCGCACCTTCAATGATGAGTGTGTTCCCAGCCTTATCACTTCTTCAATGAACTCCTCACTTCTTGCTCCTATTTCGGGGTGCTCCAAAACCCTTGCCAGATAACATCGGCAAATGCAATGCACCACACATATTGCCCAGAAATAGCAGCCCCACGAGGCTAAGTAGCGTGACCACGCGTCTACTCAGGGGTCTCTTTATATCGCAAATAGCAGGCCGAGAGGATCTGCAAACCAAGAAGGCACCTGAGCTTGGCCGTACGAAACCACACTTACCCCGTACCCTGCAGACCCTCCCCCTACCATTGCATCCCCAGGCTGCTATTTCCCCACTCACAATACCTATCTCTTCTCTAGCTGTCCCCTAAATGTAGTACCATAATATCTGGCTTACCCCTCTTTCTCCTGGATGTCTTTGCTATTCCCAATAACTGCCCCACCCCCTACCTTGCTTCCCTATCCATCTAATCCCTACTTCAATTACGCCGCACCCCGGGGTCGCTCCTCTCTTGGTGCCAGCAGCATGACTCTCCATCCAGTGCACAAAGGAGTGTCCCAAGAGCCACACTCTCATTGCGTGTCCTGCAAATAACCAAAATGTAAACTATTAACTGTAATGCACACACACACACACAGTGTACCCGAACTGAAAAGAAACCAAAAGAAACAAGGAAACAAATTATTATTATTAAAACAAAACAATTGTTCCCCATAAGTTTTCCCTTCATTTCTTTAATGACCTCACATATCTCCTATATACTTCCCATTTCCATCTCCCCATCTTTTTAATTCGGTCCTTTGGGTAACCCAATTCTGCCTCAGTACCAGCAGCTCCTATCCTGAAAGAATGGGGGCAAATGTAACTCCCCTTTCAACCAAGCCCCTCCGTGGCCTGCTGCGGAACCATTTTGAATTGATACCCGGACAAGTTAGTACCACCCTTGTGCCCCCAGAACATGCGACAGTTTGAAGGAGTGGCCTCCAAGTATCCCCTCATACATACCACTGGGCATACTTCCCCACCATGGGCCCCTAGAGCAATTGTTTCCTTAATCCTTAGGGCAGCTGTAAAACTAAAACAAATGCTGCCCTACAAAGATTGTTATCAGCTCCATCTCATCTCCTACTTGTACTCTGCTGCCAAGATCTTCCTCACCACGAATTGTTTAGCCCAGTCCTCCTCTTCCTTTAACCGAGCAAAGTATGAAATACCACTAAATAGTTCCAAGCTGTCCTTTATTGACTTACCGCCGAACTTCAGTAGCTATTTGAAAACAACATTCTGCCCTACCTCCTCTGTCCCTTTAAAACTCGATCCAACCCTTTCACTGCTTGCTTTACGGTGCCCATGTCTACTGCAACAACAATCTCCTCACCAAATCATTGATGCCCTCTAACTGCTCCCCATCTGGCAAAGAAATGGAGGGCAGTCTTCACCCTGGAAATTCTTTGTTTTTTATTTTTTTAATTTTTATTATTATTATTATTTTTTTTATTTTTTTCCCTCCTCCCCCCTCCCGGTGCCAAATGTCGGAACACATCCCACCTGAAACTGGACAATGTATCCGCCACCACCTTCCTTACCCCCAGTATGTGATTCGCCGTGAAATTAATATTGCTTTTCAAACATATCAACACCAAATACCTGACATAGGCTACAACCTATGTACAGCTTGGAAAAAAGACGAGACAGAGGAGATATGATAGAAACATTTAAATACGTAAAGGGAATCCACAAGGTAGAGGAAGGGAGTATATTTAAAAGGAAACAAAGTAGCAAAACAAGAGGACATAATCTTAGATTAGAGGGGCAAAGGTTTAAAAGTAACATCAGGAAGCATTATTTTACTGAGAGGGTGGTGGATACATGGAACAGTCTTCCAGTAGAAGTGATAGAGGCCAAAACAGTAATTGAATTTAAGCAAGCATGGGATAGGCATAAGGCTATCCTAAACAAAAGATAAATCCAGGTAAAGTATCCATGTAATTGGGCGACTAGATGGGCCGAAAGGTTCTTATCTGCCGACATTTTTCTATGTTTCTATGTAAACTGCGGTGGTGATGCAGACAACATATCAACACCAAATACCTGACATAGGCTACAACCTGCGGTGATGATGCAGACATGTTATTCAGCACTTGCACCACACCTTGAATATCAGACCCGAAAATAAAAAAGGGGGGGAGGTTGTTTTTTTTTTTTTTTAAATTTTTTTTTTTATTTATTTTTTTTTTTTTTATATATATATATATATATTTTTTTTTAATTCTATCCCCCACAGTGGTATTGCCCCGACGATTGGAAAATAAAAAATTCCAGAAACACCAAGCTTTGCACCCATCCATTGAATCCACTCCTGGGCCATTTGCCTGCTCACCATTAGAAATTACGATTAGACCATATGATCTTAATGTCTGGCCATTCCCCCCAAACCACCTACAATTCTCCCCGATCAACTAAACTTATATTGTAACCCCCCCCCCCCGATCCTACCTCATTCTCCAGTCCCTTTGGAACCCGCTACCATGAAATCGTCCAAGTAATGTACTATACGTCTCCTCCCCGCTCTCTTCTCCACTAAGCAATGCAAAAAAGTAGGAAGCCTTTAAAAAAGGGAGCACGGGATATTGCCCACCCCAATGGATAAACAGATATCGATGTAAAATTACCCATCGAATTTACACATTTAAAAGAAAACCCCCTGGACACAGCGGTACGGCCTGAAGGCTGCCTGTAGATCAAGCATAGGTAACTCTGTCCCCTCGCCAGCTACCCTTACCAAAATCACCACCTGATTGAATGAATGGTAGCTAACAGAAACATCTTCCCTACTTATTGCCTCTGCAAAGAAACGGCCGTCCCAATGTTTATTTGTATGTATTTTCCTTACATTCCCTTGCTCTGTGTATCATGTAGAGTATTGTATTCCCTCTGTATAGCGTAACCTCTGTATTACGATCCAGTCTTTGTATAGTGTACACCCCCTGTAAGTAATGAATTCCTTTTGTTTTCACATGCTTCCATCAGCCCCTCCCCTCCCCCCAGCAACTAAGGTCACCAGCTCACTGTTATCTGATGCATTGTTCGCATCTGAGAGTTACTCCATTGTTTGTGCACCTTCCCCCTCTGTATGTGTGTGTCACCTTGCGAAATGTAAATAACGCTGTCTCCATTTTGAGTTGAGAAAGAGCAAAGATGTTCTGTACATAAGTGGCTGCATTAGAAACATAGTGTCACGGGATGGCCCAGCACCCTCAGCCAGGGGCGGCGCGCAGTGACAGTGGTGACATGGACACTTGGGTGTGGTGGCACGCACCCCGTTTTACCAGTATTTTTATTAGATGTGGTCTTACTGATGTGCTGTATTAAGATGTACCTTGTGTGATTGTAACTGTATTAGGTGTAAGAAAACGTTTGTATGTGTTTTTCCCCGTCGCCATTTTGCCCATTCCAGCATGGTTACACCAGACAAAGGGATCTCCTGGCCCCAAGATGGAGGATACAGCAAGCCAGCTGCTTGGAGGCTGTTCCCAGACCTCATTTGCCTAATCCCTGGACAATGGGAAGGCTGGAAGGGACCTGGGAGGGAACAGGGGGGGCTGGGAGAGGAGCCAATCAGTGCTGGTTGTGTGGGTGGGGGAGTGGGCAATCTGTATGTGAAGTTGTATACCTGACTCTGTTGTAAACCCATAAAGTCAGTTGATCTAGTTCATTCAGCCACGCCTGGTGTTCTTTATTTGGTGAACGTATTCCTGTGATCCAGCGCGGTCTACAGGGCACGGTAGCCAGATCCGAATCGTCCACCCTGTGCCTGCATCTCGCATCAGGACAGAGGTGCAGCGTGCGGGCATCGACCGCTGTGAGATCCGATTCGACGGCCGCGGCGCATCTGCCGCGCATTTCCCGCGCATCGGTATAGCGGGCGCCATCCGATCGCCGGTAGATCCGAAAAGACGAGCGGACGTCCCAACTATAAGATCCGACCAGCTCCCGAGGGGAATTCCGATTCGCACGGCCGCCCGCAGACGCACTCCACACCCACAAGGTCAGTGAACCAGCTGCTCGGGACGCTGAGTGCCGTATGGCTCAGTGGTCGGGCTGGTTCTAGGCAGGGGTCCCCTCCACCGCCCGCTAACCCTTCCCCAGGGTCACGCCAGGCCGCACGAGACGCCGAGTGCGCGTCACTCGGTAGTCGGGCCAGCGGTAAGCGAAGGGGTCACGCAGATTGAGCACACCCGCAGGCGGAACAACATCTGCATTCCGTCATACTGGTGGCAGCGGTGGGATCGCTCTCTGCAGACCCCTAGGAGACCTACGCCATGGCGGTGTACACCCCCTACAACCGGGACACCCTGCGTGGGATGTTGGAGAACCGGGGAGGAACGCCGGGTAGCAAGAAAAGGAAGACTCTGATCAAGGAGCTGACCAGGATGGATCAGGACGAGGCGACGACGCCCGTCCCCAGCCCTGTCCACGCAGAGGTGGAGGAAGGCGCTGACCTCAGAGAGGTGCGGCGTCGGATCGCACTGCTTGGAGATGCCCCGACGACAGAGGACCGATGTAAGGTGATCCGGGAGATCTACCGGGAAGTTGAGCTGGAGAAGGAACGCCAGCACCAGCTGCGGTTGGCAGAGCTCCGCGGAGCAGAAACTGAGTACAATGACCCCGAACCCTACCCCGTGGAACCTGGGTCGAGACTCACAGCTCGTCTGGAGCTTCACCCTGGGAATCCACAACCCCCAGTGACGACGCTTGCGGGACTCTCAGCTCGTCTGGAGCCTGTACTGAGGACATCACTCATCCCAGCGACCATCGGATGGAGACTCACAGCTCGCCTGGAGCTGCATCTGAGGACGCCATATTCCCCATTGAGGAGCGGTGCTCCTGTGCCGGCACCTTCGCAGACATGAAGGTCGTGCTGGCAAGAAGGCTGCAGGAGGGTCCAGAGCGGGACCAGGGGTCCACAGAGGAACTGTGGTACGAGGCCCTGGACCATGAGCGGGACTGCCATGATGTGGACATTCCTTCCGACGCTGACGTCTATCGGAGCAGTACGCTGTGCGGGCAGCGTTCCTGCAAGGTCGGGCCCCAGAAGAGTGGGAGGCCGAGCTCTGGAGTCTGGTGCAGGAGGAGGTCGCACTGGACGCCGCGTACCGCGCGCTCCGGTGGCTAACCGCCGCTCCGGCAGTACGCCCGTTGGGAGGCAGTTCCGTTGCAGGGCCTCGCTACGGAGGCACAGGACTGCTCTACGCGAGCATGGCCGCCGACCCCGATTTTGGAGAGGAGACCGAGGAACGGATGGAGGACATCCTGGAGCGACGGGAACTGGAGATCCCGTCAGACAGCAGGGACTCAGTGTTTGAGGAGCTGGAGTCCCTAGCGAGCGAGAGTGGGAGCTCGAGGTGGCTTATCGGAGACTGTTGGACGGCGTTCCGCAGTCGAGCCTGAGCTCCCCGTGGTGGGACGGGTCGACGGAGGAAGTCGACAGTCCCCAGGTTTGGGACCTATGGGAAGCCGAGGCGGACTCATGGGTGCCCGTGGGGGGGTCGTCTGAGGAAGTTACCCCCTCACCCGCAAGAGGACAGGGTGGCCGAGGCCACGGGTCCAGCGGGGGAGGAGACGGATGGTCTCCCCGGGATGGGTTGTGCGCAACCGTCGATGGCCCGGGGGGTGAAGTGACCATCCTTCCCCAAGGAGATCTCCAACCAGCAGAAGAGCTGGCTACGGGGCAGAGTGCTGCTGGCCTCTGCCCACTGCCCAAAGTCTGCCAGGAGGGGCAGGCAGATGGTTCCCCCGGGATGGGTTGTGCGCAACCCTTGGTTGTCCCGGGGGGTGAAGCAGCCATCCTTCTCCAAGGAGATCTCTCGCCAGCAGAAGAGCTGGCTACGGGGCAGAGCGCCGCTGGCCTCTGCCCACTACTCAAAGTCTGCCCGGAGGAGCCGACGGATGGTTCCCCCGGGACGGGTTGTGCGCAACCATTGATTGCCCCGGGGGGTGAAGAAACCATCCTCCCGCAGGGAGATCCTCGCCCAGCTGACGAGCTGGCCACGGGGCAGAGCGCCGCTGGCCTCTGCCCATCCCTCTCAGGTTGCCTCGAGGGGCAGCGCAAGGATGACCCTGTACGACTGCCGCGGCAGCGGTCCAGTCCCCTCGTCGGCGGCCAGGGAGAGCAGCCGGGTGTGACCCGTTTGTCCTCCCGGTTGCCGTTTCCGTACCCGGCCAACCAGCAGAAGAGCTGACGCCAGGGCAGAGAGCCACTGGCCTCTGCCCGTTCCGCCCGATTCGCCCCGAGGGGCAGAGCGTGGATGACCCTGGGCGACTGCCGTTGCATCCCGTGGTTCTCCCTTCCAGCTGGCTGGAGGAGCAGCCCGGTTTGGCTCTTGTGGTTCCTTCAGTTGCCGTGTCCGTACCTGGCCCTCCAGTGGAAGAGCTGGCAACGGGGCAGAGCGCCGCTGGCCTCTGCCCATTTTTGCAACCTTTGGGCTCGGGAGCCTTTACCCCCCGCCGGTCCCGTCCCACGGCTGACCCGGGCACCTGGGGCGTGTGCAGTTAGCACCCGGGTTCCCCAGGTGAGTGACAATCCTGGGGGGGCACCGGAGGCCCTCCGGCCCAGAGGCATGTCCTCTCGCCCAGCCGGGGACACCCTCAGGACATGGGGTCCCGACCAAGCTGGCACGGCCGCAAGGCCAAATGGAGAGGCCTGGTGACCCGGCCTCCCCAGACTGACTATGGGCCTGGGAGCACCGACTTCCCCGGTATGACCCGGTGGGGTCAGACCAGGTGCGTCGAACTGGGGGAGGGGGAGGAGTGTCACGGGATGGCCCAGCACCCTCAGCCAGGGGCGGCGCGCAGTGACAGTGGTGACATGGACACTTGGGTGTGGTGGCACGCACCCCGTTTTACCAGTATTTTTATTAGATGTGGTCTTACTGATGTGCTGTATTAAGATGTACCTTGTGTGATTGTAACTGTATTAGGTGTAAGAAAACGTTTGTATGTGTTTTTCCCCGTCGCCATTTTGCCCATTCCAGCATGGTTACACCAGACAAAGGGATCTCCTGGCCCCAAGATGGAGGATACAGCAAGCCAGCTGCTTGGAGGCTGTTCCCAGACCTCATTTGCCTAATCCCTGGACAATGGGAAGGCTGGAAAGGGACCTGGGAGGGAACAGGGGGGGCTGGGAGGAGGAGCAATCAGTGCTGGTTGTGTGGGTGGGGGAGTGGGCAATCTGTATGTGAAGTTGTATACCTGACTCTGTTGTAAACCCATAAAGTCAGTTGATCTAGTTCATTCAGCCACGCCTGGTGTTCTTTATTTGGTGAACGTATTCCTGTGATCCAGCGCGGTCTACAGGGCACGGTAGCCAGATCCGAATCGTCCACCCTGTGCCTGCATCTCGCATCAGGACAGAGGTGCAGCGTGCGGGCATCGACCGCTGTGAGATCCGATTCGACGGCCGCGGCGCATCTGCCGCGCATTTCCCGCGCATCGGTATAGCGGGCGCCATCCGATCGCCGGTAGATCCGAAAAGACGAGCGGACGTCCCAACTATAAGATCCGACCAGCTCCCGAGGGGAATTCCGATTCGCACGGCCGCCCGCAGACGCACTCCACACCCACAAGGTCAGTGAACCAGCTGCTCGGGACGCTGAGTGCCGTATGGCTCAGTGGGTGGGCTGGTTCTAGGCAGGGGTCCCCTCCACCGCCCGCTAACCCTTCCCCAGGGTCACGCCAGGCCGCACGAGACGCGCGAGTGCGCGTCACTCGGGTAGTCGGCGCCAGCGGTAAGCGAAGGGGTCACGCAGATTGAGACACCCCGCAGGCGGAACACATCTGCATTCCGTCAAATACATAGAAACATAGAAAAATGTCGGCAGTAAAGAACCTTTCGGCCCATCTAGTCGCCCAATTACATGGATACTTTACCTGGATTTATCTTTTGTTTAGGATAGCCTTATGCCTATCCCATGCTTGCTTAAATTCAATTACTGTTTTGGCCTCTACCACTTCTACTGGAAGACTGTTCCATGTATCCACCACCCTCTCAGTAAAATAATGCTTCCTGATGTTACTTTTAAACCTTTGCCCCTCTAATCTAAGACTATGTCCTCTTGTTTTGCTATTTTGTTTCCTTTTAAATATACTCCCTTCCTCTACCTTGTGGATTCCCTTTACGTATTTAAATGTTTCTATCATATCTCCTCTGTCTCGTCTTTTTTCCAAGCTGTACATGTTAAGATCATTAAGCCTTTCCTGGTAACTTTTCTCCTTCAAGCCGTACACCATTTTAGTAGCCCTTCTCTGAACTCTCTCTAAGATGTCTATATCCTTCTGGAGATACGGTCTCCAGTACTGCACACAGTACTCCAAGTGAGGTCTCACCAGTGCTCTGTACAGTGGCATGAGCACTTCCTTTTCCTACTGCTAATACCTCTCCCTACACAACCAAGCATTCTGCTAGCATTTCCTGCTGCTCTCTATTACATTGACTACTTACCCTTAGATCCTCTGAAATAATGACCCCTAAATCCCTTTCTTCAGATGTTGAAGTTAGGACTGTATCAAATATTCTATATTCAGCCCTTGGGTTTTTACGTCCCAGGTGCATTATCTTGCACTTATCCACATTAAAACTCAATTGCCACACTCCGACCATTTTTTTAGTTTACCTAAATCATTTGTCATTTGGCTGATCCCTCCAGGAACGTCAACCCTGTTGCAAATCTTTGTGTCATCAGCAAAAAGACATACTTTTCCATTAATACCTTCTGCAATATCACTAATAAAAATATTAAAGAGAATGGGTCCAAGTACTGACCCCTGAGGTACCCCACTGGTAACAAGACCTTGTGCCGAATAAACTCCATTTACCACAACCCTCTGTTGTCTGTCACTCAGCCACTGCCTAATCCAGTCAACAATATTGGAATCTAAACTCAAAGATTGCAATTTATTGATAAGCCTTCTATGCGGAACAGTATCAAAAGCCTTACTGAAATCTAAATAAGCAATGTCTACTGCACCACCTGTGTCTATTATTTTGTTACCCAATCAAAAAAATCAATAAGATTAGTTTGGCATGATCTCCCTGAGGTAAACCCATGTTGTTTCTGATCCTGTAATCTATGTGTTTTTAGATGTTCAACAATCCTTTCCTTTAACATGGTTTCCATTAATTTCCCCACTACTGACGTAAGACTAACTGGCCTATAGTTCCCCGATTCCTCCCTACTACCCTTCTTGTAAATGGGCACAACATTTGCTAATTTCCAGTCTTCTGGGACGACTCCCGTTAACAAGGATTGGTTAAATAAATCTGTTAACGGTTTTGCTATTACATCACTGAGCTCTTTTAATAATTTAGGGTGGATCCCATCAGGCCCCATTGACTTATTTGTCTTTACTTTAGACAGCTGCTGTAGAACCTCCTCCTCTGTAAACTGATATGTAAATGTCTCTTTAGTGTTCTCTCCTAACTGAGGTCCTTTCCTTCATTTTCTTCTGCAAAGACTGAACAAAAATATTCATTGAGGCAGTCAGCGAGACTTTTATCCTCTTCTACATACCTTCCTTCCTTTGTTTTTAATCTAACTAATCCTTGTTTTACTTTTCTTTTCTCGTTTATGTATCTAAAAAATGTTTTGTCCCCCTTTTTTACTGACTGAGCTATTTTCTCTTCTGCATGTGCTTTGGAAGCTCTTATAAATTGCTTTGCCTCTTTCTGCCTAATCTTATAGGTTTGCCTATCTTCTTCACTCTGAGTTGTTTTATAATTATTGAATGCTGTCTTTTTGTTCTTCACTATTTTGGCCACTTCTGCAGAGTACCACAGTGGTTTCTTCCCTTTTTTGTTTTTGCTAACAAGCCGAATGCAATTTCCTGTGGCCTTCAATAATGCTTCCTTTAAATAATCCCATTTCTCCTGGACTCCCTTTAAACTCCTCCAGTCTGATAATGACTCCTTCACACAAAATCTCATTTTAGAAAAATCTGTTTTTTTAAAGTCTAAAATTTTCGTTCTTGTGTGGTGCGGCTCCATCCCTGTTGTTATATTAAACCATACTGACTAGTGATCACTAGATCCCAAATTTTCACCTACAAAAACGTCCGATACCAAACCTCCATTTGTGAGTATTACATCCAATATGGCCTCTTTACGGGTCGGCTCCTCAACTACTTGTGTTAGAGATAATCCCAGTAGGGAGTTTAGAATATTTGTACTCCTGGTGCACCCAGCTGTTTTGGTTTTCCAGTTCACATCAGGAAGATTAAAGTCCCCCATGATAATAACTTCCCCCTTCATTGCCATTTTGGCTATTTCCTCAACCAGCAGATTATCTAGTTCTTCTGCTTGTCCAGGGGGTCTATAGATCACACCTACACGAGCTACTGTATGATTGCCAAATGTTAGCGTAACCCAAACTGACTCTATGTTCACCTCGCTCACTTTTATTTGGTTCGTTTTTATGTTGTTTTTTCATACAGGGCCACTCCTCCTCCTTTCCTACCTTCTCTGTCTTTTCTATATAAAGAGTACCCCGGTATTGTTATGTCCCAGTTATTTTTCTCACTGAACCATGTCTCAGTAACCGCCACTAAATCTACTTTTTCAGCTGCCATCATTGCCTCTAGTTCATTGATTTTATTGACTAAACTGCGAGCATTTGTAGACACGACTCTGAGCTTGTCATTTTTTACCTCGCATGTTGCTTGCACTCTCCGATTTAGTTTTGGGGGACAATCAGGCAGATTGTTTTTTACCCTTTTTTTGTCCCCCCCTCCTAGTTTAAATATTTCTTTGCGAAACCTTTGAACTTCTCACTGAGAACATATGTTCCCCTATGAGTAAGATGCAAACCATCTTTTTTATACAGTTCCTTTCTGCTCCAATTAGAGCTATCATGGGACACAAAGCCAAATCCTTGCTCCCGACACCATTCCCGAAGCCACAAATTGAATTCCCTATTGCACATCTGCCTATCTTGAATGTTATGCACAGGCAAACTTCAGAGAATGACACAGTGGACGCAATCTGCTGTATTTCACCTCCAAGAACACAAAAATCTTCCTTAATCTCAGAAACCTCATTGCTAGCCAAGTCATTTGTCCCTAGATGGACTAGAACGTCCACTTCCCCTTGTTGCTTTGCTTGTTTGACAATATTGAGAATACGTCTCTTGTCTCTACGAGCAGTAGCCCCAGGAAGACATCTCACCAAACCACTACTCTCCAGCTCAACACCTCTTATGATAGAATCACCCAGCAACAATTGCCTTCTATCAAGTCCCACCTTTTCATTTTTGTCCTTGGTTGCAGTGCTGCATACCTTCGGCATAGTGGATGGTGGTTCCTCAACTATGGTGTCTAAGCCTACATCCGTCTTATCACTACACTCTGAAAGTGCCTCAAAAGAATTAAGAAGAGCCACAGATTGTGGGACATGCTTTCTATCCACAACTCTAAGGCTAGGGTCAGACTGAGGCAGTGCGAACGCGCGTTCTGGCGCACATAATCACGGCCGCACTAGCAGCAGATGACCGGCAATGACAGCCAATATACGAAGTAGGTCGCACAAAGTCCGGCCGGCAACGCAAGTGGAAAATGAACGCATTTTTTCGAGAACGTTAAACCGCTGCTACTGACGTACAGAGTGCGCTGCGGCCGCAAGCAGCGTGTGTGCGTGATTAGGAGATGTCAGACGCTGCTAGTGTGCGGCCAACATAACGTTCAACAGCCGGATTTCCCTAGACTTCTTTTACCCCATCGTCATGAAATACGTCCAGAATTGCGCATCGTCTGACCACTTAAGCGTATTCTGTGAAAAAATGCGTGCGCACGCATCGACGTACATTTTGACGGTGGCCGCAGAAAATGCGCTCATCTGTCCCTAGCCTAAGTCTACCAGATCCTACAGTAGTCCATCTGCCGCTCCTAGGAGGCCTCTGTGGCAGTGGTTTAGTAACAGTCATAGCCTGAGTTTCTCTAACAGATAATTTACAAATCTCAGACTTCAAACAGGCAATTTCCTGCTGCAATAAAGAGAGCTGCCTACATATCAGGCACACTCCAAACCTCCAAAAATTGGATCTAAAAACAAATGCATGACAGCTCTTACACTGGACCAAGCCTGCCATTATAAAAGAATGGATTTAAAACCAGCAAATCTTACCTTTTCGTAGGTTTTCTACCTCCTGTCTAACCTCAGACTACCTCCAGAGTATCTCCAGAAGATCTCCTGTAAGTGCTCACTTTGAAGACTTCACTTAGAAGGCTTCCCAAGATCAATTAGACCAAGCTAATATTCCACAATCTTTATATAGCCACCTAAGAACACCTCCCCCAGCAAGGAGTGGACAAGCTAAACCTGAAGCAAATACCACTCAATTGATTCCAATTGTATGCTAATCAGTATGAAAATGAGTCACCAGCCTAACCTAATTTACTCACCAGACCTAACTTGAAACCTTAAGATGAATAGAAAAAGATCTGTTTGAAACAAAAATCTAAATCACTCACCAGAAGATCTCCTGTAAGTGCTCACTTTGAAGACTTCACTTAGTCAATTGTCCTCCATTTTATGAGTCCTCAGCCCTGGAATCCCTTATCAATAGAACCAAGCTGCACATGTGAAAGTCTTTAACCTCCGTCCACAATGAAACTGATTCTTGCTTAGTATATTAATCTATAGACCCGAAGTTAAACCAACCAAACTAACCTAATGACCCAGCATTTGCTAACATACAGAATCACTGTTTAGTTGATAAGCCTCTTCAGAAATTATAACAGACACATTTAGATGTGTATTTGGTTAGTAATTGTTATATATTCATAAATCTGGCAGAAACAATCTGGATTAATTTAGTTGCGCAAATGTAAGATTAAACAGATTGTACAGTTACTGCTGCAGCACTTCCTCATTGGCAGCAGACCATGTGACTTTTTGAGGTTTAAGATGGCTGCCAGCCATGCGGTCACTACCTATGTTTATAAGATCATACAGACTATACAAATAATAAGGTTTGATCAAGCATTACAAAGTGAAGCAAATATCAACGAGCATATTCTAGCTAACAATGCAAATCACTAGAACGGATAAATTAGCGCGTATTTAACCCAATAGATTACACACACACGCATATAGTATATTATCAACATAGCTTCAAATTCACCGAATTAATACACTTAATACTTATCCACTCCCAGGCTTTATTATGATGATGGTACAAGTGGGAAATATGAGTGAGTTACTGCTCATGTTTCCTCTATTCCTGAAATAAGTCTCTCCTCTCCCTCAATAAAGACAAAGTTACCGTTCTAAATAATTATTTACGCAACTGTAGCAAGTGCTCAAAACAAAAGATTGTACATTGCTGCTGTGTCACTTTAAAATTGCAACAATTAGAATAGTGAACTTAAATACAGTATACAAATTAATTTGTTCATCAACTTATTGCTTAGCCCTTGGGGTTACTCCAACATTATTTAAAACACACAGCTCTTTGAATAACCCTGTAAATCATAACCCACATAAAAGCCCAGCATGTGAAGCTGCTTGAGAATCCACTAAAGGTGTTACTCAGCAATGCACGTATGGTGCTTTTCTCATTCGGCACACTATAGAGTTATAGTGATTAATGTCCAGTGATTCAGTCTGTTATATCAAGTTCCTATGTGTGATTACATTCCCTTTGTGTTGTCTCCGTGTGCTATGGCTAGGTCCTTGTGGGGTCTCCGTGTGCTATGGCTAGGTCCTTGTGGGGTCTCCGTGTGCTATGGCTAGGCTTCTGTGTGTTTCTATTGTGTGATTACGGCATGTTATAGCAAGTTTTTATTTTACTTTTATGTTTAATATAAATATATATATATATTTTTTTATTATAATTTTTTTATTTCTCTTAGTGTTATACTACATTAGTGATTTCAGTGTGTTATAGAGAGGCATTTCGTGATTTCAGGGTGTATGATAGCTACATCATTAGCGTGACTTTGTGTGTTATACCGAGGTTCTACGTGTGATTTCACTATGTATAGTGAGTTCCTACTGTGTGTATGGTGAGGGCACATGCTTGTGTAGGGAGGCCCTGTGTTTGTTTACGGTGTTTATATGGGTTGCTTGTTATGATTTTGGCTGCAGCCATGGATGATACTAAAATTGGACAGTCAGTCATGCGCTATACTGAGCACATAAACTAATAAGGCACAGCAGTCCACAGACAGCCAAAGCAAAATTACTGGAAATCCTAATGCCCCTAATAACATACAAAACAACAAATCACTGAATTCTGGCAGAGTTATCCCAGAACAATAACCCATTGGAAATTACTATCACGCAGCTGGACACCAAATGAACAAGGAATACAGTATTGCAAATTGAAACAAATATAAATAAGCATCCACTAAATAAAACCTACAAATCCATACAAAGGGAAACCCACCTCTATCCTTCCATTAAATAATGGAACTAGGAATATATATATATGTAGCAGCCTTATGATAATAGAGTATGCATAACAGATAGATACTGCATGTAATACTTATCCAGTCATTGGTTTTCATACAATGATGGTGATGGCAAAATGGAGCACGCCGCCGCTCTGTCTCTGAAGTTCTTAGTAAAAGAAAAATTACTGCAATCCCAAAATGCCCCCCGCCCAGCCTCTTGTATCCTCCCTTCCCCCTCCTTTTCCATTGTTTATCTTCCCATTGTACCCAATCACAAAGAGCCATGCTTCAGCTCATAAAACAAAGCCTGATCCCATAGACAAAGGAAACTCTCCCCTTTCACTCTTGTGCGATACAGGGATAATCCTTAAACCTCCTTCATTCCTAATTAGTCTTTCTCTCGAACTAAAACTCCCAGTAACGTGCAGTGTGTAAGAGCGTATCAAAGAGCGCTCCACACCATTAAAACTCACAGTAACGTGCAGTGTGTATGAGCGTATCAGAGTTCCACACCATTAAAACTCACAGTAATGTGCACTGTGTAAGAGCGTATCACAGAGCCCTCCACACCATTAAAACTCACAGTAATGTGCTCTGTGTAAGAGTGTATAACAGAGTGCTCCACACCATTAAAACTCACAGTAACGTGCAGTGTGTAAGAGCGTATAACAGAGAGCTCCACACCATTAAAACTCACAGTAACGTGCAGTGTGTAAGAGCGTATCACAGAGCCCTCCACACCATTAAAACTCACAGAAACATGCACTGTGTAAGAGCGTATAACAGAGCGCTCCACACCATTAAAACTCAGTAACGCGCAGTGTGTAAGAGCGTTTAACAGAGCGCTCCACACCATTAAAACTCACAGTAATACTGTGTAATAATGTGTGACATAAGGGCTGCATTTACATATGGGGCTGCGGACACATATGGGGGCTGCGGCCACATGTGGGGGCTGCGGCCACATGTGGGGGCTTCGGTTCCATATGGGGGCTGCGGTTCCATATGGGGCCGTGGGTACATATGGGGCTGTGGTCACATATGGGGGCCGCGTCCGCATATAGGGGCC
Organism: Leptobrachium leishanense; assembly: GCA_009667805.1. Lineage (NCBI taxonomy): Eukaryota > Metazoa > Chordata > Amphibia > Anura > Megophryidae > Leptobrachium > Leptobrachium leishanense. The sequence continues at coordinate 52,514,561 of CM019066.1, read as the reverse complement.
GTGGTTATATATGGAGCCGCGGTCACATACAGGGGCCGCCGTCACATATGGGGTGCATTTACACATGGGGGCCGCGTTTACACATGGGGCTACGGTTACACATGGGGGACGCGGTCACATATGGGGGCCGGGGCCGCGGGCACATATAGGGGTCGTGGTTACATATAGGGGTCGCGGTTACATAAAGGGATCGCGGTTACACATGGGGCTGCGGTCGCATATGGGGCCGCGGTCACATGTGGGAGCCGCGGTTACATATGGGGCCGCGGCTACACATGGGGCCGCTGTCGCATATGGGGGCCACTGTCGCATATGGGGGCCGCGGTCACATATGAGGGTCATGGCCACATATAGGGGCTGCGGTTACACATGGGGCTGCGGACACACATGGGGGTCGTGGGCACATATAGGGACTGCGATAACATATGGGGCTGTGGGTACATATAGGGGCTGCGGTTACATATGGGGGCTGCGGTTACATATGGTGGCTGCGGTTACATATGGGGAACCACAGTCACATATGGGGGGATTGCGGTCACATATGGGGCTACATGTACATACAGGGGCTGCGGCCACACATGGGGTGTGTGGCCACACATAGGGGTTGCAGTCACATATGGGGCTGTGGGCGCATATAGGGGATGTTGTCGCATATAGGGGTTGCGGATAAATATGGGGGTGCAGTCACGTATGGGGGCTGTGGGTACATATAGGGGCTGCAGTTGCACATTGGGTCCATGGTTATGTATGGGGTTGCGGGCACACATGGGGACGCAGTTACATATAGGGGCTGCGGTTACGTACAAGGGTCGTGTTTAGATATAGGGGCTGCAGTCACATATGGGGGCTACGGTCGCGTATAGGGGCTGTGGTCGCATATGGGGCCGCGGGCACATATTGGGGCTGCGGTTACATATGGGGCTGCGGTTACATATGGGGCTGTGGTTACATATAGGGGATGCGGTCACATATGGGGGCTGCGGTCACATATGGGGCCGCGGTTACATATAGGGGCTGCGTATCACAGAGCTCCACACCATTAAAACTCACAGTAACGTTCAGTGTGTATGAGCGTATCACAGAGCTCCACACCAATAAAACTCAGTAACGTGCAGTGTGTAAGAGCGTATAACAGAGCGCTCCACACCATTAAAACTCACAGTAACGTGCACTGTGTAAGAGCATATCACAGAGCGCTCCACACCATTAAAACTCACAGTAACGTGCACTGTGTAAGAGCATATCACAGAGCGCTCCACACCATTAAAACTCACAGTAACGTGCAGTGTGTAAGAGCGTATCACAGAGAGCTCCACACCAATAAAACTCACAGTAACGTGCAGTGTGTAAGAGCGTATCACAGAGCTCCACACCATTAAAACTCACAGTAACGTGCAGTGTGTAAGAGCGTATCACAGAGAGCTCCACACCAATAAAACTCACAGTAACGTGCAGTGTGTAAGAGCGTATCACAGAGCTCCACACCAATAAAACTCAGTAACGTGCAGTGTGTAAGAGCGTATCACAGAGAGCTCCACACCAATAAAACTCACAGTAACGTGCAGTGTGTAAGAGCGTATCACAGAGAGCTCCACACCATTAAAACTCACAGTAACGTGCAGTGTGTAAGAGCGTATCACAGAGAGCTCCACACCAATAAAACTCACAGTAACGTGCAGTGTGTAAGAGCGTATCACAGAGAGCTCCACACCATTAAAACTCACAGTAACTTGCAGTGTGTAAGAGCGTATCACAGAGCGCTCCACACCATTAAAACTCCCAGTAACGTGCAGTGTGTAAGAGCGTATCACAGAGCGCTCCACACCATTAAAACTCCCAGTAACGTGCAGTGTGTAAGAGCGTATCACAGAGAGCTCCACACCAATAAAACTCACAGTAACGTGCAGTGTGTAAGAGCGTATCACAGAGCGCTCCACACCATTAAAACTCCCAGTAACGTGCAGTGTGTAAGAGCGTATCACAGAGAGCTCCACACCAATAAAACTCACAGTAACGTGCAGTGTGTAAGAGCGTATCACAGAGAGTTCCACACCAATAAAACTCACCGTAACATGCAGTGTGTATGAGCGTATCAGAGCTCCACACCATTAAAACTCACAGTAACGTGCAGTGTGTAAGAGCGTATCACAGAGCGCTCCACTCCATTAAAACTCCCAGTAACGTGCAGTGTGTAAGAGCGTATCACAGAGAGCTCCACACCATTAAAACTCCCAGTAATGCAGTGTGTAAGAGCGTATCACAGAGAGCTCCACACCAATAAAACTCACAGTAACGTGCAGTGTGTAAGAGCGTATCACAGAGAGCTCCACACCATTAAAACTCACAGTAACATGCAGTGTGTAAGAGCGTATAACAGAGCGCTCCACACCATTAAAACTCCCAGTAACGTGCAGTGTGTAAGAGCGTATCACAGAGAGCTCCACACCATTAAAACTCACAGTAACATGCAGTGTGTAAGAGCGTATAACAGAGCGCTCCACACCATAAAACTCACAGTAACATGCAGTGTGTAAGAGCGTATAACAGAGCGCTCCACACCATTAAAACTCCCAGTAACGTGCAGTGTGTAAGAGCGTATCACAGAGAGCTCCACACCATTAAAACTCACAGTAACTTGCAGTGTGTAAGAGCGTATCACAGAGCGCTCCACACCATTAAAACTCCCAGTAACGTGCGTGTAAGAGCGTATCACAGAGCTCCACACCAATAAAACTCAGTAACGTGCAGTGTGTAAGAGCGTATCACAGAGAGCTCCACACCAATAAAACTCACAGTAACGTGCAGTGTGTAAGAGCGTATCACAGAGAGCTCCACACCATTAAAACTCACAGTAACTTGCAGTGTGTAAGAGCGTATCACAGAGCGCTCCACACCATTAAAACTCCCAGTAACGTGCAGTGTGTAAGAGCGTATCACAGAGCGCTCCACACCATTAAAACTCCCAGTAACGTGCAGTGTGTAAGAGCGTATCACAGAGAGCTCCACACCAATAAAACTCACAGTAACGTGCAGTGTGTAAGAGCGTATCACAGAGAGTTCCACACCAATAAAACTCACCGTAACATGCAGTGTGTATGAGCGTATCAGAGCTCCACACCATTAAAACTCACAGTAACGTGCAGTGTGTAAGAGCGTATCACAGAGCGCTCCACTCCATTAAAACTCCCAGTAACGTGCAGTGTGTAAGAGCGTATCACAGAGAGCTCCACACCATTAAAACTCCAGTAACGTGCAGTGTGTAAGAGCGTATCACAGAGAGCTCCACACCAATAAAACTCACAGTAACGTGCAGTGTGTAAGAGCGTATCACAGAGAGCTCCACACCATTAAAACTCACAGTAACATGCAGTGTGTAAGAGCGTATAACAGAGCGCTCCACACCATTAAAACTCCCAGTAACGTGCAGTGTGTAAGAGCGTATCACAGAGAGCTCCACACCATTAAAACTCACAGTAACATGCAGTGTGTAAGAGCGTATAACAGAGCGCTCCACACCATTAAAACCCAGTAACGTGCAGTGTGTAAGAGCGTATCACAGAGAGCTCCACACCAATAAAACTCACAGTAACATGCAGTGTGTATGAGCGTATCAGAGCTCCACACCATTAAAACTCACAGTAATGTGCAGTGTGTAAGAGCGTATCACAGAGCTCCACACCAATAAAACTCAGTAACGTGCAGTGTGTAAGAGCGTATAACAGAGCGCTCCACACCAATAAAACTCACAGTAACGTGCAGTGTGTAAGAGCGTATCACAGAGCTCCACACCAATAAAACTCAGTAACGTGCAGTGTGTAAGAGCGTATAACAGAGCGCTCCACACCATTAAAACTCACAGTAACGTGCACTGTGTAAGAGCATATCACAGAGCGCTCCACACCATTAAAACTCACAGTAACGTGCAGTGTGTAAGAGACTATCACAGAGAGCTCCACACCAATAAAACTCAGCGTGTCACAGAGAGCTCCACACCAATAAAACTCACAGTAACGTGCACTGTGTAAGAGCATATCACAGAGCGCTCCACACCAATAAAACTCACAGTAACGTGCAGTGTGTAAGAGCGTATCACAGAGAGCTCCACACCAATAAAACTCACAGTAACGTGCAGTGTGTAAGAGCGTATCACAGAGCGCTCCACACCATTAAAACTCCCAGTAACGTGCAGTGTGTAAGAGCGTATCACAGAGAGCTCCACACCAATAAAACTCACAGTAACGTGCAGTGTGTAAGAGCGTATCACAGAGCGCTCCACACCATTAAAACTCACAGTAACATGCAGTGTGTAAGAGCGTATAACAGAGCGCTCCACACCATTAAAACTCCCAGTAACGTGCAGTGTGTAAGAGCGTATCACAGAGCGCTCCACACCATTAAAACTCACAGTAACGTGCAGTGTGTAAGAGCGTATCACAGAGAGCTCCACACCAATAAAACTCACAGTAACATGCAGTGTGTATGAGCGTATCAGAGCTCCACACCATTAAAACTCACAGTAACGTGCAGTGTGTAAGAGCGTATCACAGAGCGCTCCACACCATTAAAACTCCCAGTAACGTGCAGTGTGTAAGAGCGTATCACAGAGAGCTCCACACCAATAAAACTCACAGTAACATGCAGTGTGTATGAGCGTATCAGAGCTCCACACCATTAAAACTCACAGTAACGTGCAGTGTGTAAGAGCGTATCACAGAGAGCTCCACACCAATAAAACTCACAGTAACGTGCAGTGTGTAAGAGCGTATCACAGAGCTCCACACCAATAAAACTCAGTAACGTGCAGTGTGTAAGAGCGTATAACAGAGCGCTCCACACCATTAAAACTCACAGTAACGTGCACTGTGTAAGAGCATATCACAGAGCGCTCCACACCATTAAAACTCACAGTAACGTGCACTGTGTAAGAGCATATCACAGAGCGCTCCACACCATTAAAACTCACAGTAACGTGCAGTGTGTAAGAGCGTATCACAGAGAGCTCCACACCAATAAAACTCACAGTAACGTGCACTGTGTAAGAGCGTATCACAGAGAGCTCCACACCAATAAAACTCACAGTAACGTGCACTGTGTAAGAGCATATCACAGAGCGCTCCACACCATTAAAACTCACAGTAACATGCAGTGTGTATGAGCGTATCACAGAGAGCTCCACACCAATAAAACTCACAGTAACGTGCAGTGTGTAAGAGCATATCACAGAGCTCCACGCCATTAAAACTCACAGTAACGTGCAGTGTTTAAGAACGTATAACAGAGCGCTCCACACCATTAAAACTCCCAGTAACGTGCAGTGTGTAAGAGCGTATCACAGAGAGCTCCACACCATTAAAACTCACAGTAACTTGCAGTGTGTAAGAGCGTATAACAGAGCGCTCCACACCATTAAAACTCCCAGTAACGTGCAGTGTGTAAGAGCGTATCACAGAGCGCTCCACACCATTAAAACTCACAGTAACGTGCAGTGTGTAAGAGCGTATCACAGAGAGCTCCACACCAATAAAACTCACAGTAACGTGCAGTGTGTAAGAGCGTATCACAGAGCGCTCCACACCATTAAAACTCCCAGTAACGTGCAGTGTGTAAGAGCGTATCACAGAGAGCTCCACACCAATAAAACTCACAGTAACGTGCAGTGTGTAAGAGCGTATCACAGAGAGTTCCACACCAATAAAACTCACCGTAACATGCAGTGTGTATGAGCGTATCAGAGCTCCACACCATTAAAACTCACAGTAACGTGCAGTGTGTAAGAGCGTATCACAGAGCGCTCCACTCCATTAAAACTCCCAGTAACGTGCAGTGTGTAAGAGCGTATCACAGAGAGCTCCACACCATTAAAACTCCCAGTAACGTGCAGTGTGTAAGAGCGTATCACAGAGAGCTCCACACCATAAAACTCACAGTAACGTGCAGTGTGTAAGAGCGTATCACAGAGAGCTCCACACCATTAAAACTCACAGTAACATGCAGTGTGTAAGAGCGTATAACAGAGCGCTCCACACCATTAAAACTCCAGTAACGTGCAGTGTGTAAGAGCGTATCACAGAGAGCTCCACACCATTAAAACTCACAGTAACATGCAGTGTGTAAGAGCGTATAACAGAGCGCTCCACACCATTAAAACTCACAGTAACATGCAGTGTGTAAGAGCGTATAACAGAGCGCTCCACACCATTAAAACTCCAGTAACGTGCAGTGTGTAAGAGCGTATCACAGAGAGCTCCACACCATTAAAACTCACAGTAACTTGCAGTGTGTAAGAGCGTATCACAGAGCGCTCCACACCATTAAAACTCCCAGTAACGTGCAGTGTGTAAGAGCGTATCACAGAGCTCCACACCAATAAAACTCAGTAACGTGCAGTGTGTAAGAGCGTATCACAGAGAGCTCCACACCAATAAAACTCACAGTAACGTGCAGTGTGTAAGAGCGTATCACAGAGAGCTCCACACCATTAAAACTCACAGTAACTTGCAGTGTGTAAGAGCGTATCACAGAGCGCTCCACACCATTAAAACTCCAGTAACGTGCAGTGTGTAAGAGCGTATCACAGAGCGCTCCACACCATTAAAACTCCAGTAACGTGCAGTGTGTAAGAGCGTATCACAGAGAGCTCCACACCAATAAAACTCACAGTAACGTGCAGTGTGTAAGAGCGTATCACAGAGAGTTCCACACCAATAAAACTCACGTAACATGCAGTGTGTATGAGCGTATCAGAGCTCCACACCATTAAAACTCACAGTAACGTGCAGTGTGTAAGAGCGTATCACAGAGCGCTCCACTCCATTAAAACTCCCAGTAACGTGCAGTGTGTAAGAGCGTATCACAGAGAGCTCCACACCATTAAAACTCCAGTAACGTGCAGTGTGTAAGAGCGTATCACAGAGAGCTCCACACCAATAAAACTCACAGTAACGTGCAGTGTGTAAGAGCGTATCACAGAGAGCTCCACACCATTAAAACTCACAGTAACATGCAGTGTGTAAGAGCGTATAACAGAGCGCTCCACACCATTAAAACTCCCAGTAACGTGCAGTGTGTAAGAGCGTATCACAGAGAGCTCCACACCATTAAAACTCACAGTAACATGCAGTGTGTAAGAGCGTATAACAGAGCGCTCCACACCATTAAAACTCCAGTAACGTGCAGTGTGTAAGAGCGTATCACAGAGAGCTCCACACCAATAAAACTCACAGTAACATGCAGTGTGTATGAGCGTATCAGAGCTCCACACCATTAAAACTCACAGTAATGTGCAGTGTGTAAGAGCGTATCACAGAGCTCCACACCAATAAAACTCAGTAACGTGCAGTGTGTAAGAGCGTATAACAGAGCGCTCCACACAATAAAACTCACAGTAACGTGCAGTGTGTAAGAGCGTATCACAGAGCTCCACACCAATAAAACTCAGTAACGTGCAGTGTGTAAGAGCGTATAACAGAGCGCTCCACACCATAAAAACTCACAGTAACGTGCACTGTGTAAGAGCATATCACAGAGCGCTCCACACCAAAACTCACAGTAACGTGCAGTGTGTAAGAGACTATCACAGAGAGCTCCACACCAATAAAACTCAGCGTGTCACAGAGAGCTCCACACCAATAAAACTCACAGTAACGTGCACTGTGTAAGAGCATATCACAGAGCGCTCCACACCAATAAAACTCACAGTAACATGCAGTGTGTATGAGCGTATCACAGAGAGCTCCACACCAATAAAACTCACAGTAACGTGCAGTGTTTAAGAGCGTATAACAGAGCGCTCCACACCATTAAAACTCCCAGTAACGTGCAGTGTGTAAGAGCGTATCACAGAGAGCTCCACACCAATAAAACTCACAGTAACGTGCAGTGTGTAAGAGCGTATCACAGAGAGCTCCACACCATTAAAACTCACAGTAACATGCAGTGTGTAAGAGCGTATAACAGAGCGCTCCACACCATTAAAACTCCCAGTAACGTGCAGTGTGTAAGAGCGTATCACAGAGAGCTCCACACCAATAAAACTCACAGTAACATGCAGTGTGTATGAGCGTATCAGAGCTCCACACCATTAAAACTCACAGTAACGTGCAGTGTGTAAGAGAGTATCACAGAGAGCTCCACACCAATAAAACTCACAGTAACGTGCAGTGTGTAAGAGCGTATCACAGAGCGCTCCACACCAATAAACCTCACAGTAACATGCAGTGTGTAAGACCGTATAACAGAGCGCTCCACACCATTAAAACTCACAGTAATACTGTGTAATAATGTGTGACATGAGGGCTGCATTTACATATGGGGGCTGCGGCCACATGTGGGGGGCTTCGGTTCCATATGGGGTTGCAGACAGTTCCATATGGGGCTGCGGTTCCATATGGGGCCGCGGGTACATATGGGGCTGTGGTCACATATGGGGCTGCGGTCACATATGGGGCTGCGGTCACATATAGGGGCCGCCGTCGCATATGGGGCGAGTTTACACATGGAGGCCGCATTTACACATGGGGCTGTGGTTACACATGGAGGCCGCGGTCACATATGGGGCCGGGGTCACATATAGGGCAGCAGGTACATATGGGGGCCGTGGTTACATATGGGGTCGCGGTCACACATAGGGGCCGCGGTAACATATGGGGGCCGCGGCAACATATGGGGGTCACGGGCGCATATAGGGTCTGCGGTCACATATAGGGGCTGCGGTCACATATAGGGGCTGCAGGTACAAATAGGGACTGCGGGCACATATGGGGGCTGCGGTCGCATATAGGGGATCTGGCTACACATAGGGGTCGCGGTTGCAAAAGGGGGATGCGGTCACATATCGAGGCTGCGGTCACATATCAGGGCTGCGGTCACATATCGGGGCTGCGGTTACATATGGGGCTATGGTTACGTATAGGAACTGCGGTTGCATATGGGGCTGTGGGCACATATCGGGGCCGTGGTTACATCTGGGGCTGTGGGCGCATATAGGGACTGCGGTCACATATGGGGGTTGTGGCTACATATGGGGGGCTGTGGTTACATATGGGGCTGCGGTCACATATGGGAGCTGTGGTTACATATAGGGGCTGCGGTCACATATGGGGGTTGTGGTTACATATGGGGCTGCAGTCGCATATGGGAGCTGTGGTTACATATATGGGCTGCGGCTACATATAGGGGCTGCGATATAGGAGGGCTATATGAATTTGTGGGGGCTCTGAGGGTATGGTTCATGTGAGGCCTATGAAGGGCTGTATAGGGGTTGCGTTATGGAGGCTGTGTGTGTCCCCACTGTAGAGTCAGTGTGTGGATGCATTTGTGCATTGTTTAGAAATGGCAAGGAGAGCCAGGAAAGAGTTAACTGTAAACCTTAGGAGGAGCTGATTACTTCCCATGCATTACTCCCTGAGCCCCCCCCCCCCCATGCAGTGTCACCTCTGCTGTGATCAGGGAAGGTGACAGGAGTTTGTGGATCTACAGATAGTGGCAGAAAGTCCTCTCCTCTTGGAGCAGTGACAGAGGGGAGCAGTGACAGAGGGAGCAGTGACAGAGGGAGCAGTGACAGAGGGAGCAGTGACAGAGGGAGCAGTGACAGAGGGGAGCAGTGACAGAGGGAGCAGTGACAGAGGGGAGCAGTGACAGAGGGGAGCAGTGACAGAGGGAGCAGTGACAGAGGGGAGCAGTGACAGAGGGGAGCAGTGACAGAGGGAGCAGTGACAGAGGGGAGCAGTGACAGAGGGGAGCAGTGACAGAGGGGAGCAGTGACAGAGGGGAGCAGTGACAGAGGGAGCAGTGACAGAGGGGAGCAGTGACAGAGGGAGCAGTGACAGAGGGAGCAGTGACAGAGGGGGGGCAGTGACAGAGGGGGGGCAGTGACAGAGGGGAGCAGTGACAGAGGGGAGCAGTGACAGAGGGGAGCAGTGACAGAGGGGAGCAGTGACAGAGGGGAGCAGTGACAGAGGGAGCAGTGACAGAGGGAGCAGTGACAGAGGGAGCAGTGACAGAGGGAGCAGTGACAGAGGGGAGCAGTGACAGAGGGGAGCAGTGACAGAGGGAGCAGTGACAGAGGGAGCAGTGACAGAGGGGAGCAGTGACAGAGGGAGCAGTGACAGAGGGAGCAGTGACAGAGGGGAGCAGTGACAGAGGGGAGCAGTGACAGAGGGAGCAGTGACAGAGGGGCCATTGACAGAGGGGAGCAGTGACAGAGGGGAGCAGTGACAGAGGGGGCAGTGACAGGGGGAGCAGTGACAGAGGGAGCAGTGACAGAGGGGAGCAGTGACAGAGGGGGCAGTGACAGAGGGAGCAGTGACAGAGGGGGCAGTGACAGAGGGGGAGCAGTGACAGAGGGGGCAGTGACAGAGGGGAACAGTGACAGAGGGGAGCAGTGACAGAGGGAGCAGTGAAAGAGGGTAGCAGTCACAGAGGGGCCATTGACAGATGGAGCAGTGACAGAGGGGGCAGTGACAGAGGGAGCACTGACAGAGGGGAGCAGTGACAGAGGGGCAGTGAGACAGGGGAGCAGTGACAGAGGGGCAGTGACAGAGGGGAGCAGTGACAGAGGGGGCAGTGACAGAGGGGGAGCAGTGACAGAGGGAGCAGTGACAGAGGGGAGCACTGACAGAGGGAGCAGTGACAGAGGGAGCAGTGACAGAGGGAGCAGTGACAGAGGGAGCAGTGACAGAGGGGAGCAGTGACAGATGGAGCAGTGACAGAGGGGGCAGTGACAGAGGGAGCACTGACAGAGGGGGCAGTGACAGAGGGGAAGCAGTGACAGAGGGAGCAGTGACAGAGAGGAGCAGTGAGAGGGGGAGCAGTGACAGAGGGAGCAGTGACAGAGAGGAGCAGTGACAGAGGGGCAGTGAGAGGGGGAGCAGTGACAGAGGGGAGCAGTGACAGAGGGGGGGCAGTGACAGAGGGGGGGCAGTGACAGAGGGGAGCAGTGACAGAGGGGGCAGTGACAGAGGAGCAGTGACAGAGAGGAGCAGTGACAGAGGGGCAGTGAGAGGGGGAGCAGTGACAGAGGGAGCAGTGACAGAGGGGGGCAGTGACAGAGGGGGGCAGTGCAGAGGGGAGCAGTGACAGAGGGGGCAGTGACAGAGGGAGAGCAGTGACAGAGGAGCAGTGACAGAGGGGAGCAGTGACAGAGGGGGCAGTGACAGAGGGGGAGCAGTGACAGAGGGAGCAGTGACAGAGGGGAGCAGTGACAGAGGGAGCAGTGACAGAGGGGGAGCAGTGACAGAGGGGAGCAGTGACAGAGGTGAGCAGTGACAGAGGGAGCAGTGACAGAGGGAGCAGTGACAGAGGGGAGCAGTGACAGAGGGGAGCAGTGACAGAGGGGGCAGTGACAGAGGAGGCAGTGAGAGAGGGAGCAGTGAGAGAGGGGAGCAGTGACAGAGGGGAGCAGTGACATAGGGGGCAGTGACAGAGGGGAGCAGTGACAGAGGGAGCAGTGACAGAGGGGGCAGTGACAGAGGAGGCAGTGAGAGAGGGAGCAGTGAGAGAGGGGGAGCAGTGACAGAGGGGAGCAGTGACATAGGGGGCAGTGACAGAGGGGAGCAGTGACAGAGGGGGAGCAGTGACAGAGGGGGCAGTGACAGAGGGGAAGCAGTGACAGAGGGGGCAGTGACAGAGAGGAGCAGTGACAGAGAGGAGCAGTGACAGAGAGGAGCAGTGACAGAGGGGCAGTGAGAGGGGGAGCAGTGACAGAGGGGAGCAGTGACAGAGGGGGGGCAGTGACAGAGGGGGGCAGTGACAGAGGGGAGCAGTGACAGAGGGGGGCAGTGACAGAGGGGAGCAGTGACAGAGGGGGCAGTGACAGAGGGGGAGCAGTGACAGAGGGAGCAGTGACAGAGGGAGCAGTGACAGAGGGAGCAGTGACAGAGGGGGCAGTGACAGAGGGAGCAGTGACAGAGGGGGCAGTGACAGAGGAGGCAGTGAGAGAGGGAGCAGTGAGAGAGGGGGAGCAGTGACAGGGGGAGCAGTGACATAGGGGGCAGTGACAGAGGGAGCAGTGACAGAGGGGGAGCAGTGACAGAGGGGGGAAGTGTCAGAGGGGAGCAATGACAGAGGGGAGCAGTGACAGAGGGAGCAGTGACAGGGAGAGCAGTGACAGAGTGGGAGCAGTGACAGAGGGGGAGCAGTGACAGCGGGAGCAGTGACAGAGGGGAGCAGTGACAGAGGGGAGCAGTGACAGAGGGGGCAGTGACAGAGGGGGAGCAGTGACAGAGGGGAGCAGTGACAGAGGGGAGCAGTGACAGAGGGGGCAGTGACAGAGGGGGAGCAGTGACAGAGGGGAGCAGTGACAGAGGGGAGCAGTGACAGAGGGGAGCAGTGACAGAGGGGGCAGTGACAGAGGGGGAGCAGTGACAGAGGGAGCAGTGACAGGGGAGCAGTGACAGAGGGAGCAGTGACAGAGGGAGCAGTGACAGAGGAGGCAGTGAGAGAGGGAGCAGTGAGAGAGGGGGAGCAGTGACAGAGGGGAGCAGTGACAGAGGGGGGAAGTGTCAGAGGGGAGCAGTGACAGAGGGGAGCAGTGACAGAGGGAGCAGTGACAGGGAGAGCAGTGACAGAGGGGGAGCAGTGACAGAGGGAGCAGTGACAGAGGGGAGCAGTGACAGAGGGGAGCAGTGACAGAGGGGGAGCAGTGACAGAGGGGGAGCAGTGACAGAGGGGAGCAGTGACAGAGGGGGGAAGTGACAGAGGGGAGCAGTGACAGAAGGGAGCAGTGACAGAGGGGGCAGTGACAGAGGGGGAGCAGTGACAGAGGGGAGCAGTGACAGAGGGGGGAAGTGTCAGAGGGGAGCAATGACAGAGGGGAGCAGTGACAGAGGGGGGAAGTGACAGAGGGGAGCAGTGACAGAGGGAGCAGTGACAGGGGGAGCAGTGACAGAGGGGAGCAGTGACAGAGGGGGAGCAGTGACAGGGGAGCAGTGACAGAGGGGGGAAGTGACAGAGGGGAGCAGTGACAGAGGGGGGAAGTGACAGAGGGGAGCAGTGACAGAGGGGGGCAGTGACAGAGGGGGGAAGTGACAGAGGGGAGCAGTGACAGAAGGGAGCAGTGACAGAGGGGGCAGTGACAGAGGGGGGAAGTGACAGAGGGGGAGCAGTGACAGAGGGAGCAGTGACATAGGGGAGCAGTGACAGGGGGGAGCAGTGACAGAGGGGAGCAGTGACAGAGGGGCCAATGGACCAGACAACTCTGTGATTTCCTGCCTAGTTTAAGTGGCATCACCTGATCACAGCTGAGGTGAGGGAGCAATACATTGCAAACAATGGGCTTCACACATTTTTACATTTGACTCCATGCTTGCTCCCACTGCCAGTTTAAACATCACACAAAATAAACGGACAAATAAAGTAATTTTTTCTGCAGTTTAAAGAAAATCCTTTTTTTTTGTCAAATAAAGTAATTTCCCCGTCTTCCGAGGCGGGGGGGACAGGTGATCATACCTCAGGTGGAGATTGTTTCTTGCACAGGCACTTTCCAACAAGCTACCTTGAGGAGGCACCATCGCCTGTCGTTCTTGCCTTCCATCCAGATCCCACTCTGTGAGGGTATGACCTGCCCCTGCCTGACACGCTGTACAACTGCCGGTGAGTACAGGAAGAGATGAGATGTCACATGGTGCGGCGCACTGTCGTGACATCGTCAATGGGGGGCCGCTGGACACAATCATGAAGGACCCGCGCGAGGCAGAGGGCAGACACAGTATTTATTTTCAAAGCCTGAAAGGAAGGGATATGAATCTCTCTTCCAGCAGACAATGACTGACTGGCAGGAAAAAAGCCCTGATTAGTGCTGGTGTCAGCATGGAGCCCACACTGTCAGGATCCCCATTGCTGACCACACCAGGATCACATTCCTAAAAACACAAGCACCACACCCTCCTGCTTGCAAATAAAAAGTCACTCCCTGTTCTGTTTCTCCACCAAGCACTGAGAATGTGATCTCTTAACTTACTGTTGTGATGAGATGACGATAACTCCCAGTCTAGATGAATTACAGACAGTGACTCAATCGAGATGACACCTTGAAGATCTGTTGAAGTTTTATTCCAAAACTGTAGAAAATCCACAACAATATACATCCGATAGGTCAAAAAATCATAATGAATCTGAGTCCATAAGGCTTGCAAAGGGTTACTGGGAAGAGAACAAGGGTGGAGCTATCTGGACAGGAAATCCCTGCACCATGAGGAGGGGAGGAGAGAAACTCAGGGGTAGATAAGACATGTGCAATTCTTAAAGGCATATCACAAGTCATGTGAAACATGACACTCCCCGTCGAAATCTATGATTTCTATAATTCAATAAATAAATGAAGATGCTTTTCCAGGAACATCTGAAAAACAAGAGGGAAGGGAAGAACAAGAGAAAATAATGCAAACGTTAACAATTCTTGCAGATCTTGATCTTGATGGTCCTGGCTGTGAGAAGAACAGTCAGTGAGTACATCTTCAGAGGGGAAGCCAGCAACATGCACCAATCCTTCTTACCTCCCTTTGAATCAAATTGATGACTTGTGAGACGAGGCTTCCTCTTTGGGCAGAAGAAGTACTAGTTCGTTTATAGGCCTGAAGTAAAAGTGTGGAGAATCTTCTTTCATTACTTTAACTTCTACTTTCCTTACTTTCCCATCATTACTCGACATCGTTTTGTAATAAGACCCATAGGCCAATGGTTGCGATGAGAATCTCTTTGAAGAGTACTAGGTCTCCCACTTGTAGGTTGGGTTTGCTAGTTTGCCATTTGCTGCGACCTTGAAGGTTGGAAAGGTACTCCATCTTCCAACGGCCCCAAAATGGATTAGCCAGCTGTTGAACTCATTTCCGTTGATGCTTATAAACATTAGGGCAATCAAGTTCTTCTGTGGGTATGGTGGCTATCCCAATTTTTTGGGTAAGAAGAGTGGCTGGAGTGAGCAATACTGGAGACTCTGGATCTGAAGACACAGGGACCAGTGGCCTTGCATTAATTATAGCAGACACCTCTGCAAGAAGGGTGACTAAGATTTCATGGGTAAGTTGGAAAGTTCTCTGGTCTAGTAGCATAGAGTCCAGGATTTTCCTTGCAACTCCAATCATGTGTTCCCAAGAGCCTCCCATGAGAGAGGAGTGAGGTGGGTTGAATTCCCAGTAACACTTGTTGTCATTCAAGAAGTTCAGTATTTTTTCTGCTCCTGTAAAATTAGTTCCACAGTCAGATCTAAGTAACTTTACAGGTCCTCGTACAGAAACAAATCTTCTGAAGGCATTGATGAAACAGGAAGAATCCATTGATTCAATCACTTCTATGTGTACTGCGCGAATGCTCAAGCAAGTGAACAGCGCAGCCCATCGCTTATTGTTGGCAACTCCGCCACGAGTTTTGCGTGTAACAACAGTCCAGGGGCCAAATATGTCCATACCAACATTTGTAAACGGTGGATCAGTACTTTATCAGCTGGTAGTTCTGCCATCTGTTGTTGTAGGTGCTTTCCTCTTAGTTTTTGACACTTGACACATTTGTGGAGTATGGACGATATACACCTTTTCATCCTGACGATCCAGAAACCTGCAGATCTTACTGCTCCCTCTGTAAAGGGACGACCTTGGTGCTGAACTTGCTCGTGGTAATGCCTAAATAACAGAGCAGTGATGTGATGAAGTCCTGGAATAATAGGGGATTTTTCTCTTCACTGAACGATTTGGACCTTTCAATGCGACCACCGACTCGAAGTAGCTTGTTTTGATCAATTACTGGATTCAATTTGTACAAAGAGCTATCCTTAGATTGGTTAAGTCCCTTTGCTATGACAGCAATCTCTTGTGAGTACACATAATGTTGGACACATTGGATGATAAACCTTTCTGGTCGAGAGGCCTCCTGAATTGTGGGGGGGGGGCCTTTACAGATGTGCCACTTGTGACATTCTTTGTCCGTGTCAGAGCTGTTTGTAAATTGATGAGCAATGTGAATAAGACGTGCAATGGCTCGTACAACAGAAGACCACTTGGAAAAGCGTTCAAAACGGTGAGGACTCAGCCTTATCCTTTCTTTCACAGAGGTGTTGAGTGTAACGGTAACAGCTCTAAGTTCTTTATTAGATTCTGGTTCAACCAGTTCAAAGGTAGAATTTGTAGAATTTGAGATGAGGTCTTCATTCAAGAGTATTGGTGGGGATAGGTATAATGTGTCCAGAAATGCAGTAGCAGGTACTGCACGCGTACCTCGATCAGCAGGGTTGAAGTTAGTGGACACATAGTGCCATTGTTCAGGTGTAGAGCACTTTCTTATACGTTCCACTCTGTTGCCGACATACACGTGGAACTGTCTTGTCTGATTATGTATGTATCCTAGCACTATGTTACTATCTGTGTAAGAGTCAAAGGAGTCTATTTCAGTGTCTGTTTCAAGTTCTATAAGCTCAGCAATTTCCACACCTAACACAGCTACGCAAAGTTCAAGCCTTGGAATCGTATGTGCAGGTTTTGGTGAGAGCTTGGACTTGCCCATGATAAATCCTAGACTTGCTCCACCGCTGGGATCTGTGACCCGAAGATAAGCCACTGCAGCTATGGCTTCGTTGGATGCATCGGAGAAGACATGGATCTCTCTTCTGGTGGCATTCTTTAAAGATAGATGCAGGGGTGTAAGCACGTGGTATCTGGAGTTGTTCTAACGCTTGTAGAGATTGTTTCCAGGATTCCCACCTTTGTTGTTTCTCCTTGGGTAAGGGGGTGTCCCAGTCTGAGCTTTCAGAAGTTCGAAGTTCGAAAACCACCCTAATCTGATCAGGCTTGCGAGGATGATAGACACCAAAGCATGGAAGATACCAGCATTCTTCTCCTTCCTTAAGCGGAGGTGCAGGCTCAGCATGATCTCTCTCAAGCACTTTCTGCATAAAGTCCACAAAGTGTCTTTTCATCTCAGGTTTCCGATTCAAACTGCGTTGTAAAGAAGTAAACAGTGCTTCTGCATGTTCTCTGTTGTTTGGTAGTCTCTTTCTTGGAGTACGGAATGGTAGAGGTGCTACCCAGCTGTTGGAATCATCTTGGTGGACCTCTTTACTCATGGTTTTCAGGAATTCTTTGTCTTCCATAGTAGCTGCCAACTCGTTGTCTTTAGATGTTACCTCAAACACTGTGTTGCCGATGTTGTCATCCCAGAAATTAAGAGCTTTCTCTTCGTCCTGTATGATGTGTCGTTGTGCGCTCTTATAAAGCAGTCTTTCCTTCACATGATATTGGTGTGGTCGTCGTGCAGAACAAGAAGTCCGTCCATTCGGCAGGACGTGTGTTCTAAAAGAAGAAACTGAGTAAGATTCTCTGCGTTTGTCTCGACAAACATTGCCTATGATGACCCAGCCTAGATCCAGACACTGAGCATATGGAGCACCATGTGGACCATTGATTTGTTGATGAACTTTGTGCACCCTTAAGATGTCTCGATGAGAGCAACAGCAGGATATCAGCACTTCCATCGAGGGCTGGTAATTGGTAGGCTATGTCCTTCAAGTGAGAATGGTGCAAGGCAGCTTCCGGAGTAGGGATCTCCTCTTTGTTGCTTGGAATCTGGTTGCACTCAGTGATAGTGGGCAAAGGTATTTCCACATTGTCGTTCAGAGGAGCAACCACAAGACCGCTGGCTCTCCTACCTAAGACTTCTGTAGTGCCGGTGCAAGTAGTTAGGGTATATGGTAGAGCATTTTCTTTTATTTTCAAAAGTTCAAAAAATTGTGTTGTTGCAATAGATCTGTTACTCTGATCATCCAGAATGGTATACAGTCTTATGGCCTTTTCAGGTTGACCTCTTTGGTATACACAAACCAAACATATCTTTGAGCAGGATTTGTCACAGAGTCCTTCTCCACAGACTTCCGTACATGAAGAGAACACTGAGGTAGAAGGTGCTGCTTGGTCTGTGCGCTCCCCGCCTTGCTTTGCCTCAGGAGGATTGTTTGTGGGCTTAGTAAAGTTGTGAGGATGTGGATGAAGAGCTTGTACATGGTCATCGCTGTCACACTCTATGCAGGGCCGGATTATCGTAGGGGCGGATGGAGCGGCCGCTCCAGGCCCCGTTTTGAAAACAGGCCCACAGCAGCTGTAGGCCAGCCTGCCACAAACTGAAGCCTGAGGCCGCCGGATGCAGACAATGCGGCCGTCAGCCGCCGGATTCGGAGATAGCGGTCTGACCTTTGAATACTGTGTGGCGGCCAGTGGCGTAGTGTGTGGGGGGGGGCACGATTTTCTAGCCGATCAGCTGCCCTGCCGAATCTGGAAGAGAGAACCCGGAAGAGCGTGCAGTCACGTGACGCCGGTGACGCAGTGCGCCGGCGCCACGCTTGTCATGTGGGCGGAACTGAGCAGGAGGCTCCACGCAGCAGCCGGACCAGTGCACGGCTGCGTGTGCACTTTGCAGGTCGAGAGGGAGTGTGCCACCTGGTACACAGTGAGAGCAGACGATGAAGAGGGTGTCACAAGTGATGGTGAGACAGAAGAAGAACATCTGATCTGTCACCTGTGTTGTGCCGTCCATTCCCCAAGCCCAGCCAAGGTACCTGTTGTTGCCTGCTGTGAGTGAGACTGCGGCAGGCTCAGCCTTTAGTACAATATATTATATATTGCTAAGATTGCAGTAGGATGGAAATGCGCCCTAATTGTTCAGCCAAACCCCTGGGGCATTGCTAATCTTGTTCTGCAGACCAACGTACGTTAATTTTAAAAAAAAGCTGTTACACTGAATTCTTAATCAACATCTCTACAAAAGCATTGTCATTCCAATTCCATTCTATCTAGTGTGTGTCACCTGATATTTTCAATAAATCACACAATAATACATAAATTATACTTTTTAGGGATGTATTCACTAAACATCAAGCAGCTGCAATATGTGTTTTTTTATTGTGCCATAGTCCACATGTTTACCCTCCCTGTTCCTTTATGTGGTCTTTTTCCTGTTCCTCTCAAATCTGTATCAACTGCCTTGGAAGTTGGCACACCATTGACAAACAGGCTTGTATTATGATGTCAGTGTGTCCTGAGGTCTGTTACACACCCTTAACTCCAGTATAGCTGGAGAGGATTTATTAACGGAGTCAGAGGTGTTTTGGATCCATTTGCCTCCAGTTCTATAGATCTCCCTAGGTCACGTGAGGTTGGTGTCAAAGCCAGGAAAGGTATTATGTAAGGCAGTGTTTTCCAAACCGGTCCTCAGGTCAGGACCTGACAGGCCAGGTTTGCAAGAAATCCGTCTGTGTACCATGATATATTGTGGAAAGGATACAGCTCTTTGTATAAAAGAAAGCTCTGTGTACAGAGGATGCATTGTGTAGGGAAGAAGTGCTGTGCATCTTGGAGATAACATATAGCTCTCTGTATAAGAGGGGACGAGCTCTGTCACGGTGTAAAAAATCATTAAAAATATATCATTATTAATATTATATGTATACGTCAAACGTCATGTCCCATCACAATGCTATAAAAAAATGTAATTCCCCAGACGAGGGAGGCGAGTAATCAGAGGTAGCTCTGGATGCACGTGCAGACGAGGGTGTGTACGCATCCAGTGACGGCAATATTAACCTATTTAATGAATGTTAACAAAAAATGCTTTGCGTTTTTAATTTTATTTCTATAAAAAGGCCCACCAAAATCCTCAGCACCAGGCCCATGATACTCTTAATCCGGCCCTGACTCTATGCATTTAATGATAGCTTTACAGTCCTTTGCAAAGTGTTCTGTGGAGGCGCAGCATTTGTAGCAGACCCCAAATTTCTTTAAAAGTTCTTTACGTTCTTGTAGGCTTTTCTTTCTGAAGCCAATACATTTCTTAAGTGGATGCGGTTTGTTATGTATGGGACATTGGCGATTTGGGTTCTCGATGTTCTTGTTTTGTTCAGTCTTTTCAAGAACTGTAGCAGGTGCAGGTAGAACAGAGGTCCTTTTCACGGACACTGGTCCTCGATGGTCTCTGTGTGTCATACGTGTGTTTGTAGGTCTTGGAGGGGGTGAACTGAGAGGGTTACCTTCACCATAGGAGAAACTTGGGTCATTCTTTGTGTCTGCAATTCTTTTGATGAACTCACAGAAGTAGGAAAAAGGAGGAAAGGCAACTAGATGTTTTTCCTTGTATTTTGATCCAAGCGCTGCCCAATTTTCTTGAAGGCCATACGGTAGCTTGAGAACAATAGGGTTGATGCCAGGAGGAGTGTCAAGGTAACTGAGACCAGGTAAGCGGATGTCAGCTTTAGTGAGTTGAAGCTCTAATAAAACATCACTGAGTTCTTGAAACGTTAAATTCTTTCTAGCGGAAATCCTTGGGAAGCTTTGCAATCTTTTGAATAAGGCATCTTCAATGGCTTCTGGACTGCCAAAGGTACGTTCAAGTCTGTCCCAAGCAGCATTAAGGCCTGCAGGAGGGTTGTCAATATGAACCGCTTTGAGCCTCTTGATGCGGTCAGTAGACTGGGGACCTAGCCATCTGATGAGCAGATCTAATTCTTCTGTAGCAGTGATGTCTAGGTCACTCATTGTGGCTTTAAAGGTGGATTTCCATCCTCTGTAATTTTCAGGCTTGTCATCAAACTTGGTGAGGCCTGTCTTTGTGAGCTCTCTGCGAAGCATGTATTTAGCAAACTGCGACATGTCCATGTTTTCAGACTTTGGGTGCATGACTGCAGGTGACTTGGGAACATATGTTGGTGCTGAGGCATTCAACACTGGAACTGGTTTAAAGTTCATTGCCATGTTGGTTTGTAGCTGTGGAGCAGTGTGCTTGCTAGTAGGTACTTGGCTGGTGTCAAGGTAAGGTGGATAGTTTATTATGTGCATGCTACTGTCCACTGCTTGCTGAGCATGCTGCAGTCTGGTGTACTGGAAGATATGAAGGCAAATTGTCTTGGAGTACAGTAGGTGCTGAGAAGAGATCTTGGTTGAGTGCTTTGGTTGCTGTGACAGGGAGCTGACGTTCTGGAGAGGAATGTGAAGAATCTGAGGCATAAGACACAGCTGAGTGTCTGCTGCTACTGTTGTCTCTTTCACTTCCACTAGCAGCCTGTTCTAAAACTTTTAATCTTGCCGTGGCCGTGGCATGTTCACATTGTTTTCCCAAAAGTTCCATTTCCACTTTGTGGCGTGTGGCTTCAGCTTCCTTGCGTGTGGCTTCATCTTCCATTTCTGCCTTCTGGCGTGCGTCTTCAGCTTCCATGCGTGCGGCTTCAGCTCCCATTTCTGCCTTCTGGCATGCGGCTTCAGCTTCCATGCGTGCGGCTTCAGCTCCCATTTCTGCCTTCTGGCATGCGGCTTCAGCTTCCATGTGTGCGGCTTCAGCTCCCATTTCTGCTTTCTTTTTGGCGAAGGCTGCCTGAATTTTAGAAGCTTCAGCATCAGCACGGACCTTTATGAGTTTCTCCCACTGTTCCGGGCTGCGCCTGGTTCCCTAGCGCCTTCAGTCATTTGTTACAAATGGCACCTGGCCTGATCTCTATACTTCTTTGTATTTCTGCAGGCCCCAATGACCTTGGAGTATCTTTCTTCGGTGCCGGGAACAGCAGAGATCTTTCTCAGCGCTTTGATTGTTTTTCTGCTAATCTCAGCACATTCCTAAATTTCTACGTATGCTTCATTCTAATTTCAGCTAAAAACCTGCCTAGTTATATTTAAGTGAACCAATATTCTGAACAAGATGGTCGCCTGGCTTATAATGGTGGCCATTTTACAGCCTATTGCCACTACATTCCCCCCTTGGCTCAAGCCTCAGGCTCTTCTCCTGAGACTTGTAGCCATTACACCTCACTATTTTTATTCTCGAGTTCCTCATACTTTGGGGGGGCCTATTTTTGTTGGGAACATACCTTGTGGGATAATCAGTGGTATATTTTGTGTCTGTGTGGGTGTCAGTGCTTTCTTGCATAGTGGCAACATTCATAATACATTGTCATCTCACACAATCCATTCGGGGCCGCACTGATCTGTTCCAGTGCCATATCATATATCATTTGTACCTTTCGTATCTCCCGTACTTCCAGATTCAGCACCTGAATATCCCAACTAGTCTTATTCAAAATCTCATCCATCAAACTGGCATAACTGTTCATTCTTGCCATCAACTCTCTCTTCTGTCTTTCAAACACCAGTGGATACCTAGGGTGAAATATTGTATCTGAATTAGTGTCCTCCCCCCTTACCCTCTAAATTGGGATCAATTTAGCCAAATAACATTCCCGTTACTGTAGGTGGTACCCATATGTAACACACTCTTTCACAGCACACCTGGTACTCTCCTTTCACTATAAATAGTGACAAATATAGTGTTCCCTTTAATATCGCTATCATAAGCTGTCTCAGTCGTTTCATCATATCCACTACATCCTGCCTTCCATTGGTCACATTCGCAATCACCTCCTCTTGCTCGCTTGTGAGCTTTCTACATCATATAAATAGAAAATTTGACTGCTCTTTCAGTCCTGTTCTGAATATATAAATGTAGGATGTCTAATTGAACTGGCTTGAGTTACATAACCCATCCTCGTTATTTATCTCCTTATCTGGGCCTAATTGAAAACACCATTCTGGTGGGTATACTGGTCCTATTATAGGATGCCCAGGACTGAATGGTTCTGGTTTCTCTCTTGACACATCAACTGTCTGTACTGTAACATTTTCTGATGCAAACATACTCAAATTCATTGGGACAGATGCGAATGGTATATGAATTGTCTCTGGGTGCAGTCTACTACACACCCAGCACGCAGTTTGCCCAGACGTTTTGGCATAGTCATACTTAAATTGCACAAGTAAATGTCCTCTTGGCAAAATCTCGGATGTCACCTCTCGCTTTTGCCTCCACATAGTACGATTCTCCATCACTGGGTGCGTACCATTCCAGATGTGGGAAATATCAACTTTCCCGGCAGTGTTCTGGCACCTTGGGCATGCTTCATGCGAGAGTCCATAAATCAAGTTAGCAAGGTACAAAATCAGTACCACAAATGCCCCAAATGTCAAAATCCCTCGGGCAATTCTCTTCACAGTTACGTAAACCCAATCCCTCCCCACCGGAATCTCAAAAACAATGGACATTTCTGGATGATCAGGGGTGGGGGCTGGGCCCCTAAAAAGCACCCTTGGGGTATCCCCCGTTGGTGGGTGGTCAGGACCTGTGTCCATCAAGACACCCACTTGTGGAATCATTTGGGTGTCTTCAGTTGGATCATTTAGGTGCTCACGGCTGTGGTCTTTATCAGCTTTAGCCTCAGCGGATTGGTCTCGTTGGCGACGACCTTCCATGCTGGTTCAGGACTGGCTGCAGCTACTTTCAACCTGGAGTGATGTATCCACGGGACCACCTCGGCAACCTTTACTGCTGTAGGGGTTGATAACAGGACAAGGTAAGGACCTCTCCACTTTGGGCCTAGTGGGTCATTTTTCCACTCTTTCACCCATACTGAGTCACCTGGACAATACTTATGCAGTGGGGGATATAAAAAGTGAGGTATGTTATCTCCCACCCATGTATTCAATTTCTGCATTGATTTACCCAACAGTACAACCTGATCATTTAGTTTAGTTTCTCCCAATGCCCGAAGGACCTCTCTTAGTCCATTAATCAGAGGGGTAGGCCGTCCAAACATGAGTTCGTACGGACTTAGCTTTAATTGAGGGGTTGGCCTGCACCTAATGTGCAAGAGGACTATCGGCAACACATCCAACCAGCCTAGCGACGTCTCTTGGCACAATTTGGACATCAGAGTCTTTAGGGTACGGTTCATTCTCTCGACTTTTCCCGAACTTTGGGGCTGTAGGCAGTATGTAGCTTCCAGGTGATGCCCAACAGGCGGGCAAGCTGTTGTAAACAGTTCTGTATAAATGCAGGGCCATTGTCCGACCCTATCTCGAGAGGCAACCCATAACGTGGTATTATTTCTTTCATCAGACTCTTTACTACCTCCACAGTCTTTTCAGTTCTTGTTGGGAAAGCTTCCACCCATCCTGTCAGAGTACACACCATTACCAGTAGGTATTTGTATCCCTTGCAGGGCGGCAACACTGTAAAGTCTATTTGTAGCGATGCCATTGGGGATAGCCCGATTGGCTGCTTCCCTGGAGGTTGAGATGGGCCTGTTCTCGGGTTGTTCTTGGCACATGTCACGCACTGCTGGGCTATTGCTTTGCAGACTACTGACAGTCCGGGTATGTAGAAATGTGGCTCTAGTTGCTGTTCCATCATTTCTCTCCCTCCATGGGTACTTGCGTGGAGTGTTCTTACAATTTCAGGAGCCAATGTTGCTGGGAGGACTATTTGTCCATTCTTCAGCTGGAACCACCCGTCTTCTCCATATTTGCCTTGTTCTCCCGACATCCATTTCTTTTCTTTCTCTGAATACACGGGTGTCCATTCACTCAGTGGCGCTGGTAGGAGTGCAGCCACCACTGGTTTTGCCTTGTATCGTGCCAATTCTCCATGGTTTCCCCAGACAAATTCTTCTTTTGGGACATAGTATCGCCATGCGAAGAACAGCAGATCTTGTCTGTCCTGTGAATCTCTTACTGCTGGTATGAAAAAGTTCATTGCACTTTTCTTCATTCTTGGCAGTCTGTTCTTGATAAGGATCTCCTTGAGGAAGAACCTCACCAACGGGGCTTGGTATTCTTCTGCTCCCAACTCTCCTAAATTTAACAGTATCCATGTAATCCATAGATTATTATGAGGGTTGGTTGTCAAATTTTCAAAACGTGAGGCGAAATTTTCTGCTCGTTCAACTTCGGTTATTTCTGTGTCTTCTTCCTCCTCCCCCATTACTTTTATGCCGAAGAATTTCAGCATCATTTTGTAAGCTCTGCGTAGTCTTTGCTGAACTTCTGAGGTGTTAATCATCAGGAGTGTTCCTTGCGGATTCAGAGGAGTGGAATAGAAATTTCGGCCTTGTGTCTGAGTTGGGAAAAGCCATTGGATATAATCATGATTAAGTTCTAATAGTTCGTAATCATCTTGCCACTTGTGCAATAGTATTTCAATGAACTCGCCTTTGGGTTCAAATCTTCTCCAATTCATATAGAATTCGTAGTTTGGCATGGGAGGCTGAGACTCTTGCTTGCAGAGTAGGACTTTGGATTGATCAATTGTTAGCTGTGGTTTTGCAGCTGCCTTTGCGGCCTGGTCAGCGCGCCTGTTGCCTTTTGGAATATCATCATGACCCTTCTGGTGGCCACGACAGTGCATGATACTGACAGCGCTTGGTTTCCATACAGCTTCTAGGAGGGCCGCGATTTCAGCTGCATACTTGATTTGTTGTCCTGAGGAAATAAATAGGCATGTGCATGGACAGTCATGAAGGCGTACTTGGAATCAGTGTAGATGTTCACCCTTTTGCCTTCGGAGATTTCTAGAGCTCTGGTTAGGGCCGTTATTGCAGCAAATTATACAGATGTATGGCCTGGTAATGGATTTGCTTCGATAATCTCTTCTGCTGAGACTACTGCATAGCCGGAGACTTTCTTCCTTTCATCCATGTAGCTGCTACCATCAGTGAACAACTGTAGATCGTATTTGTCTAGGGGTACGTCTTTCAAATCTGGCCTGCTACTGAACACTTCTTCCATGACGTGGAGGCATTCATGATCTGGATCCTCTTCACAGTCTGGCAGTAAAGTAGCAGGGTTCAAGGTAGCGATGAGGTCCAAATGAACCTGTGGATTCTCACACATCATAGCTTGGTACTTCGTCATCCGGCTGTTGCTAAACCAGTAACTTCCTTTGACGTCCAGCAGGGCTTTGACAACATGGGGCACCTTGACATGAAGAACTTGGCCAAGTGTCAACTTGTCTTTGGTTGGGGTATTCGGCATACTGCTTCTTTTCTTTCTCTTAGCCCACAGTGTACACTTGGTACCTGTTAATTGAAAACCGAGATATTTCACAGTCTGTTTACATATTTGTGCTTTTTTATTTATTTATTTATTTTTTATTTATAAAAGGATTTTACCAGGAAGGATACATTGAGATTTCTCTCGTTTTCAAGTATGTCAAGTTCTTTTTGGACACTCTGTAACCTGCATGGCACAGCAGATGTAGCAGGGCTTTTGTGGCAGAGAGACAGTCGTTTTATATGGGAAAAGCCCGTAATTAATAATCAACATACTGTAATAGAACAACTTCGTGTGGCTGAGCGCTGAAGGACAAGAGGTCCTGGCTGAGCGCGCATCCATTGTAGATACCTCCCACTGAAAAATAAAAAAAGGTTGTCTTGCTGGAACAATGGTGTGTTCCACGGTGACACGCAGAATTTCAATATGCCGTGGTCTTTAAATCTCTGCAAATATGTCTGGATATTCTGCTTGGCTTTTTGTGGGATGTGATAGTGTCTTAAAGCCACAGGCATTTCACCAGATCGTAAATCATCGTACACTCGGAAAATATTTACAGCTAGTCCGGGCGGGTGTTCCTCCGCCCACACCTCAGGAATTCCAAGGAGTAGTGTGTGCGGGTCCGTGGACAGCCGGCGGGGTTGGTGCAGTGCACCATTCTTCTTCTCTTGGCATAATTACTACAATTTTTACAGGTTAAATATGCTGGCTGGACTGTACTGTACTGCCGTGCAGAGCTGCCACTCTCAGACAGGTCTAATTTAGCGTGACCCCCGGGAAAAAAAAAAACATAATTTGGGCTTGCAATTTGCAAAAAATATCCCGCCCCAGGAACTGGATAGGACATTCGGGCATATACATATACACATTGTATAAACAATATTCACAGAGGTCTCTCTCCCGTAGCCAAAACGGACTCTTAATACCACATCGGAAAAAAAATAAAAAAAACACTCCATTATTATAAGACCACTACAAACATCTCATCAGTAATCATCTAAAATAATCCCATCAAAAATCAAACAAAAACATACTTTTAATTAAATTATTAATCATAATTTTGCTATATTTTAACTATATAGAACATAAAAACAGTATAAAACTACTTTAATTATTTCTCAAACTGCTCTTTTAATATTAATTTTCTAACCATTTCATATATTTCCATTTAATTTGTTAATAAATTGTATTATATTTTGGTAGACAATATTGTATATTATTATTATACTTATTGTTGTTATAATCTGTAACAATATAAAAATCAGGACTTCCTTTTTTTATTTAATTCTAGCTCTGTGAACAAAACTAGAGTTTTTGGAATAATATCAACACAAAATATAAACATATATCTTGCACTTAACCGACTTCATACATTTTATTGTAGCATATATTAAAAATTAGCTAAACATAGTAATTTTTCTTCTTTATTTCTCTTTACTTTGAATTCGCTGCACAGAAGACACACAAAGGGTTACTTTCTCTAGCTATCAGAGAGCAAAAAAAAAAAATGACTCCCTCCCCTCTCCACACAAACAGTTTGTCAGAAAGGAGGGGGGGGAGGAAACAAGTACGAAGCCCAATCTCACTACCTCTCAGCCATTCCACACTCTAAATTAATTACTTATCACACTTTACTTTTAATTGAACAGTTTAATAGATCAATTATAAACACAATGGGTACTGCTCAGGCTGTCCGCATTTCCCGGTGACTTGGGAATGCACTTTCTGTATTAACTGCGGGTCCATTGACCCCTGCTCTGGCCACTCTGGAACTAGCAGTGGCCACACAATTGTACACATTAATGTTAGCTTCTCCTTAGTTAATTCCACACCATAGTCATGCGTTGTATATAACACTTCAAAATTCCGCACCATATACCCTAGGGGCGTCTCACCCTCCTTTACCTTCTTGGGCTTGGATGACATGTTACCCATTGTTTCCCTTAGAAATAACAGTAACCTTCTTACAACACAGATATTACTTTTTAGCATCGACAATTAGAATCTACAGTCTGGTACTTCGGCCAACAATTCTTGCGTGTCTGGGACGATTCCTCCGTCAGTAGCCGGACTGCAGTCGCCTAAGCCGGAAACGTACTTTGGGAGTCAACTTTCAAGTTTGCTTCCTCGCAGGGCGAGTAGGCGCTCGTTCACTCACAGCACTCAAATCACTCACAGCACGTACTGTACCAGATACTTTCAGCACACAACAAAACATAAACAATTCAACTCTTTCCACTAGCCGAGGGCACGCCGTCCCTCCTTTTGGCTCCTTATACCCCGTTAATTGAACTCTAACTCTTGACTGCTTGTGACTATGTGCACCCCGTTCTATAACTACACTCCCGTCTGCAATTCCAATTTGCCTATGAGTAATTCTACCCACCCGGCACCACTATCTCTGCAGCTACCGCTGGCCCCAATGAGCCCTCTTCACTACACGACGTACACACTAGCACTGACACAGGGCTCTAAGCCCGGTCACAGAAATCTTTCCGCCTTTCCTTTGTCCATGTGGTAAAGCTCTGTTTACAAACACTGACTATTATGACTCTGCAACTCCACGCGGCTCCCTTCTCCCTCACATACAGACTCTATCCTTTGGTTAACATCCAATCTCCTGGGTCCAGACACGCGCTAGCCACTCTGGCTCCTTTGCTTGACCGTGCTTTTGGCGGCGGGTTTGGTATGCTAACGAAATCGTGGCCGCGGATTTCCTTATCCAACTTCGGTTGGACGTTTCCCTTTATACCGGTATTTCCATTTCCATTAGACATACAAACATAGAAGACACTTTACCTATCGCCACGCTGTTCGCTGTTTCCTCGGACTCAGGGGTGTCCCAGTGTTCCCAGGCTGGGGGGTCCGTTTGAGACGAGATGAAGTCCACTTAACAGGAAATCCTGCTTGGCGCCTGCAGATGTCAGCTCACCTTCAACGGACGCCCATCCAGCGGGATCACTCGCACCTGCAGTCAACCGCTACAGTGTTCAGCAGTCGTTGCCATGCCGGTAAGGGCCCACGTATCCCGGCAACAGAGCCCCCAGAAATGTTAGCGGAATCAGACGGGTTCACTCGGGAGGAGACCGGACCGGACACGAGCAAGGATTGTCTGAACACGAGTCTCTTCAGGAAAGGCAAACTTTATTGTGATATCACAACAGATGCTCAAACAGGATTCAATCGCAAAGAATGAGCCCCGTCTCCTCCGTGACATCCAATCTTATATCCCAAATACACAATTAGGTACCTCCCAATCAGCCCACCTCCCGGTTAAGCTATCCCACCCCACGTGGGTTAATACCTCCCTTAGTCTAATACAAAGACATTCCATTACTTTGGCTGTAAATTGGCAAACATCATGTTAGTAACAGTAAATCATAATTAGTTCCTCCCACTGTTCCGGGCTGCGCCTGGTTCCCTAGCGCCTTCAGTCATTTGTTACAAATGGCCCCTGGCCTGATCTCTATACTTCTTTGTATTTCTGCAGGCCCCAATGACCTTGGAGTATCTTTCTTCGGTGCCGGGAACAGCAGAGATCTTTCTCAGCGCTTTGATTGTTTTTCTGCTAATCTCAGCACATTCCTAAATTTCTACGTATACTTCATTCTAATTTCAGCTAAAAACCTGCCTAGTTATATTTAAGTGAACCAATATTCTGAACAAGATGGTCGCCTGGCTTATAATGGCGGCCATCTTCCAGCCTATTGCCACTACAGTACACCATAGATCATTCGTTTGAGACACCAACTCTTTTGCGTCCGCTTCAAGATTTTCTTGTACTTTCCAGGTTGGTTTTGATAATCTTTTTTCTCTTTTGTTTGCTTCAGGGTTTAATTCCTGATGTGAAAGGATTTCTGAGTCTGGTACTGTGTCAGATTGCATGTTGATTTGCTGGAACATTTTGCTGACAAGGAGAGAGTTAATGATATAGTTCTATAGCAGCAGAGAAATGTATCAATTTTGCTCAGCTCAGTTAGGATTTCTAGGCAATGGTTGAAGAAAGATTTGTTTTTACTTTCTGACAAGATTTCACAGTCAAATCACGTGCAATGCATACAGAGGAATAAACTGTGTACAGATGCACTGGATAAACTGTTAGTAAGGCACAGATGTATTGAAGATTCCCAGCACTAATATCCTGACACTGTTGAATTCTATGCTGGGACTTGCTTGCAGGCACATACAGGCTTGTGGTAATGGCTGCACTGTGTGAAGCTGCTATTTCCACTGTCCCTACAGCGTCTCCCTGTGTATCCAGAGCTACCAAGGATCCTATGGAGGATGTCTGACTGATCTTTCTTGATCTTTTGGCTGACCTTTCTAAGATCTTCTGACTGATATATATGATTTTTTGACTGTTCTGTTTCTCCACCAAAGCACTGAGAATGTGATCTCTTAACTTACTGTTGTGATGAGATGACGATAACTCCCAGTCTAGATGAATTACAGGCAGTGACTCAATCCAGATGACACCTTGAAAATCTGTTGAAGTTTTATTCCAAAACTGTAGAAAATCCACAACAATATACATCAGATAGGTCAAAAAATCATAGTGAATCTGAGTCCATGAGGCTTGCAAAGGATTACTGGGAAGAGAACAAGGGTGGAGCTATCTGGACAGGAAATCCCTGCACCATGGGGAGGGGAGGAGAGAAACCCAGGGGTAGATGAGACATCTGCAATTCTTAAAGGCATATCACAAGTCATGTGAAACATGGCATGGCATGGCATGGCTTCGCATTGCAAGTCTATCCTGCAAACATATCTGATCTATTGCTAAAGACTTACCGTGTATCAGACCCCTGCTTGCTTCAACGACTATCCCGCTGTACCAGTCCCTCGACCTAGGATCGCCTGCTGACTATTCTCCTAGATAACCCCCATTGTACCACGCCTCGGATCACATAATATCAGCCTAACCAAGGTACCTTCAGTGCATCCCTGCATCCTGGGCTTAGACTCCCTGAACCTGCGGTGCCACCCCGGTGCCATTCCTGACAAAATGCGAAGCCCCACAACTAAGCCCGCGGGGATACTGCAAGCCCTGGAATGTATGGACTATCAGCTGTGTGGGGTGTTGGAGGAATTATGGGAACTGAAGGACTCCCTCAAAAACTGCCCTAATAAGGTGTGTGTTCCTCCTGTGAAAAAGGTCAAAGGCACACTAACTCCTGAGGAGCGATTCAGAAGACAGACCCAGAATCTCTGCTGGTACTGTGCCTCTCCGAATCACTGGGTCTTTAAATGCCCAGAAAGGCCCATCAGACAGCAAATCCCGGTGGCAAGCCCTTCCAGGGAACCCCAGCCCTTGTATGACACCAGAAGGGCTCCTGCTCCCAAGGCGGAACCCCAGCCAAAGCATGGAACTAGAGGGGCTCCTGCTCCCAAGGCTGAACCCCAGCCCAAGCATGTAACTAGAAGGGCTCCTGCTCCCAAGGCGGAACCCCAGCCCAAGCATGGAACTAGAGGGGCTCCTGCTCCCAAGGTGGAACCCCAGCCCAAGCATGTAACTAGAAGGGCTCATGCTCCCAAGGCTAAACCCTGGCCCAAGCATGAGAACAGAGGTAATCCAGTTCCCAAAGCCGAATCCTGGTCCGAGTCTAGACCCAGAGGAGATCTGCCCTCTTTACTTGCTAAACCTGAATTTCAAGCTGCCAGGTGTAGAGAGGAGGAAGACCCTTTCACCCCTGTGGAAATGGAGGTCACCACAGAGAGCGACCTGGAAACACCCATGGACATCAACAGTACCATACCCTGGGCGGTTACACCTACAACCTCCAGACCTTGTATCATGCCGTGTGTTCCTTCCACCCCGGAACCTGCATGCATGAAAACTACTGCTTCAACCACAGGTGCTCCAGATACAGGTCCTCCCAGTCATGTATATGCCTCTAATGGAACCAGGGTTCGCAGAGAGGACCTAAAAGTATTTGAGGACGTATTAATGATGAGGAAAGCTGCAAAACAAATCGTGGACTCTATTCACATATTGACTGCAACTCCCATCACCCTTGCAGACCGTTGCATCTCCTCCCCTGCTCCAGTCCTCGGACAGTCTGCAACAAGAGAGCCAGCTATGCCCACTTCTGCCAAGAAGTACCCCATGCCTTGGGAAGACCTACCACGCCTTCACCGTGTCTCTCTCAACAGGACTCAGAGTCTGACGGCGAGTGGGAGTCCCTGGAGTCAGACATTGAGGGGTTGGCAGCCCAAGACCTTCTGTGTCTTCCAATGAATCTGCTACAGACAGCACGGTGCTACCGAGGGTCTCCTTGTGGTTATGCCAGGTATATTAGCACTACCGCTTCATATCCCGCTACCTACCCAAGCGGTACCACTTCTTTCAAAAAAAAGAGTACACTGTTGCTTCCAATGGTTTTGTGGTCGAAAAAGCCAACATTGACACCTACTGTATGAGAGGACATTGGTGAATAAAAGAAAGATCAAGTCTCCAAGGATCTCTGCTGACCCCAGCTGGCCTGACATGGAGAAAGATCAACTCCTTGACCTTGTACTACCAGACGCGATCACCAGAAGTGCCATATATACCATGGTGAACACCCCGCTGCATCAAGATTCTCTGGATCCATATGTTGCTCCCACAGACAATGCTGGCCTGGCTCCTTTCATGATAACTGAGGAATCGAAGTGCGCTTCCCTGCAGCCTGAGGAATCGAAGTGCACTTCCCTGCAGCCTGAGGAATCGAAGTGCGATTCCCTGCAGCCTGAGGAATCGAAGGCCATGTCTGCTTTGCCGAAAGAAGCAGTGCTTGTCAAACCCACTTCAACACCAGAAGTGGTTATAGGCAAGGCACCAGACATTTCAGTACTTACCTCCACTGTTGTTGCCCTGACAAGCCAGATTGATTCCCTCTCTCACATCCTGCAGAATCTCCAGAAAAACCCCGCTTTCCTGTTGAAACAACTGGCAAAAATAAGCCCCACTGCCGAAATGCCACCATCTGCTGCAGTTGTACCACCTACCTTTGATCCATCCTCAGAGACGGGGCTTGACTTTATTGATTTAAATGGTGAGTCACCGCTGCAGACTGCACAGAGTGATCAAGAAGGGGCCTTCCTGGGCACTACCCTCACCACGTCTATGACATCCAGCAACGAGGAAGAGATACCCTTCATGGAGGAGATTGTTCCAAGTGTGGCTCTGGTTCCTTCCTTGTGTGGAACCATCCTGGCCACATCCTCCAAATCAAGGGCAAAGAGGCGTCAGAGAAAGAATCAACTCCAAGCTAATGCTGCCCCCTCTGCCAGAATTCTGCCTGCTGCGGGGCGATCCTCCTCGCTTCCAACATCTACCAGAGAGGTCCTATATCTTGTGATGCACAGTCCAGAAACTCTACTAAAGATCAAGATTCTTATTGTGTGCAGGGCATCTTTTCCTATGTGTCTCCTGCAGCTGAACCCAGCCTACAAGCACATCTGGGCCGCACGGGGTTCCGCCTTGAGGGAGAGGCTATGTCAGGATCCCCATTACTGACCACACCAGGATCACATTCCTTGCTCAGGCAGCACATGTAAAGTGCTGCCCCCCATTCCAATCCAGCAAGGAGAGGGGTTAAAGAGTAAAAACACAAGCACCACACAACACACCCTCCTGCTTGCAAATAAAGAGTCACTCCCACCTTTCTACCATGGCTTTGCATTGCAAGTCTATCCTGCAAACATATCTGAGCTACAGTCAGGTCCAGAAATATTGGGACATGGACACAATTCTAACATCTTTGGCTCTATACACCACCACAATGGAGTTGGAATGAAACAAACACAATGTGCTTTAACTGCAGACGGTCAGCTTTAATTTGAGGGTATGTACATCCAACTCAGGTGAACGGTGTAGGACTTACAGCAGTTTGCAGATGTGCCTCCCACTTGTTAAGGGACCAAAGGTAATGGGACAATTGGCTTCTCAGCTGTTCCATGGCCAGGTGTGTGATATTCCCTCATTACCCCAATTACAATGTGCAAATAAAAGGCCCAGAGTTCATTTCAAGTGTACTATTTGCATTTGGAATCTGTTGTTGTCAACTCTCAAGATGAGATCCAAAGAGCTGTCACTATCAGTGAAGCAAGCCATCATTAGGCTGAAGAAACAAAACAAACCCAACAGAGAGATAGCAAGAACATTAGGCATGGCCAAAACAACTGTTTGGAACATTCTCAAAAAGAAGGAACGCACCGGTGAGCTCAGCAACACCAAAAGACCCGGGAGACCACGGAAAACAACTGTGGTGGATGACCAAAGAATTCTTTCCCTGGTGAAGAAAACACCCTTCACAACAGTTGGCCAGATCAGGAACACTCTCCAGGAGGTAGGTGTTTGTGTGTCAAAGTCACCAATCAAGAGAAGACTTCACCATAGTGAATACAGAGGGTTCACCACAAGATGTAAACCATTGGTGAGCCTCAAAAACAGGAAGGCCAGATTAGAGTTTGCCAAACAACACCTAACAAAGCCTTCACAGTTCTGGAACAAGATCCTATGGACAGATGAGACCAAGATCAACTTGTACCAGAGTGATGGGAAGAGAAGAGTATGGAGAAGGAATGGAACTGCTCATGATCCTAAGCATACCACCTCATCAGTGAAGCATGGTGGTGGTAGTGTCATGGCGTGGGCATGTATGGCTGCCAATGGAACTGGTTCTCTTGTATTTATTGATGATGTGACGCTGACAAAAGCAGCAGGATGAATTCTGAAGTGTTTCGGGCAATATTATCTGCTCACATTCAGCCAAATGCTGCAGAACTCATTGGATGGCGCTTCACAGTGCAGATGGACAATGACTCAAAGCATACTGCAAAAGCAACCAAACAGTTTTTGAAGGGACAAAAGTGGAATGTTATGCAATGGCCAAGTCAATCCCCTGACCTGAATCCCATTGAGCAGCATTTCACTTGCTGAAGACAAAACTGAAGGGAAAATGCCCCAAGAACAAGCAGGAACTGAAGACAGTTGCAGTAGAGGCCTGGCAGAGCATCACCAGGGATGAAACCCAGCGTCTGGTGACGTCTATGCGTTCCAGACTTCAGGCTGTGATTGACTGCAAAGGATTTGCAACCAAGTATTAAGAAGGGAAAGTTTGATTTATGATTATTATTCTGTCCCATTACTTTTGGTCCCTTAACAAGTGGGGGCACATCTGCAAACTGCTGTAAGTCCTACACCGTTCATCTGAGTTGGATGTACATACCCTCAAATTAAAGCTGACAGTCTGCAGTTACAGCACATTGTGTTTGTTTCATTCCAACTCCATTGTGGTGGTGTATAGAGCCAAAGATGTTACAATTGTATCGATGTCCCAATATTTCTGGACCTGACTGTATTGCTAAAGACTTACCGTGTATCAGACCCCTGCTTGCTTCAATGACTATCCCGCTGTACCAGTCCCTCGACCTAGGATCGCCTGCGGACTATTCTCCTGGATAACCCCCATTGTACCACGCCTCGGATCACATAATATTAGCCTAACCAAGGTACCTTCAGAGCATCCCTGCATCCTGGGCTTAGACTCCCTGAACCTGTGGTGCCACCCCAATGCCATTCCTGACACACACTAGCACCTGAAAGGGATTACAGACCAATTTTCACTCGTCCCCTGCCAATTTCTACTTGCAAATTGCTAGAGGGCGAATGGAAATTTTAACCCCTGGTCTAGATATAGCACTAGATGCAACCTTTGTCTCATAAGAATGACACTACGGGTTTCATTACCTTTGTAAAGCACCTTGGGGCTGATGATAGACCGACTGGGAGAGACCTGAACCTCCATAGTGTGTTTTCCCAATAAAATTGAAGGAAGTCCCTGCTTAGAGGATCTACGGGTATCGTTAAGTAAGTGTCTTTTAGATCTATCTATCAAGACCAAGCAATCTTGTGGGGTTAATACTCCTCTCAGTGATGGAATGGCCTCCATCTTGAAATGGTTGTGACATATTCGTTTAATTGCTTTAAGTTTATTATTGGACGGAAGTCTCCGCTTTTCTTTTTTACTATAAATCTGTTGCTTATGAATCTCTCTCGGGGAGGGATTACTCTTTCTATAGCTTTCTTTTTTAGAAGCTCCCTTACTTCTAGTGTTGTGGTGGCCGTGTCTTCCTGAGACATTACAATCGGCAGTGGAGGATGAGACTGCCTGGGTTGGGAGTTGAATTCTGTTTTGAACCCCCTGACTGTTTGTAAAACCCAAGGATCTACTGTAATCACTTGCCATTGATGGAAAAAAAGGGATATCCTGCCTCCCACCTTTCCTGGGAAAGAAAGTTCGTGTGACACCATACTCACCAGCCGATCTTCTCCGTGAACCTCTGTTACCCCGATATCGCGGGTACCTTGTTCTTTGAGGGAAGAAGGTGGGATACTTTGATCCTTCGTTATAAGAGGACCTAAAGGAGCCTCATGAGGTTGAATAAGGATAGCGGCTGGGAAAACGGCCCCTGCTTCTCCCGGCCCTGTCAAAAACCCTATTCGGGAAAGCCCGACGTAAACTGGATTTTACTTTAGATACAGTGGTAAAAGAACCAGAATAGTTATTAATTTCTTTATAGATTCCTTCTCCAAACAGGAATCCATCCACCTCTGGGCCTGGCTCATTAGAAGCCAATGTCGTCAATTTTAGGTCTATTTTTAGGAGGATCGCCCGTCTTCGTTCCGTAGCCAAAGCTGAATTAATATTACCGAAGATACAATCTATGGACCCAGCCTCTATACTCAAAGAGGTCCGGTTTTTCATTGGTCAATAATGACCTTTCAATCGAGTCCATCAATTTAGTCAAAGGCCCTAAAAAAAAAAATCGAATGGCTTGTCATGACATACCTTTTTAAGGGTAGCCTCGACACCCCTCTTTGGGGACCAACCAGACTCTTGTATAATTTCAATAATTTTAGGGTCCAACTCAGGAGCTACATTTAATTTCTGTGCCAGTGTTGGGGCCGGGCACTCAGCCCTCATATTGCTCCTGCTTTTCTTGTTTCTAATCC
Source organism: Leptobrachium leishanense (assembly GCA_009667805.1). NCBI lineage: Eukaryota > Metazoa > Chordata > Amphibia > Anura > Megophryidae > Leptobrachium > Leptobrachium leishanense. Next base: position 52,477,721 of record CM019066.1, on the reverse strand, counting down.
TCTCTTCAATATATTTAGCGACATGTTCAATAGGGGCCCATTCACTGAGCGCGGGTGCTTTAACATTTCTGGGACAAACATTGTGTTGCCCAAAGCATCAACCGGGTCAGACCTCGGTGTGTTAGAAACACCAGATGACAGAGATGAACAAGAATCTGATAATTCAGAGGAATAATCAGGATTATAATCTGGGTCTGAGCTCTCCTCAGACTCTGAGTCCTCCACAGCGTGTAGCTATCTGTGGAGCTCACAGAGTCCTCCTCGGTGCTGTAACTATCTGTGGGGCTCACAGAGTCCTCCTCGGTGCTGTAACTATCTGTGGGGCTCACAGAGTCCTCCTCAGTGCTGTAACTATCTGTGGAGCTCACAGAGTCCTCCTCGGTGCTGTAACTATCTGTGGGGCTCACAGAGTCCTCCTCGGTGCTGTAACTATCTGTGGGGCTCACAGAGTCCTCCTCAGTGCTGTAACTATCTGTGGAGCTCACAGAGTCCTCCTCGGTGCTGTAACTATCTGTGGAGCTCACAGAGTCCTCCTCGGTGCTGTAACTATCTGTGGAGCTCACAGAGTCCTCCTCGGTGCTGTAACTATCTGTGGAGCTCACAGAGTCCTCCTCAGTGCTGTAACTATCTGTGGAGCTCACCAAGTCCTCTGCGCCTCTAGCCGCTTCCATTTGCGTTTATTAGCCACCTCAGAATGGCTTCTCTGTTTTGTCAGTGCTTTTCTGTGGGGATTTCCATTCTGTACAGGTCTTTGTACGTTTCTTATTGGCATTGATTTTAGGGAGATGCCCTTCTCCCTCCTTTGAGGTCCCACACACCTCATCATCCTGACTGGAATCCAGTGAAAAAAATTTGTCAGACATTGGTGACGCCTCGGGAGCTTTTCTTATTTGCATGGGTATCTAAAACCCGCAGCATAGTTGTCTCCAAATTTGTAGAGAAAGCAGATAAAGCTGCCATAAATGCCTCTGTGGGTTAATAGAGGCTGCATTAGAATTACTGCCCTCAGGGCATGAAATGGAGGGGGTTAAAGATGGGTTTTGAGCCATTTTAACAGACTTGCCATTGCGGGAGTGCTGAGACTGTCTGAGGTAAACAGAGGACGGCGCGTACGCGAGCAAGCACTCATGAACGCCGCCTCAGAAAACCAATGGTGCAAAAGCCGCACCTCCCGAAGGGCGGACGCAGAGAACAACGAAGCTACCGCTGCAAACACAGTCCCGGCTCCCAGTGAAACCACCAATGCGAACAAATAATAAACGGAATAAAAATAAAAATAACATCAATATAAATATATATATCCCAGTCACAACACCCTGGAAGAGTGAAACAACCCTAAACAAAGTGCAATAACTTGACAAAATACGCATTTAAATCATAAAAACAACACAGTAAAAATACATATAGACAAAAACACATATGTAGATGTAAATGACAAACAATAATTTATTCAATACTGTAAATCAGTATAATGACGCAGTTTGCTGCTAATACATATCTCTGTCGGCGGGCAGCAAAGAAAAGAGGAGTGGCCAACGGTTATCTCAGGATTTATACACCTGGCTGATTGCTGATTGGTTGGAAGAGACTAAAGGACAATACTATTGGACATGTCTTAGTTGATTGTTAAAAGAGAGGTTTATTTTCTCTCAAAATACTTTATTTGTCTGTATTTTGTGTTAATCTTTGCTGCTATCGGCTTAAGTAAAGAAAGGAATAGCATAATATGAGCCTCCGTGTCTTGTGGGATAATCTGGGAAACTGACAAACAGTTGTTTAACATACACTAAAATCCTATTGGTGTAATGATGACTTGGAGGAAAAGATACTTCTCTCCCTTAGGTGTAAACCTTAAAAAAGGAAACCGAGAGACACGACCAATGGTACAGTGTATAGGTGAAACGTTAACAACAAAGAAAGAACTGAGGAGCCACAGCCCAACAATCACCTATCCCAGATAGTATACCAGGAAACCCACTTCAAAGTTAGGATTAGTGTATTTTCCATTCAATTGCTCCAGATGAATTCGAGTTTGTATCGGCGAAACATATGTTGAGCGGATCGTGTAATTAGTTGTTTTTACTATGTGTCTGATTGTGATTATATGAGGGCGAGAGCAGAAATCGAAAGCATTAGGGCGAAAGCAGAAATGTAAAGCATTAGGGCGAGAGCAGAAATGTAAAACATTAGGACGAGAGCAGAAATGTAAAGCATTAGGACGAGAGCAGAAATGTAAAGCATTAGGGCGAGAGCAGAAATGTAAAACATTAGGACGAGAGCAGAAATGTAAAGCATTAGGACGAGAGCTGAAATCGAAAGCATTCGGGCGAGAGCAGAAATCGAAAGTGTAGCAGATCAGCTACCCTGCAGGGGTAGCTCCGTCTGCGGCGCCGAGTCTTGCTGGAGAGCTTAGCCGGGTAGCGAGCTAGCAAGGTGGGAGAGAGATTGGCAGCGGTCCTTGGATGATCTGGAAGCGAAGGATTCCGTAAAGCTGGCTTCTTCAGTGATTATGCTCTCCCCAAATACTAGTCGTGACTCAGTACAGGTTTGAAGGTAAATCAGAATGTTTAATGAAAAGCAGAACATAAACGGTCCTTTTATAGGGTACAGTCCCATTGTTCTCTCCCTTGCCCGCCCCCAGACCCCTGGAGTGAATTCTGCACAGGGGCTAGCCATGCCCAGGTTCTGATTGGTTGGTTCCAAGACCATTGCAGGCTTCTCTCAGGTCCTCTCAAGTCTTCACTTGGGTCCACTGGTTGTATGCAGATGAAGTCTTCACCTCACAGTGACCAAATACAGTGATTTACATAACCCATTGTAAAGGGAATCAGATAGTGGGTGGCTGAGACAATGTGACTCCCAACCTTTCAGAACAGGTAAACAGATAACAGATAAACAAAGAGAAAGCACCTTTGCATAATCCACAAGTTACACAAAACTATTGTACATTCTATACGAAGGAAAGCATTTGACTCTAGTGGCGGGTAGTGTTTTTAAAAACCACATTTAACTAAAGAAATATAAGTCTATTTAAAACTAAAAATGAGCGATTGACAATACATTTAAAACCACACAATATAACTGAGCATAAACTAGCAGGATCGGTGCAGGGGAAAAACATGATTAATTAGAAGTCTAGCAACAGTTTTACATTAAATCTAACAAAGGAAATTAGTTTCTATAAATAGAGGGGAAAACGAAATATAACAAAATAAGAATGAAATTAAACTAAATAAATCCTGTGGCGGCCGTTCCGTCACAGAAAGCATTAGGGTGAGAGCAGAAATGTAAAGCATTAGGGCGAGAGCAGAAATGTAAAGCATTAGGACGAGAGCAGAAATCGAAAGCATTCGGGCGAGAGCAGAAATGGAAAGCATTAGGGCGAGAGCAGAAATGGAAAGCATTAGGGCGAGAGCAGAAATGTTAAGCATTAGGACGAGAGCAGAAATGTAAAGCATTAGGATGAGAGCTGAAATCGAAAGCATTCGGGCGAGAGCAGAAATGTAAATCATTAGGACGAGAGCAGAAATGTAAAGCATTAGGGCGAGAGCAGAAATGTAAATCATTAGGACGAGAGCAGAAATGTAAAGCATTAGGGCGAGAGCAGAAATGTAAAGCATTAGGGTGAGAGCAGAAATGTAAAGCATTAGGACGAGAGCAGAAATGTAAAGCATTAGGGCGAGAGCAGAAATGTAAAGCATTAGGGTGAGAGCAGAAATGTAAAGCATTAGGGCGAGAGCAGAAATGTAAAGCATTAGGGTGAGAGCAGAAATGTAAAGCATTAGGACGAGAGCAGAAATGTAAAGCATTAGGGCGAGAGCAGAAATGTAAAGCATTAGGGCGAGAGCAGAAATGTAAAGCATTAGGACGAGAGCAGAAATGTAAAGCATTAGGACGAGAGCAGAAATGTAAAGCATTAGGGCGAGAGCAGAAATGTAAAGCATTAGGGTGAGAGCAGAAATGTAAAACATTAGGATGAGAGCAGAAATGTAAAGCATTAGGGCGAGAGCAGAAATGTAAAACATTAGGACAAGAGCTGAAATGTAAAGCATTAGGACGAGAGCAGAAATGTAAAGCATTAGGGCGAGAGCAGAAATGGAAAGCATTAGGACGAGAGCAGAAATGTAAAGCATTAGGGTGAGAGCAGAAATGTAAAACATTAGGACGAGAGCAGAAATGTAAAGCATTAGGACGAGAGCAGAAATGTAAAGCATTAGGACGAGAGCAGAAATGTAAAGCATTAGGGCGAGAGCAGAAATGTAAAGCATTAGGACGAGAGCAGAAATCGAAAGAATTCGGGCGAGAGCAGAAATGTAAAACATTAGGACAAGAGCAGAAATGGAAAGCATTAGGGCGAGAGCAGAAATGTAAAGCATTAGGACGAGAGCAGAAATGTAAAGCATTAGGACGAGAGCAGAAATCGAAAGCATTAGGGCGAGAGCAGAAATGTAAAGCATTAGGGCGAGAGCAGAAATCGAAAGCATTAGGGCGAGAGCAGAAATGTAAAGCATTAGGGCGAGAGCTGAAATGTAAAGCATTAGGACGAGAGCAGAAATGTAAAGCATTAGGGTGAGAGCAGAAATGTAAAACATTAGGACGAGAGCAGAAATGTAAAACATTAGGACGAGAGCAGAAATGTAAAGCATTAGGACGAGAGCAGAAATGTAAAGCATTAGGGCGAGAGCAGAAATGTAAAGCATTAGGACGAGAGCAGAAATCGAAAGAATTCGGGCGAGAGCAGAAATCTAAAGCATTAGGACGAGAGCAGAAATGTAAAGCATTAGGACGAGAGCAGAAATCGAAAGCATTAGGGCGAGAGCAGAAATGTAAAGCATTAGGGCGAGAGCAGAAATCGAAAGCATTAGGGCGAGAGCAGAAATGTAAAACATTAGGACGAGAGCAGAAATGGAAAGCATTCGGGCGAGAGCAGAAATGGAAAGCATTAGGGCGAGAGCAGAAAAGGAAAGCATTAGGGCGAGAGCAGAAATGGAAAGCATTAGGGCGAGAGCAGAAATGTAAAGCATTAGGACGAGAGCAGAAATGTAAAGCATTAGGGCGAGAGCAGAAATCGAAAGCATTAGGGCGAGAGCAGAAATGTAAGCATTAGGACAAGAGCAGAAATCGAAAGAATTCGGGCGAGAGCAGAAATCTAAAGCATTAGGACGAGAGCAGAAATGTAAAGCATTAGGGCGAGAGCAGAAATCGAAAGCATTAGGGCGAGAGCAGAAATGTAAACCATTAGGACGAGAGCAGAAATGGAAAGCATTCGGGCGAGAGCAGAAATGGAAAGCATTAGGGCGAGAGCAGAAAAGGAAAGCATTAGGGCGAGAGCAGAAATGGAAAGCATTAGGGCGAGAGCAGAAATGTAAAGCATTAGGGCGAGAGCAGAAATGTAAAGCATTAGGGCGAGAGCAGAAATGGAAAGCATTAGGGCGAGAGCAGAAATGGAAAGCATTAGGGCGAGAGCAAATCGAAAGCATTAGGGCGAGAGCAGAAATGTAAAGCATTAGGACGAGAGCAGAAATGTAAAGCATTAGGGCGAGAGCAGAAATGTAAAGCATTAGGGCGAGAGCAGAAATGGAAAGCATTAGGGCGAGAGCAGAAATGGAAAGCATTAGGGCGAGAGCAGAAATGTAAAGCATTAGGACGAGAGCAGAAATGGAAAGCATTAGGGCGAGAGCAGAAATGTTAAGCATTAGGACGAGAGCAGAAATGTAAAGCATTAGGGTGAGAGCAGAAATCGAAAGAATTCGGGCGAGAGCAGAAATCTAAAGCATTAGGACGAGAGCAGAAATGTAAAGCATTAGGACGAGAACAGAAATGTAAAGCATTAGGGCGAGAGCAGAAATCGAAAGCATTAGGGCGAGAGGAGAAATGTAAAACATTAGGACGAGAGCAGAAATCGAAAGCATTCGGGCGAGAGCAGAAATGGAAAGCATTAGGGCGAGAGCAGAAATGGAAAGCATTAGGGCGAGAGCAGAAATGTTAAGCATTAGGACGAGAGCAGAAATCGAAAGCTTTAGGGCGAGAGCAGAAATGTAAAACATTAGGACGAGAGCAGAAATGTAAAACATTAGAGTTGTGGTAAATGGAGTTTATTCGGCGCAAGGTCTTGTTACCAGTGGGGTACCTCAGGGGTCAGTACTTGGACCCATTCTATTTAATATTTTTATTAGTGATATTGCAGAAGGTATTAATGGTAAAGTATGTCTTTTTGCTGATGACACAAAGATTTGCAACAGGGTTGACGTTCCTGGAGGGATCAGCCAAATGACAAATGATTTAGGTAAACTAAAAAAATGGTGGGAGCTGTGACAATTGAGTTTTAATGTGGATAAGTGCAAGATAATGCACCTGGGACCAGTGGCGTAGCGTGGGTTGTCAGCGCCCGGGGCAAGGCAAGAATTGTGCGCCCCCCCTAACCTGTGGACCTATTACCACAAATTTTCTGCTAGATATGGAGGAGCTGAGGAGCTGCCTGGGAATGTGGGGTCATGTGTGTATGATTATTATGTTTATTGTGGTGTGCCGTGTAATCACTGATCACCTTATACAACTGGTTTCTCTGAGCGTGGCTGTGCATTTTCCGCCCACTGTAGCTTGACCAGACAGCGCAAAAGCCTAAACTCAGCTGTCGTGTATAGGCAGATGTGAGAGAGGAAAACGCTCAGTGCTCCGCACTGCGCTGCTGCCAGTGTGAAGACACTAACCCATCTCTATATGCCAAGACGCACTCACTCACAGCAGGTACTCTGGGCCAGTGCAAGGTTACACTCCCCACTTCAATCCTACCCAGTACTGGATTAAGGCATCATGGGGCCTTAAGAAGGAAACCAGGTTGGGGCCCCCATTACACTTTGCCCTATGCATGTTTTATAGAGAGCCACTGCAGTAAAACTCAGTAATGTGCAGTGTCTGAGCGTATTATAGAGCTCCACAGCAATAAAAAACTCAGTAATGTGCGGTGTGTGTGTGTCCAAATGTAAAGCATTAGGGCGAGAGCAGAAATGTAAAGCATTAGGACGAGAGCAGAAATGTAAAGCATTAGGGCGAGAGCAGAAATGTAAAGCATTAGGGCGAGAGCAGAAATGGAAAGCATTAGGGCGAGAGCAGAAATGTAAAGCATTAGGGCGAGAGCAGAAATGTAAAGCATTAGGGCGAGAGCAGAAATGGAAAGCATTAGGGCGAGAGCAGAAATGGAAAGCATTAGGACGAGAGCAGAAATGGAAAGCATTAGGGCGAGAGCAGAAATGTAAAGCATTAGGGCGAGAGCAGAAATGTAAAACATTAGGACGAGAGCAGAAATGTAAAGCATTACAGCGAGAGCAGAAATGTAAAACATTAGGACGAGAGCAGAAATGTAAAGCATTAGGGCGAGAGCAGAAATCGAAAGCATTAGGGCGAGAGCAGAAATGTAAAGCATTACAGCGAGAGCAGAAATGGAAAGCATTACGGCGAGAGCAGAAATGTAAAGCATTACGGCGAGAGCAGAAATGTAAAGCAATAGGGCGAGAGCAGAAATGTAAAGCATTAGGGCGAGAGCAGAAATGTAAAGCATTAGGGCGAGAGCAGAAATGTAAAGCATTAGGGCGAGAGCAGAAATCGAAAGCATTAGGGCGAGAGCAGAAATGTAAAGCATTAGGACGAGAGCAGAAATGTAAAGCATTAGGGCGAGAGCAGAAATGTAAAGCATTAGGACGAGAGCAGAAATGTAAAGCATTAGGGTGAGAGCAGAAATGTAAAGCATTAGGGCGAGAGCAGAAATGTAAAGCATTAGGGCGAGAGCAGAAATGTAAAGCATTAGGGCGAGAGCAGAAATGTAAAGCATTAGGGCGAGAGCAGAAATGTAAAGCATTAGGGTGAGAGCAGAAATGTAAAGCATTAGGGCGAGAGCAGAAATGTAAAGCATTAGGGCGAGAGCAGAAATGTAAAGCATTAGGGTGAGAGCAGAAATGTAAAGCATTAGGACGAGAGCAGAAATGTAAAGCATTAGGGTGAGAGCAGAAATGTAAAGCATTAGGGCGAGAGCAGAAATGTAAAGCATTAGGGCGAGAGCAGAAATGGAAAGCATTAGGGCGAGAGCAGAAATGTAAAGCATTAGGGCGAGAGCAGAAATGTAAAGCATTAGGGCGAGAGCAGAAATGGAAAGCATTAGGGCGAGAGCAGAAATGTAAAGCATTAGGGCGAGAGCAGAAATGTAAAGCATTAGGGCGAGAGCAGAAATGTAAAGCATTAGGGCGAGAGCAGAAATCGAAAGCATTAGGGCGAGAGCAGAAATGGAAAGCATTACAGCGAGAGCAGAAATGTAAAGCATTAGGGCGAGAGCAGAAATGTAAAGCATTAGGGCGAGAGCAGAAATGTAAAGCATTAGGGCGAGAGCAGAAATGTAAAGCATTAGGGCGAGAGCAGAAATGGAAAGCATTAGGGCGAGAGCAGAAATGTAAAGCATTAGGGCGAGAGCAGAAATGTAAAGCATTAGGGCGAGAGCAGAAATGTAAAGCATTAGGGCGAGAGCAGAAATGGAAAGCATTAGGGAGAGTGTATGGTGACTGTTTATTATTGGACCCATTGCCGGTCTGATCATTGAGTGCATTGGTGAGGATCCTTCACCTAGTATGGTCACGGTTCTGTTTATATCCCCTTGGCTCTTATCTTGCATCTTTCCAGCCGCTGATTATTATCTCCCAGCTCCCTCATATTTCTCCTGGTCTAATTGGGGTTTTATATTGGTATCTGAGAGTGTCTTTACTTTCCTGCCACTTCTCGGATAATCCGTCCTCCGTCTTTAGGACTGTCGGCTGGTTCATTTTTTGTTTGAAATGAAAATACACCCAAGAGGAAAGCGAGTATACTCACACTTTGCTATGTGCGCATCACCGGTGTGACCGGACCAAGCGTCTTTATTCTTCCTCCTCTTCTCCTTGGTGTACCTTCTCGATGGTATATAGAGACGCTATTTTTCACCAGAGATTGAGGACACTTACTGAGGAAGCCGACCGGTGAAAACCCGTTCTTACTGATCCTATTTATGGTTACTTGCTAAATATTTCTTTTAATTTTTGAATTCTGGATACCATAGGGTTAATTTTATACATTTTGAAGCTTTTTAGTAGCACTTGGTCCTGCTGCTTCATTATTCTTGCTCCAGCACCTGCCTGCATCAGGATTGCTCCCTTCCCATCCTGGAATTTGCATAGCGTCTCTATATACCATCGAGAAGATACACCAAGGAGAAGAGGAGGAAGAATAAAGACGCCGCCACCAAGAATAGAAGTATTGCGATTTTTCTTTCTGGAGAGTTTTCTCTGTGTTAGATGAAAAAAAAAAAAAAAATTAAAAATTTATTTCCAGTCATTCACAGGTTACTCTCATTTGACGCTATATACATCTGTTCCACTTACTGTACTCTAAACCACTTCTATAAGACACAAGGTGCGCCAGCAATATAGGCTTCATTCCCCTTTAATTAATTGTGTCCTTGGAGGTGTGTGGACGCCTTGTATACCGCTACGGCAGCCCCCACCCCAATAACGCCTTGCATACCGCTACGGCAGCACCCGCCCCAATAACGCCTTGCATACCGCTACGGCAGCACCCGCCCCAATAACGCCTTGCATACCGCTACGGCAGCCCCCGTCCCAATAACGCCTTGCATACCGCTACGGCAACCCCCACCCCAATAACGCCTTGCATACCGCTACGGCAACCCCCACCCCAATAACGCCTTGCATACCGCTACGGCAGCACCCGCCCCAATAACGCCTTGCATACCGCTACGGCAGCACCCGCACCAATAACGCCTTGCATACCGCTACGGCAGCCCCCACCCCAATAACGCTTTGCATACCGCTACGGCAGCCCCCGTCCCAATAACGCCTTGCATACCGCTACGGCAGCACCCACCCCAATAACGGTTCATTTATACACCCACGGTACACAGAAGCGCAGCCTTCACATACATACTTTTTCACAGGACTTGAAAATAGTCATAATAATCAGTTTTTCCCCGGGCGTGAGAGAGTACCCCCACCTATTTTTTTTTTTAAAAAAAGCACTGGCTACGACAGTCGTTAAACTGTGCTGCGGCAATGTGACGGGATGGTCGTCCATCGACTGTCCTGCTCTCCAGATGTCCCTGCTGTGGATCAGCCCGACTACCGAGTGGCTCGGCATTCGGCGTCCCGAGCAGCCTGATCCGCTGGTCCTGGGTGTTGGGAATGGCTTTGGTGTTGTTAGGGACCGCTGTAAGTAAGTGGTGCTGTCTGGGGTCGATTTGATGTTCCTCTTCTGGGTTAGGTAGCGTTTCAGAAAACTGCTGAGTGTCTTCCGTGGTGAATGTGATTTGCCCTGAAATAAAACACCAGACGAGCTGTATGTCTTAAAACAGTGAATTGCTTTATTGTGCCACAGAACCCTCTCTTTTTTGCATATTGTGGTTCCTCCACTATGTTTGCCAGAGGAACGGAGTCCCATTGCTCCCACACACTTTATGACTTTCTAACCCTCCCTGCTCCCTTAAAGTCCATATCTTCTCAAAAAGAAAGGAAGTGAACCCCAATACTTGCAGACAAGTCTCCTGCCCCACATGTGGCCAAGTGATGGAATAATGTTCCACTGTTAGAGGACGCTGGCACCGCGGGATGTATCAATCTCCCAGGTACCTATGTGCCTCCTGGTCTCTCCTCCCCAGCTCCTCTCACACCTGACGTCTGCCCCATGTGCCTCCTGCTCTCTCCTCCCCAGCTCCTCTCACACCTGACGTCTGCCCCATGTGCCTCCTGCTCTCTCCTCCCCAGCTCCTCTCACACCTGAGGTCTGCCCCATGTGCCTCCTGCTCTCTCCTCCCCAGCTCCTCTCACACCTGATGTCTGTGTGACAGATCTCTTTACGCCAACGGGGTCACATCTGCTATTGCCGCTTCTTCGCAGGACCCCCCCCCCATGTTCTACCCAGCCAGACTCCCGTGTCTTCCTCCAGTCCTTAGAGCCTGCTAGCTCCCCCAGAAATAAGATGACGCTGTAGATCTGAGGTCTTTCAGGGTTAGAATGAATTGCTTTAATAAGAGGCACATTTATACAGTCACACATAGGTCATTTACACAAAATCACAACATCTTCCAGTGGGACCTAATTATAATGACACATAAATTGCACAAACATTGATTTCTTGGAATGATAAATCTAATTCCATTAGGTTAGTTACAGCAAACATTACTAACAAAGCTGGACAAACAGAAAAGTAATTACATTACCTACAGACAGCAGATTACAAACTATATGGATAGAAACAGATAGCAGGTAAACTAAGACTAGGCAATGCATTCTTACATAATCACACATCACACAAGAGGGCAATGAAAATAATAACGAAAGTCAGGCCTGCACCCCAATCCCAAATTTAAAGTGAGGCATGTACGTACATACGTACGGCCAGTACCAGAACACCAAGCACCTTGAAATGTGCACCAAAACCAATCAAACCAGATGCAACTGTGAATAACGGCAAGTCACAGATAGTCAAGGTAATTCAAAGAGATTAGAAAAAGTAACCGCCCATTCGTTTTGCCGATCCCATTTCGGCGACCCTCCGGTGTATTCAGCAAGCACCACAGGTGTAAGGATATAGGGTTACCCAGCACGCAGACAACACCCAGAAAGGCAAGAAAGAGCCCTAAACTGAGAAGCTGGTCCTTAGAATGGCCAGGTACTAATCCAGAATACACAGAAGTACAGATTAGGGACAGGAGAAATATCGTAGTATAAACAAGCCAGAGGTCTGTACACGAGAATAAACATATGCCAAGGGATAATACAGAAAACACAGTCAAAATACAAGCCAGAAGTCAAACCAGAAAAACAATATGCATAAGCTATAGACACGCGCTGAGGGCTAGAAATAACCACGTCAGGGCTCAGAGCGCAGAGTGTGACTGATATTTAAAGGCCTAGATCCCTGACCAGGTGCGGCATTCAAAGTGGCCCGATTCAGAGACTGGCGCCCTCTCTGTTGGGAAGGCCACACTGCAGGGGCACCAGCAGGCATGACAACAGGGCCGTCGAAGCGCAGGGAAAAGCCGCCACAAACCCGATGAAAACTAACCGCAAAACCCGGCGAATGCACGCCGAAAACCCACAAAAACATCTGGATTAATCTACCAAAAACCATGGAAAAACCTGAGCAGGAGCCGATCACACGCAGTGAAGCCGCCGGAAAAAGCCGACACCGCAGACGAAGGCAGTGAATAAATTAGGAAAACTGTTTACTTGAATGTTTGAAAAGTGAAACGCTGTTTGCAAAGAAACTACTGAGCGAAAATGTCTGAAATTTACATATAAAATCCAATGAATGAGAATAAAAAGGCTGTTACAGATGTAGCGATGTGTTAAAGTTTACTGTGGCAGTACCCATTTTTGCCCACAAGATGGAGACTATCACGATTAAAGACCCTGGACACTTGAACTACATGTCCATGCATGCTTTGCGAAGAAACAGGAAGTGGGTGGGTTGGTGGAGAGCCGGTACATCCTGCACCTCGTGGAGAAGAGGCAGAGCGCGCCAGGGAGCAGAGGAGAGTGGATGCACGTACAGAGAAGGAGAGACCAACAGATAGGCCGGAGCGCAGACAAAGTGGATCGGACCTTAGGATTGGGTCACCCAGCCTTGCGGGAGATAGACATCACCATCTATTATCCGAGTGCAGTGCTAAGGAGAGAAGACCCCTCGAGTAAGGAGTACCGCGGTCGATTGAAGCGGGGAGCAGGCGGTGAGCTGGCTGAGTCGTGGCTGACAGACAGAAGGCCAGACAGCGGATCCGGTGGTCGGCGTCCCCGGTCGGTATCGGGCGGAGAGACGTCCTGGGTCGGCGGAGCCTCGGGCTTGCGCTGGATGGGTGAGAGGCCCCCAGGGCCGTGTGTAAATAAGAACGTACGCTGCTGTTTTCCTTCTGGAGCCCACAGGGCCCCAGCTGACTAGTCGAGGACATCGTTAAAGTGAACTCGCTGGCCAGTTGAGGAGTGCCCGGGTGCCCTACACACACAGATACATATCACTTCACGTTCTGGGACTTGACCTGTGCGGGACTCAGTTTCCTTTTTCCTATCCATACAAGGGGGCAAAGTTGAAGTTACATTCTGAACAACTTTTGGGTTTTTGGTTCCCGCTGCGCATTTACCGTGATACGAGAACTGTGTATTTTATTGTGTCCCGCTACGCGGTTTTTCCTCGAATTTCGTATCTTTTAATTTTCTGCTCGGTCGGGGTTTTTTTCCGAAAGTGCGAAGCCCTCGTGTTTTCGTTTCTTTTACCGCTGCGCGTTTATCGTGTTACGAGAGTACTGTAAGTCTTCCTGTATATACCGTGTCTCAAGACTGCAAACCTTTTAGTAAACCTTTTAAAATATGAGACTGTTCAGCGTGTTGGAGTGTATTTGTTCCCTAGTGCGGGGAGACTGACCCGTGGTTCATTTTCGGCGGCTCCTCCGGGAGTGAGCGCTACACGTGGGGGCTCGTCCGGGATTCAGTCTCTGGAAAAACCGCATCTAAAGGGTTAAATATGGATCCAGACACTGCTGCCGAATGGTGTGGGGAGCATAGTAGTCAGTTAGCATGTTGCATAGTCATGGATATTCCCGCAGACACTTGGGCCGAAGATCAGATTCGCCAGGCCGTGGCCACGCTAGCACCAGATCATCGGGGGTTAATCCTGGACATTAAGAAAAACCCAGATACCTCTCACACGCATGTTCTTCTCGAATGGAGAAAAGGTATTCCAGCATGTTTTCGGGGCGCGAGCATGAAGCTGACCGATGAGGTGGAAGTCCAACTGATTCAGCCAAGTGCGCCACGTGGCGAAGCCGAAAGTGTTCCCGCGCCCAGTCCGTTGGCCATGATCGGGCCTGAATTTATCGTGGCTATTGGAGATTTGCTGGCTAAATGTCAGAAAACAAGCCCTCCTCACACTAATTTCGGTTATCGACAGTTAAGGAACTTTACAGGAAATGTACCAACTCCGGCGGGAGAAGAAACCTTTGAGGAATGGGTGGAACAGGCGATGCAGGCTCTGGATGAGTGGGACGTCCCTGAGGCCCAGAAAAAGCAAAGGATCACCGAGAGTTTAAAAGGACCTGCGTCAGAAGCGGTGAGAAACCTAAAACTGAGTAGAAAAGATTGTACTGCTTTGGACTATCTGAACGTTCTTGAAGAAGTGTTTGGGCGAACAGAAAAGGCAGCGGAACTAGTATATCAGTACGAACACACCTATCAGAAGAGAGGTGAGAGAATGATTGATTACATGAGGCGCCTGGATAAGATTCTGCACCAAATACTCCTCAAGAAAGGGGCCAAACCGGCTGACGTAGACAAGATACGAATAAAGCAGATCCTGAGGGGCTCTCAACCGTTAGATCCGGTGATGATGCAACTGAGAAGCAGAGCAGTTAATCAAGAGTTGAAGTACCTGGAACTGATCCGAGTGGTACGAGAGGAGGAGGCTCTGCTGGAAGAGAAATCCTTTAGGCGGGGAGAAAGGGCTTATGCACAACCTGCAAGATATAACGACGGTCTGCAGCCTGAAAATGACTCGTTAGACACCTATGGATCTGATCTGGATGAACAGGAGCAGTTAGTCGGTTTTAAATTCGTCGAAAAGGCTGCGAAAGAATCGAACTCTTCTGAACGAAGCGAGTTGTTCAAGACTGTAAAGAAGGTACAGGAAGCTCAAACTGAACTGCAGAAAGCGCACGCTGAACTGTGCAGGTTGTTGATGAAGGTGACCGAGATGCAGGGGGAAATGCAAAAGTTCCTAACAGGTATGCAGACGACTGAAGTTGCCGTGGCGTCTGGTTCAAATCTCTTATTAGAACCTCAACAAGCAACCGTGTCTCCACTTTCGAGGAAGAGATGTTTCGGTTGTGGAGAAATGGGCCATTTCCGTGCGCAGTGTAAAGGCCGGAAGCCTGAGAAGGACAAAGTTGAGTGGCTGCTGAAAGCCCTAGAGGGACTGTTATCTACTCCGCCAGCGGGAAACGCCAGAGGGCACCAGTAAAGGAGCAACCTAGGTGCCCAGAAGTTGAATCTCGCTCCAAGAATCAATTTAAAGCTAAAGGGGCAAGAGGGCCCAAAGTTAAGCCTACTGCTGAGCCTGCCAGAATGGAAAGAGTCACTCCCTTAGCATCCGGGTCTACGTCATGGGGAAGCAATGCACGCCCAAAACCTGCACGGGCCAAGAAAAAGGCCAGGGTCCAGCAAACTGGGTCTAAGCGTCCGGATACCTCCACCAAGTTTCCTGACCAGCTGATAGGTCCTTCTCCGATTGTGCCAATCCAAGTGGAGGGAGTCTACACCAAAGCTCTGTTAGATTCAGGGGCTCAAGTGACTTTGATTTATAAAGACTTCTATGAGAAACACTTAAAGCACATTCCTCTGCAAGAATTGAAGGACTTGGAAATATGGGGTATCGGCACTGAGAAACTCCCTTATGACGGGTATCTGCAAGTAAGGTTGGAGATCGGATCTGAAGTCATCGGACAGTCCGGAGGCTGTGACGCCTTAGCCATTGTGTGCCCCCGACCCTCGGGTGCGAACAGAAGCTCTCTGATAGTGGGGACGAATACGGACCTAGTGCGGCGTCTCCTGACCCCCATCGTAGTGGAAGAAGGGTCAACTCAAGGAGTGCACCCCATGTTACGACCGGTCTATCAGAGGATGGTGGAAGAACGGAAAGCACCTGCTGAGGTGGGAAGACTGTGGAGACTGGGTGGGACAGAGAAGGTTCTGCAAGCAGGAGAAGTAGCGAGCTTCCGGGTTTCAGTTAAGTTGAACGGATCGCAACCAGGTCCCTATGTGGTGCTGGGAACCGATGTCAGTCATGGGAGTGAAACCGGAGTCGAAGTAATTCCTGAAATAATCTCCACAAAAGCCTTGAAGAGGACACGAGGAAGAGTCTCGGTCAGTGTGTGCAATGTGACAGATTCTCCAGTAGTCCTTAAAGCACGAATGCCTATCGGGCAAGTAGAGTCTGCTACACCCCTCTCCACCGATTTAGGAGGGGGAGTGGATAAAGAGATCCCAGACGAAAGATTCTACCCTAAGGACGCCCCTATTTCACCTGAGTGGAAGAAACGTCTTCAGTGTCAAGTTCTAAAGTGGAAAGAATTATTCTCGAAAGATGAGTTCGATGTGGGCCTGGCTAAGAGTACGGAACATCGCATTCGGTTGCAAGAAGACAAGCCGTTTCGTGAAAGGTCAAGGCGAGTTCCGCTGGGAGACTTGGATGATCTGCGAGAACAGCTAAATGAGTTGCAGAGAACCAATGTGATTCAAGAATCCAGGAGCCCATATGCATCTCCAATAGTGCTGGTCAGGAAGAAGAATGGTTCTGTCCGCTTGTGCATAGACTATCGCACCTTGAACCGAAGAACCATCCCCGACCAATACGCTACTCCTCGGATTGAAGATGCCTTACAGTGTTTGTCTGGAGCAAAGTGGTTCAGTGTACTAGACCTGCGAAGCGGATATCATCAGATACCGATGCACCCTGAAGACAAAGAGAAAACTGCGTTCATTTGTCCACTGGGATTCTTTGAGTTCAATAGAATGCCTCAAGGTCTGACGGGAGCTCCAGCCACGTTTCAACGGTTGATGGAGAAGACAGTCGGGGATATGAATCTAATCGAAGTGTTAGTGTACCTGGATGACATAATTGTGTTCGGGAAGACTCTGGAGGAGCATGAGCAACGTTTGGAGAAGGTCTTGAAGAGGCTCCATGAAGAGGGGTTGAAATTGTCTCTGGAGAAATGCCAGTTCTGTTTACCGTCAGTCACATATCTGGGACACGTGGTCTCGGCAGAAGGTGTTTCGACAGATCCTCGAAAGTTGGAGGCCGTAGCTTCTTGGCCTAGACCTCGAAACGTCACTGAACTTAGATCTTTCCTGGGATTCTGCTCATACTATCGAAGATTTGTAGGAGGATTTGCAAAGATAGCTCAGCCGCTGAACAAACTCCTACAGAAAGAAACCACCGAAGGAGGCTGTAAGGTCTCTGACCGAAACCCCTCCGCTCCGGGACCAAGGAAAGCTAAAGAGTCCATACAAGGTGAATGGACTAGTCAATGTGAAGGTGCGTTTGTGAAGCTGAAAGAGAATCTAACCCGAGCTCCTGTTCTGGCTTACGCGGACCCTCACAAGCCGTATGAATTACATGTGGATGCCAGCCGAGAAGGTCTGGGAGGAGTCTTATATCAGGAGTATGATGGATTGCTGAGGCCTGTGGCGTATGTGAGCCGGAGCCTTGCGCCTTCTGAGAAGAACTATCCTACTCACAAACTGGAGTTCTTAGCCTTGAAGTGTGGGCAGTGGTGGACAAGTTGAAAGACTATCTGTATGGAGCTGAGTTCGTGATCAAGACGGATAATAATCCTCTCACCTATATCCTTACTACTGCAAAACTGGACGCAACGGGACATCGGTGGTTGGCCACTCTGTCAGGGTTTCGGTTCAGCCTGAAGTATCGCCCTGGGGTAAACAATCGAGATGCTGATGCTTTATCAAGAAGACCCTACACTACAGAATGGACTCAGGTGACTCCAGACGGAGTGCAAGCTTTGTGTCAAGGAACAGAACGCCGGGTCAAGGGAGGAGTTGAAGCGGAGGCCATAGGAGTCATGGCCGCGGCTGTTCCTGAGTTCTACTGTAACCCTTCGCAATTGAGGGATGAAAATCTACCTACCTTTTCCAAGCAGGACCTGAAAGCGGATCAAGCTAGAGACCCTTTGATTGCATTGACCATAAAGGCCCTGATTGCAAACCAGCGAGAGATTCTGTTAACCAATTCCCCGGATGGGGCCAGATTGGTTTACAAAGAGTGGGAGCGGTTGAAGATGTTGGATGGGGTGGTCTACCGAAGGGCCCCTCGACCAATTCCGAAGAGATTCAACAGTTATTTCTCCCCACTAAACACAGGGAGAGTGTGTTGCGATCATTGCATGATGAGCATGGACATTTGGGTGCTGAGAGAACTTTTAAGTTGGTGCGAGATAGGTTTTATTGGCCTTGCATGAGGGCTGAAGTTGAGAGTTATTGCCATTCCTGTCTGAGGTGCATTCAGAGGAAAACTCTACCAACCCGAGCTGCTCCAATGAGCCATCTACAGAGTCAGGGACCCTTGGATTTGGTGTGCATTGACTTCCTGTGCTTAGAGCCGGATGCTAGTGGGCAAGGGAACATTCTGATAGTGACTGATCATTTCACCCGTTATGCCCAAGCTTTTTCTACAAAAGACCAACGCGCTCCGACGGTGGCGAAGGTGCTGATGGAAAAGTTCTTTGTTCATTACGGCCTGCCAAGAAGAATACACTCTGATCAGGGAAGAGACTTTGAAAGTAGATTGGTCGGGCAATTGCTGGAGTTATTGGGAATTCAAAAGACTCGAACTACGCCATACCACCCTCAAGGTGATGCTCAGCCTGAAAGGTTTAATCGCACGCTGCTAAACATGCTGGGGACCTTGTCTAATGTAGAGAAGCAGAGTTGGAGTCGTCATATAGCTACTCTGGTGCATGCATATAACAGTACGGAGAGTGATGCAACGGGATATTCACCGTACCGTCTTATGTTCGGAAGAGAAGCTCGACTGCCGGTTGATTTGGCATTTGGGTTATCTCTAGACCAGACGTCGGTAGCTTCTCATAGAAACTATGTGGATAGACTTCGGAAGAATCTGGCTTCTGCGTTTGAACAGGCCCGTTTGACTTCAGGTAACAGGGAGCAAAGGAACAAGAAGAACTATGATTTGAAGGTTCGAATACAGGATCTACAACCCGGTGATAGGGTTCTGTTGAAGAATTTGGGTGCTGCTGCGAGACACAAGCTGGCGGATAGATGGAGTTCTCAGGTTTACATTGTTTGCAAACAACTGCCAGGTCTGCCGGTGTATCAGATTCGCCCTGATGGAAAGGCTGGTCCCCTCAAGAATTGGCACCGAAATCACTTGTTACCTTTGAGAGAGGCTGTGAGAATACCAGTGGAAAACGAACTTCCTCCGGCGAATCCGCATGCTCCACGTGTCCCTCCTGTTACTCGGTCTCAACAGACTCGGGTTGTTGGAGAGAGCGAAAGAGACAGTGACGAAGAGAGTTTCTGTTTAGATTGGATGCGCTCGCCAGAACCTGAAGAGGTCGTCCCAGTTCCTTGTCAATGGGAAAGTAACTTGAGGGCTGAAGCTCCTGAATTTCAGTGGGAATTCCCTGAGAATATGGAACTCCCTGAAACCCTTGAACTTCCGTTAAGGGTCCCGGATACTGTTGGAGACCCTGTAGCTCCTGAAGACGAGCCTTACGACTATAGTTCTATGCCTTCCCTGGAGGGATCATACTCGGAGGAAGTGTCTGCTCCAGTGGCAGACATAAGGACTGAGCCTATACCTATAGTACTTCCACCTGAAGAGGAACGGAAGGAGCCTGAACAAAAACGCTCTATTCGACCGCCCCAGCGACTTACCTATGACTCACCTGGACATAGCACTGAAGAGGCCATCACCACTGTGCAGAGATTGCCCGAAGTGTCTGCTATGTTAGCTGAGGTAGCCCAGAACATGAGTCAGCTTGAGAAAGTGTTTCTAACCCACTGCATATATGCTGTATAAACTGTGTGC
The DNA here is from genome assembly GCA_009667805.1 of Leptobrachium leishanense. Classification (NCBI taxonomy): domain Eukaryota; kingdom Metazoa; phylum Chordata; class Amphibia; order Anura; family Megophryidae; genus Leptobrachium; species Leptobrachium leishanense. The sequence goes on along the minus strand of CM019066.1, from coordinate 52,458,074 downwards.
ATATTGTAAAAGGATAATGTAACTGTTGTACCTCCTTGGAGAGACCCAAGAGTTCTAGGAGGGGGAGAGTGTAGCGATGTGTTAAAGTTTACTGTGGCAGTACCCATTTTTGGCCACAAGATGGAGACTATCACGATTAAAGACCCTGGACACTTGAACTACATGTCCATGCATGCTTTGCGAAGAAACAGGAAGTGGGTGGGTTTGGTGGAGAGCCGGTACATCCTGCACCTCGTGGAGAAGAGGCAGAGCGCGCCAGGGAGCAGAGGAGAGTGGATGCACGTACAGAGAAGGAGAGACCAACAGATAGGCCGGAGCGCAGACAAAGTGGATCGGACCTTAGGATTGGGTCACCCAGCCTTGCGGGAGATAGACATCACCATCTATTATCCGAGTGCAGTGCTAAGGAGAGAAGACCCCTCGAGTAAGGAGTACCGCGGTCGATTGAAGCGGGGAGCAGGCGGTGAGCTGGCTGAGTCGTGGCTGACAGACAGAAGGCCAGACAGCGGATCCGGTGGTCGGCGTCCCCGGTCGGTATCGGGCGGAGAGACGTCCTGGGTCGGCGGAGCCTCGGGCTTGCGCTGGATGGGTGAGAGGCCCCCAGGGCCGTGTGTAAATAAGAACGTACGCTGCTGTTTTCCTTCTGGAGCCCACAGGGCCCCAGCTGACTAGTCGAGGACATCGTTAAAGTGAACTCGCTGGCCAGTTGAGGAGTGCCCGGGTGCCCTACACACACAGATACATATCACTTCACGTTCTGGGACTTGACCTGTGCGGGACTCAGTTTCCTTTTTCCTATCCATACAAGGGGGCAAAGTTGAAGTTACATTCTGAACAACTTTTGGGTTTTTGGTTCCCGCTGCGCATTTACCGTGATACGAGAACTGTGTATTTTATTGTGTCCCGCTACGCGGTTTTTCCTCGAATTTCGTATCTTTTAATTTTCTGCTCGGTCGGGGTTTTTTTCCGAAAGTGCGAAGCCCTCGTGTTTTCGTTTCTTTTACCGCTGCGCGTTTATCGTGTTACGAAAGTACTGTAAGTCTTCCTGTATATACCGTGTCTCAAGAACTGCAAACCTTTTAGTAAACCTTTTAAAATATGAGACTGTTCAGCGTGTTGGAGTGTATTTGTTCCCTAGTGCGGGGAGACTGACCCGTGGTTCATTTTCGGCGGCTCCTCCGGGAGTGAGCGCTACACAGAAAAAAGAAAAAACGATTAAAAAAAATCCAGAAAAATGCTTAAAATATCCTAAAAAAAATCTATAAATAAAGAGACTTTTTGCTGCAGAATTTTATAATGAACGGTTTATTAGATATTGAATTAAAACGGGAATATTTTTAACATTGAAGCCTATGGGATTCTCCTGAATAAACCTGTCGAATTAAACCACTGAATGGCAGGACATTAGGGGAACCTTTCACTGCTGGTTTGTGTTCTCTGAATAGACAAAGCATTGCTTCTCTATGGGGATTTCACTGCCCTCGAACAGGCACCGAACAGGCAACGTATGTGCAGGCAATTCGCCAGGATTTGAGTTGCCTGCTCTCTGGATAGTCGAATGGCCAGGAAAGGGAACCGAACGCTGATTTTCAGCATTCGGTTACCTTTCTCAAGCCATTCGGATCTCTTTGAATTACCCTGAGTGACTTATGATGCACCGGTGTATTTGGACAAGAAGGTCAAGCAAACCTCCAAATCAGCCTTCAGTGATTAAGTGACATGAATATACAGGTTCTTCAAAGAGCTTTCGGTGCTCTTCTATTCCCTGCACTTCGTGGTATCAAATTCCAGGACCCTGCAGTGAATTCAGCATTCACCACAGTGTCCCCGAAGTGAAGGGAAAATCCTCCAAACGCATCATAAAAACTGCTGCAAAAATCACCAAATCGATCGCAAAACTGCTGCAAAACTGCCGAATGCATCCGAAAAACTCAGAAAAAATACGGAAGCGATCCAAAGACCCACCAAAAAAATACCACATCGATCCGAAAAAAGCCGACTACCTGCTGAACCGAGCGCCGACCAGCTGGCGGAAAAAGCAGGCGAACGGCTAAAAACAGAAAAAGACCCACCGCAACTTTTAAAAGATGTTTCCAAAAATAACTACTGCACGAAAATGCCTGAAAATTACATAGAAGGTCCTAAAAAAAATTACCTGAAAAAATCCTGAAAAATGCCAAAAAAAAATTAAATAAAGAGACATTTTGCTGCAGATTAAAATAATAAACGGTTTATTAGAAATTGGATTAAAACGGGAATATTTTTAACATTGAAACATATGAGATCCACCTGATTAAACCTGTCGAATGAAACCACTGAACATCAGGGCATTTCACTGACATTTCTCTGCTGTTCAATGTGAATAGATTAACCATTGCTTCTCTATGGGGGATTTCACTGCCTCCGAACAGGCACCGTATTTCACTGCCGCCGAACAGCACCGTATTTCACTGTCGCCGAACAGCACCGTATTTCACTGTCGCCAAACAGGCACCGTATTTCACTGCCGCCGAACAGCACCATATTTTACTGCTGCCAAACAGGCACCGTATTTCAATGCCGCTGAACAGCACCGTATTTCACTGCCGCCGAACAGACACTGTATTTCACTGCCGCCGACAAGCACCGTATTTCACTGCCGCCGAACAGACACCATATTTCACTGCCACCGAACAGCACTGTATTTCACTGCCGCCGAACAGACACCGTATTTCACTGCCGCCAAACAGGCACCGTATTTCCCTGCCACCGAACAGGCACCATATTTCACTGCGGCCGAACAGGCACCGTATTTCACTGTCGCCGAACAGCACCGTATTTCACTGTCGCCAAACAGACACCGTATTTCACTGCCGTCGAACAGCACCATATTTTACTGCTGCCAAACAGGCACCGTATTTTAATGCCGCTGAACAGCACCGTATTTCACTGCCGCCGAACAGACACTGTATTTCACTGCCGCCGACAAGCACCGTATTTCACTGCCGCCGAACAGACACCATATTTCACTGCCACCAAACAGCACCGTATTTCACTGCCGCTGAACAGACACCGTATTTCACTGCCACCGAACAGGCACTGTATTTCACTGCCGCCGAACAGGCACCATATTTCACTGCCGCCGAACAGACACCGTATTTCACTGCCGCCGAACAGACACCGTATTTCACTGCCGCCAAACAGACACCGTATTTCACTGCCGCCAAACAGGCACCATATTTCCCTGCCACCGAACAGGCACTGTATTTCACTGCAGCCGAACAGGCACCATATTTCACTGCCGCCGAACAGGCACCATATTTCACTGCCGCCGAACAGGCACCGTATTTCACTGCTGCCGAACAGGCACCGTATTTCACTGCTGCCGAACAGGCACCGTATTTCACTGCCACCGAACAGACACTGTATTTCCCTGCCTGCTGCCGAACAGGCACCATATTTCACTGCCGCCGAACAGACACCGTATTTCACTGCCGCCGAACAGACACCGTATTTCACTGCCGCCGAACAGACACCATATTTCACTGCCGCCGAACAGACACCGTATTTCACTGCCGCCGAACAGACACCGTATTTCACTGCTGCCGAACAGACACCGTATTTCACTGCCGCCGACAAGCACCGTATTTCACTGCTGCCGAACAGACACCGTATTTCACTGCCGCCGAACAGACACCATATTTCACTGCCACCGAACAGTACCGTATTTCACTGCCGCCGAACAGACACCGTATTTCACTGCTGCCAAACAGGCACCATATTTCACTGCCGCCAAACAGACACCGTATTCACTGCCGCCGAACAGGCACCATATTTCAATGCCGCCGAACAGGCACCGTATTTCACTGCTGCCGAACAGACACCGTATTTCACTGACACCGAACAGACACTGTATTTCCCTGCCTGCTGCCGAACAGGCACCGTATTTCACTGCCGCCGAACAGACACCATATTTCACTGCTGCCAAACAGGCACAATATTTCCCTGCCACCGAACAGGCACTGTATTTCACTGCGGCCGAACAGGCACCATATTTCAATGCCGCCGAACAGGCACCGTATTTCACTGCTGCCGAACAGACACCGTATTTCACTGATGCCGAACAGACACTGTATTTCACTGCCGCCGACAAGCACCGTATTTCACTGCCGCCGAACAGACACCATATTTCACTGCCACCAAACAGCACCGTATTTCACTGCCGCTGAACAGACACCGTATTTCACTGCCGCCAAACAGACACCGTATTTCACTGCCGCCAAACAGGCACCATATTTCCCTGCCACCGAACAGGCACTGTATTTCACTGCAGCCGAACAGGCACCATATTTCACTGCCGCCGAACAGGCACCATATTTCACTGCCGCCGAACAGGCACCGTATTTCACTGCTGCCGAACAGGCACCGTATTTCACTGCTGCCGAACAGGCACCGTATTTCACTGCCACCGAACAGACACTGTATTTCCCTGCCTGCTGCCGAACAGGCACCATATTTCACTGCCGCCGAACAGACACCGTATTTCACTGCCACCGAACAGACACCGTATTTCACTGCCGCCGAACAGACATCATATTTCACTGCCGCCGAACAGACACCGTATTTCACTGCCGCCGAACAGACACCGTATTTCACTGCTGCCGAACAGACACCGTATTTCACTGCCGCCGACAAGCACCGTATTTCACTGCTGCCGAACAGACACCGTATTTCACTGCCGCCGAACAGACACTATATTTCACTGCCACCGAACAGTACCGTATTTCACTGCCGCCGAACAGACACCGTATTTCACTGCTGCCAAACAGGCACAATATTTCCCTGCCACCGAACAGGCACTGTATTTCACTGCGGCCGAACAGGCACCATATTTCAATGCCGCCGAACAGGCACCGTATTTCACTGCTGCCGAACAGACACCGTATTTCACTGACACCGAACAGACACTGTATTTCCCTGCCTGCTGCCGAACAGGCACCATATTTCACTGCGGCTGAACAGGCACCATATTTCACTGCTGCCGAACAGGCACCATATTTCACTGCCGCCGAACAGACACCGTATTTCACTGCTGCCAAACAGGCACCGTATTTTCCTGCCTGCTGCCGAACAGGCACTGTATTTCACTGCCGCCGAACAGACACCTTATTTCCCTGCCGCCGAACAGGCACCATATTTCACTGCCGCCGAACAGCACCGTATTTCACTGCCGCCGAACAAGCACCGTATTTCACTGCCGCCGAACAGGCACATATTTCACTGCCGCCGAACAGCACTATTTCACTGCCGCCAAACAGGCACCGTATTTCCCTGCCACCGAACAGACACCGTATTTTACTGCCACCAAACAGCACCGTATTTCACTGCCGCCAAACAGCACCGTGTTTCACTGCCGCCAAACAGCACTATATTTCACTGCTGTCGAACAGGCACCGTACATGCAGGCAATTCTCAAAAAGCTGGTGTACTGCCTGAACAGGCAAATGGCCCCGAAATGTCCCCGCACGCTGAATTACAGTGTCCGGTTACATTTCGGATCTCTCTGAATAACCCTGTAAGTCTATATAAATATAGGAACAGATGACTTGCTTGCTTTGATTTCTCCCTGTCATCGATGAGGCATCAGCGTGGATTGCATTGCAATGGGTCAGTGTGCTGGGAGACCTTGGAGCCAGCAATCAATGTAAAAGAAAGCGAGAGATGGAAGAAAAGAAAGTGACCTCGAGACTGAAACCAGATATGATGTAACGCGAAATTCAGGAACATGAGAAAACGAAAAAGGACATGACCAATGAGGCAGTGACGTAGCAGGAAGTAACAACCAAGTACACTGGGACTTATCGAATAGAGATGGACATGGGCGCCAAAGCGGATATAGTTACCTTTTTGAGTTCTGGCACATGGAATTGTCAGGTATATTTCACACAAAGGATAAATTTAAAATGGACGCCTGTAGCCATTTTGTTTTGAAAGACAGTTTTTCTTTCTAATTTCTCTAGGTTTAGAAATGAACGAGATTTTTTTTTACAGAGTTCATTCCTGGGTGAAGTCTTTTATATTTTTTTAAGAAGTGCCAGACACGAAGGAACCTGGAATGTTTGTATGTGATAAGGCCTAGGTTTAAGTGCTAAGACGTGTCATAATTAAATTTATTGGTCTGTCTTAAGTTTCTAAAACAAAAGATATTTTGTCTTTTGGGTATAGGAATAAGAGTTAATATTTTTTAATATAGATTTATATTCACAAAATATATGTTTATAATCAAGGTATATTTTATTATATTTACAGTAGGAAATATGTATACTCCAATAAATATTGTAGAAAGTAGATAATTGGTAAATAATAAAAATTACTAAAGAATAGATTCTGTTGAGTTAACCAGAAAAGATTTCAGCTGAAAGTGAGTAACTAAGGCTGGGGTCAGACCAGCGCATTTTTAACGTGCGTTCTGGCGCACTTAATCACGGCCGCACTAGCAGCAAATGACGGGCAATGACGGCCAATATACGAAGTACGGTCGCACGAAAGTCCGGCCGCGCAACGCAAGTGGAAAATGAATGCATTTTTTCGAGAACGCAGAACCGCTAGTACGGACGTACAGAGTGCGCTGCGCCCGCTAGCGGTGTGTGATTTGGAGACGTCAGACCCTGCTCGTGTCCGGCCAACATAACGTCCAGACGCAAAAAGTTTCCTGGTTTGGATTCGTAAAACATCACGCACGAAAATGCGCATCGTATGACCGTTTTCGTATATTCCGTGAAAAAATACATCAATGCGTTCGGATGCACTTTTTTACGTTCGCATGTAAAAATGCTTTCGTTTGACCCTAGCCTAAAAGGAAGTAGGGATATAAATCAAAGATGACAGATGAAGACACTGTGTCTAATAGCTGGGAGAAGAGAAGGTCTTTTGTGTAGATTGAACTTTTGACCCGAGATAAGAAAATTAAAAAGAAAAGGGGGAATTAATTAAGAAGTGCAATACTGCCCTCTAGAGGATAGTAAATATTATAATTCATATTACCAAAAATATAGCCAGTGACGTCAAATTGGCTATAATAAGCGGCAATGTTGGTTACAAGAGTCGGAGATTCCAGCATTCACAGACTCACACTGCAATGCATTAGACATCACACTCTGAGAGTCCAAGATTCCAACACTCAGACTCACACCACGATGCAGGCAGATCCCAAGACATGAGGCAATCAAGATTCTCACTAAATTTCTGACTCTCACCAAATCTCTAACTCACATGCATTGATTATCTGATCGATAATCTTCACACATTCCAAAAATTACTACATCAGGAATTCCAAGGCAGACTTATCAACATCCAAATTGGACAGGTAATGTATGAAATAAGGAATTAATGTAAATATATATTTGTAGATATTCTTGCAACGAAGACTGAGACTTCTCAGATTCGGTTCGATCCAAATTCTAAGTATTTTCTATTCTGCAGATAGAAATATGAAGAAGTGGATATAAGGATTTATTTCTAAAAGAAATGTTGTAAGATTGATACCAATATATATATTGAATTTGGAAATTACTGTGATTAAAATTAATAAGCAAGGAATTATATAACTACAAAATAAAAAGCAAAAGATTAGAAGTTTAATTCTCGAGATTAAGGGGAGGATTCACTAAATAAGTTTTTATTACTTATCATTAAATTAGCTCATCTTTTGTTGATCCATGTAGCATAGAGATATATATATATATCTATAAGAGCTGGCTGGTTAAACATTGTTTGCTGGGAAATGCATGTTGTATTAAGCAGAAATGTTTATTAACCATTTGTGTATTAGTTACTAACTGATAAGGTAAATGATATTAATCATATATGCAGTTACTAACCGGAGATACATATATTGTGAAGCTAGTTTTTATATGCTGATGGATTGTGGTTTATAAATTTTTGTTTATGATATGAGATTTGAAACTTTTTTTTATACGTAATAAATATATATATATTTTTATCCGATTATTGATTATTGTATTTTTTAAAGCAAAACACAGACAATTAAAAGAATTCAGGATAATTTCTAAGAGATATAAACGATTGATATTTGTGTCTCGTATAAATTTCTAATGAAATAATAATCCCTGATATATTGGAGGCAACTGCCGAGGTAGGTCCAGTAAGTGCAATATAGACATATTGGAGGCTTGGCTGATAAGTCCAATATATATAAACGTGTTGTATTCACGTGCAGAGATTATATCCGACAAATTGGAGGCACTGTACCGAGATTGTAGTTTTTGTTTGGAATATAATTGTCAGTATTGTCTGATTAGACAGAGATAAAATATATATATATATATATTTTGACTCCTTGTTGTATTTTGACTTGTGGTTTTTATGGTTATCTACTAAACAGTGTAAAAATGTCAGAGTCAGAATCTGAGACTCAGGAAGATGTAGAGATACATGCAGATCAAATAGTATTGATAGATGTTATGTCTTATCTAAAGGACAAGTTACACGTCACAGACGATTTATTTGATTGGATAAAGGAATTGCAATCAAATATATCTAATTATGTTGATTCAATCTGGTCAGATAAATCAAATTTTCTTGAGTGTTTGCGAAAGATAAGTGCAGCCACAAATAAAAAAGACAAAGAGATTTTTGTTTTAAAAATTGTGCCTGAATGCATATACTTGATCGCGGAAATGAACAAGAGATTGAATGATGACAAAGAAACCAGAGAAAGATTAGAAAATAAAATGACTTGCATGATACCGTAAATAAATTAAAAGATGAGTCAGAACGAATGATAATGGAGTTGAAAGTGTGTGCAGGAGAAAAAGATCAATTGCAAGATGAGATTGCTCAATTATCCAAATTAAATAAGGAGCTAAACAAAAAGTTGGCGAGAATGAAACGCGGTTGTATATAACACCTTTAGATGTTACAGTGCTCGGCGCTAAGTAGTGATATATTGAAATTTGTGTGGAAAGAAGGTTGTGTGATCATGCAGCTCACCAGAAGGTGTGTCCCTCACCCTTATAGACCATATATGGAAAAATACAAACGTATTCTTAGGGAGCGCAGACAAAATGTATAAGTGAAATTTCTTGCACAAAACAGGTTGCAGGGTGTTTTGCTGGGTTCGATATTTCCACTAAAATGAAAGATAAAAAACGAATGTGCAATACTGTATATGCATTGAAATCAAATGTAGAGGGAAGTTTGAACCACTCACAAACGGGGAACCAATAGGTTCGTGTAAAATGCAGATAAGCCTCTATGGGGGCTTCTCCCATCAAATGGATCTCAGTTATAGATAGATGGTATCGTGTTCTAGTTTTCACAAATGCAGTAACCTCAAAAAAGAAGGAAGGCATACATAGCACAATACCGTTGACATGTGAGCATATATATATTCTGACTTGGAATTACTCACGTGTTGCTGAGCCTCCCAGCGGGTGGCTCAGTATTCGGGCAGAGGACCACTTTATCCGTGGGGGGTCCTACCCTTAAAACGGTGATGGTAGGATGGTAGTACGTTCCGGTCTGTCAAGGAAAGCAGCTGTTTTTTAAAATTAAGGGATAAAAAAAGGATAAAAAATATATATATCCGCTTCCAAGTGGTGTTGGAAAAAAGGGATTTATTATTAAAAGACAAAAAATGTTTTAACAAAGGATAAAAAATAAAAAATAAAAGATAAATAAAACGGATAAAAGAAAGTAGATGGGATAGGTCCGAGATGGTAGAAAACTGGTATACGTGGATGATTGATTTTAAGGTATTGGTATTCGTGCTCGTTTAAAATACCGCTATCCTTTCCTCGCTGTAAATATTCCAGAAAAATTTGTTTAATCTGTTCGGTTGGATCATTTCCCACTTTAAAATAAGTTTTGGTGTCATTCAATAGTCTACATGATTCCAGATGGTATTGTTCTGGTTAAGTATAACTAGACCTCCCCCCTTGTCTGCGGGTTTTATAATTAGATTAGTATCTTTACTTAGTTGTTTTAGTCCTTCATTCTCTTCCTTAGTTAAATTACTAGGTCTGTTGGTATATCTCCTCTTTTTTTCTAATTTTCTTATATCCCTTTGGACCATCTGGTCGAAAGTATCAATCTCCTTAGAGATCATATGTCTTGGGTAAAATCTAGATTTTTCTTTCAGAGTGGTGTGTACATATTTGTTATCATATGTTATTTCTCTTTCTGTTGGAGTTTTAGCAAAGAACCTTTTTAGGCACAGCTTTCGTTTAAATTTTTGTAAGTCAACAAAAGTATTGAAACTGTCTCCTTTTCGATTCGGTACATATTTTAATCCCTTCTTTAGAACTCCTATTTGTCCCTGCGTGAGGGTTTGGCCGCTGAGGTTAAAGATGCCTACTGTTCTCTCAGTCTTCCTCTTTTTTTCTTTCCTGATGCCGAGGAGGATATCTGGCACAGGAAAGAAAAAAGAGGAAGAACAGTAGGCATCTTTAACCTCAGCGGCCAAACCCTCACGCAGGACAAATAGGAGTTCTAAAGAAGGGATTAAAATATGTACCGAATCGAAAAGGAGACAGTTTCAATACTTTTGTTGACTTACAAAAATTTAAACGAAAGCTGTGCCTAAAAAGGTTCTTTGCTAAAACTCCAACAGAAAGAGAAATAACATATGATAACAAATATGTACACACCACTCTGAAAGAAAAATCTAGATTTTACCCAAGACATATGATCTCTAAGGAGATTGATACTTTCGACCAGATGGTCCAAAGGGATATAAGAAAATTAGAAAAAAAGAGGAGATATACCAACAGACCTAGTAATTTAACTAAGGAAGAGAATGAAGGACTAAAACAACTAAGTAAAGATACTAATCTAATTATAAAACCCGCAGACAAGGGGGGAGGTCTAGTTATACTTAACCAAGAACAATACCATCTGGAATCATGTAGACTATTGAATGACACCAAAACTTATTTTAAAGTGGGAAATGATCCAACCGAACAGATTAAACAAATTTTTCTGGAATATTTACAGCGAGGAAAGGATAGCGGTATTTTAAACGAGTACGAATACCAATACCTTAAAATCAATCATCCACGTATACCAGTTTTCTACCATCTCGGACCTATCCCATCTACTTTCTTTTAATCCGTTTTATTTATCTTTTATTTTTTATTTTTTATCCTTTGTTAAAACATTTTTTGTCTTTTAATAATAAATCCCTTTTTTCCAACACCACTTGGAAGCGGATATATATATTTTTTTATCCTTTTTTTATCCCTTAATTTTAAAAAACAGCTGCTTTCCTTGACAGACCGGAACGTACTACCATCCTACCATCACCGTTTTAAGGGTAGGACCCCCCACGGATAAAGTGGTCCTCTGCCCGAATACTGAGCCACCCGCTGGGAGGCTCAGCAACACGTGAGTAATTCCAAGTCAGAATATATATATGCTCACATGTCAACGGTATTGTGCTATGTATGCCTTCCTTCTTTTTTGAGGTTACTGCATTTGTGAAAACTAGAACACGATACCATCTATCTATAACTGAGATCCATTTGATGGGAGAAGCCCCCCATAGAGGCTTATCTGCATTTTACACGAACCTATTGGTTCCCCGTTTGTGAGTGGTTCAAACTTCCCTCTACATTTGATTTCAATGCATATACAGTATTGCACAATCGTTTTTTATCTTTCATTTTAGTGGAAATATCGAACCCAGCAAAACACCCTGCAACCTGTTTTGTGCAAGAAATTTCACTTATACATTTTGTCTGCGCTCCCTAAGAATACGTTTGTATTTTTCCATATATGGAGAATGAAACGCGAACATGAGAAATTCGCTGATGAGCTACGTCAGGTTGAAACTGATGTTCGAAGGGTTAAAAATCCTTCGTTAGAGAAGTTCCCTTTGAAAGCTTTGAGCTATAACTCACTGATTACGCCTGACAGCTCTGTTTATCTGAAGAGTGAGGGCGAAAGTGAAAGTAAATCTCATGATGAAAAAAGAGCAAAGCCTCTTACACAGGAGTATTTCAAATCACATCACTCTAGCCAGCCACAGCTTATTAAGAAATCTCATAAAGTTCAGGATTTAACGAAAATTATTAATTTCTTAAAAAACTCAGTAGGTATTTTTGACCTTAAGGCATCGCCAAAATAATAAATCATTTAAATATGTTTGAAGAAACTTTGTCAATATTAGGAATTAATTCAGATGCTCAGAAAATTGAGTTGATCCCATGGGTCTTTAGAGGCAAACATAGGTATTTTTTTCAGTCTTTGAAAGAATCTGGTATACGGAACTGGAGTAGAATAGTCTCCGAGGTCAAATCTGAATTTGGGCCTCACCGTACCAATCTAGCTGCGAAAAGAGCAATTTTAACTCTAAAATGCAGACCTAATCAAAGCCCCCGTGAATTTCTTTCAGTCCTTAAAAATGCGTACAGCTTGGCTGAAAGAAACCCAGATTTTGAAAACCCTGAATTTATCCAATTATTTTATGACTCATTGCCAAATAAAATAAAGGTTATTTTGGCAAGAGATTATGACCCGAGAAATGGTTTGGATTGGGTACTAAAAGAAAGTATGACCCTATTTACTGTACTTGAATATAGTGAAGAAACTCAGGGGAAAAGAGTGAAAAACTCACCTGAGGAAATCGCGGAAACTCACGTTAAAAAGGGTGATATTAAATTTGAGTCCCACAAAAAGAGTTATGCGGAAATATTGCGTGACTCCATACCTAAAAGGGAAAAATCCAAGCCAGATCAGGAAAAAGGGTTTGCCAGAGAAAATTCAGGAAGTAAATTTCAATCTAGGAAGCAATGGGTACCTAGAAGTCAGTGGGTTAAATCAAGGGAAAATGTACCTAGACAGGAAGCAACCAGAGGTAAGACTGAATCTGATGCGTCTGATAATGCGCAAGCTTCGTCCCCAAGGACGAATAGAAAGCGGAGATATAATGTACGCCAGCGTATTGGTCAAATGCAGGAAAATTTCCGTGTGCTGACAGAAAAACTGGATCAGATCACTCAGTTAATGACTGGAAATAACCCTGGTCAGGTTGTAAGCGATGCAACACCTGCAGCCCCATCCAACCAGTGACTAGATGATGTTTCTGATGAAGTAACCAGTATCCATGACAATTTACCAGAAAGTGATGATGAAATGATTAATACAAATGTTTGTATGGTTGATGATTTAAACCCTTCCTTGCAAAGAGAAGGAAAATGTATTTTATCTCCCCAGACTAAGTGCGAGCAAGCTGAGAAGACTGGATCCGAAATGGAAAGCCCAGCTACCAAAAGCACGTTTGAGAGAACAAAATCAGTTGGTAAAATCTGTACAAAACCTAATTTCATATCTCACTCTAAATTTCTCTGTAAATTGCATAGCATTGAAGACCGATATTATGTGAATGTAGAATTACAAGATAATTTACCACATATTCTGTCCTTGCTAGACACTGGAAGCCAAGTTACGTTAATATCAGCTCATTATTTTGAACAGGCCCAAGAACTGTCCTCCAGGAAGCCTAGATTAGATAAATCTAATGCTAATCTAGTGAGTGTGAGTGGCACATCTCTGAAAGTTCTGGGCACGGCTAAATTGGATTTTAAATTTCCGCACAATTCCAAGGTCCCAAGTCCCATGCGAATCAAGCTCATGCAAGCCTGAAAGACATGCTGGATAAAGCCAGGATACCATTGATTGCTATGTACAAGAACCACCGAAGGAAAAGATTTGCCGCATATTTTATTGCAACCGCTGTTCTACAGAAAGAGAAGCAAATGTTTACCGGAAGAATCTGGTACAAAACAAGAGAGTGTTCATACCCACACCAGTGATTCTCGTGAAAGTTTCTAAAGAATCAAGAGTTGTTATCGAGAAGTTACTTTTTATAAATGAAGTCTGGTATGAAGAGATACAAATCGTTGTCGTATTCCAAGGGCAAGAGATCCCTATGAATCCAGATTTGAAATCTTTGCTAAAGAACTAGCATGACCATACTATTGAATTTCTAATAAAAAGATAATCTAACAATTTATGCTCCAATGTATTCACAGATTGATCATCAATTGCTATCTGCTTATAACGGGCCAAAGATTACAGAGATTGTGATTTGTATAGTAATTATGTTTCTAACTGTCTGGATGATTGTACTAACAAAGAAAGTACGTACATTGAAGTTGAAAAACACTGCATCTTCAATTATTAAATGGATGAAAGAAGAAAAACGTGTTGCGAAAGGTGGAAACCTAGCCTAATTGGTAAAGGGGGGAGATATTGTATGTTTTCCTAAAATTTATTTAATCAATAAATATCCATGAAACCAAAGGGGGGTTATGTCAGGTATATTACACACAAAGGAGAAATTTAAAATGGATGCTTGTAGCCATTTTGTTTTGAAAGACAGTTTTTCTTTCTAATTTCTCTAGGTTTAGAAATGAACGAGATTTTTTTTACAGAGTCCATTCCTGGGTGAAGTCTTTTATATTTTTTTAAGAAGTGCCAGACACGAAGGAACCTGGAATGTTTGTATGTGATAAGGCCTAGGTTTAAGTGCTAAGACGTGTCATAATTAAATTTATTGGTCTGTCTTAAGTTTCTAAAACAAAAGATATTTTGTCTTTTGGGTATAGGAATAAGAGTTAATATTTTTTAATATAGATTTATATTCACAAAATATATGTTTATAATAAAGGTATATTTTATTATATTTACAGTAGGAAATATATATTCCAATAAATATTGTAGAAAGTATATAATTGGTAAATAATAAAAATTACTAAAGAATAGATTCTGTTGAGTTAACCAGAAAAGAATTCAGCTGAAAGTGAGTAACTAAAAGGGAGTAGGGATATAAATCAAAGATGACAGATGGAGACACTGTGTCTAATAGCTGGGAGAAGAGAAGGTCTTTTGTGTAGATTGAACTTTTGACCCGAGATAAGAAAATTAAAAAGAAAAGGGGGAATTAATTAAGAAGTGCAATACTGCCCTCTAGAGGATAGTAAATTGTCACGTTCTGTGCTGGAAAATCTGTCTTCCTGCCCTCTGTATTTGTATATATGTTTTTTCCCTTGTGTTTCTGTTGCTGCCAATTCCTGGGTGGCCTCCCAGGGGTTAATTGGTGTTCTGTGTGCTGCTCACCTGTTGATCCTTGCCCTGATTCCCCTGCCTTTATTAGAGCTATGTACCCATAAGACATTGCTGGGTCATTTTTCTTTGCCTGGTCTCCTTGCCACTTGTGTCCTGAGAGCTCCTGGCTGTGTTCCTGATATCCTCCGTTTGTTCATCCTTGTTCAGTTTTTGTCTCTATTATTTCTGTTCCAGTTTATGTCAGTTCCTTCTGTGTATTCAGTTCTGTCTATTGCTGTATTTTGTTTTGCTGTTTATGTTCCATTCAGATTCCCCGGTTACTGATTTTGGCTTGGCTGACTTCCCTTCTGGTTCCTATTCCTATATTCTGTATGACGTACTCTCTCTGGTTATGACCTTTGGCTTTCCTCTTTATGACTACTCTATTGATTATTCCTTGTCTGTACCGTTTCCAGGAAACCCTGTCATCTGTATACAACAAAAGACTCTGTACGGCTTCAAGGTAATACTTTCCTTTAGATTAGATCCGGCTATCCTAAAGACCGGTCTTTCAGTGCAGGGAATCTTTGGTATTGCCGTACAGAGGTCTTTTGTTAACCCTTTGCTTTCACCTGTCCTTGCAGTTTACCCTGAATCTCTGCATATAGGGGCTTCTCTCAGGAACCAAGGCCTCACCTTCCTGCGAGTTACATTCATAGGGATATATATACAGACCGACCACTTCCAAGGATCGGAGGGCAAGTATAGGGTGGTGCGTGCCTGGTGGTACTGCCACCGTGACAGTAAATATTATAATTCATATTACCAAAAATATAGCCAGTGACGTCAAATTGGCTATAATAAGCGGCAATGTTGGTTACAAGAGTCGGAGATTCCAGCATTCACAGACTCACACTGCAATGCATTAGACATCACACTCTGAGAGTCCAAGATTCCAACACTCAGACTCACACCACGATGCAGGCAGATCCCAAGACATGAGGCAATCAAGATTCTCACTAAATTTCTGACTCTCACCAAATCTCTAACTCACATGCATTGATTATCTGATCGATAATCTTCACACATTCCAAAAATTACTACATCAGGAATTCCAAGGCAGACTTATCAACATCCAAATTGGACAGGTAATGTATGAAATAAGGAATTAATGTAAATATATATTTGTAGATATTCTTGCAACGAAGACTGAGACTTCTCAGATTCGGTTCGATCCAAATTCTAAGTATTTTCTATTCTGCAGATAGAAATATGAAGAAGTGGATATAAGGATTTATTTCTAAAAGAAATGTTGTAAGATTGATACCATATATATATTGAATTTGGAAATTACTGTGATTAAAATTAATAAGCAAGGAATTATATAACTACAAAATAAAAAGCAAAAGATTAGAAGTTTAATTCTCGAGATTAAGGGAGGATTCACTAAATAAGTTTTATTACTTATCATTAAATTAGCTCATCTTTTGTTGATCCATGTAGCATAGAGATATATATATATATCTATAAGAGCTGGCTGGTTAAACATTGTTTGCTGGGAAATGCATGTTGTATTAAGCAGAAATGTTTATTAACCATTTGTGTATTAGTTACTAACTGATAAGGTAAATGATATTAATCATATATGCAGTTACTAACCGGAGATACATATATTGTGAAGCTAGTTTTTATATGCTGATGGATTGTGGTTTATAAATTTTTGTTTATGATATGAGATTTGAAACTTTTTTTTATACGTAATAAATATATATATATTTTTATCCGATTATTGATTATTGTATTTTTTAAAGCAAAACACAGACAATTAAAAGAATTCAGGATAATTTCTAAGAGATATAAACAATTGATATTTGTGTCTCGTATAAGTTTCTTATGAAATAATAATCCCTGATATATTGGAGGCAACTGCCGAGGTAGGTCCAGTAAATCCAATATAGACATATTGGAGGCTTGGCTGATAAATCCAATATATATAAACGTGTTGTATTCACGTGCAGAGATTATATCCGACAGAATCCACATGCATTTTTTCTATCCGTCGAGCAATAACGCGCGTAAAACAGACGCGCACAAATGCTCACGCAGTAACGTTGGGCGCAGAAATCAGTGTGCGGACTGTTTTTTTCACGCGATTCAGCCAATCAGAATTAAGAACCACAATCGTCTCCTGTTAAGTTTTTGCGCCTGTCACAATCAATCAGCGCATATATGCTGCAGCAATAATAAAAACACGCACAACTTCTCCATTTTATTGTTTGGGTATGTGTAGAATGTGTAACTATACTTTGCAGCATTTTTTTTGGGCTGGTGTATTTGGGTTCGGCCAGGTTGCTCATTTTTGCCATTAACACCAGCTTTTAGGAGTTGCTAAAATTATGCGCATAAAGGCTGTGCGTTACAAACTGTGCATAGATTGTAATACCATCCACGGACCAGCGTACAAACGCATTTGCGCTCACAATGTTAAGTATAGCATGTGCGCAGTACAGTATGCTCGCAAAGGGTTTGCGCAGGTTCAACCTCGTTAGACGATAGTGCGCGCAACAAACGCACGTGTCACGGTCCACGTCGCCGGAAGAAGGGCCAGGCTGGCACCATTCCCTCCTGATCTGCACCTGGGCAGCACAGGAAAAGTGCTTCCTCTCCTCAGCACTAGAACCACAGGTTCTTTCACAGTTAATGCACAGCTAACACACCACACCTTTCCCCATCTCAAATAAAGTTCCCTCCCTCTTTCCTTCTGTGCTTCAGTATTGTTTATCCCCTCCCAGCAGAGAGACCTGTTTGAGCTCTGCTGTCTCCTTTATCAAGAAAACCCCTTTGTGTTTTACCAGGATTCCCGTCGTGTTACTTTCAGTGTTCTTCCAGTATCCAGTCTGCAATCTTCGGTTATTTCATCAAGATCTGGTCAGTCTCCTCCATCTCACCCCCCTCCACCCTCTACCCTGTGGTAGTAACCGCATATTGGGCCATATTTCCCCAACCAGGTTCCACCCCGGAACTCCCCCGTGACAGCACGTTATGTAATACTACGTTCAGCGCAAATGGTTTTACCCCTCTCGTTAATGCATTTTTGTGCCGGAGCTGATGTTTGCGCGAAGATTTAGTAGGGCCCCATATAAGGAACGATGGGAAAGGTAGGGCCATATTACAAAGCTGGTGCTAACTTAACCAGAGCTGGTGTAAACTTCCCAGAGCCATTATAGTCTATGGAGGTTTTAAGTTTACAACGGCTCTGGTTAAGTTAGCACCAACATTGTAATACGGCCCGTAATGTTTTATGACACTTGATCAATTATAGGGATGTGCACCGATTTTTTTTTTTCGGTTTGATTCGATTCGATTTTTCGATTCGGCTCGTTTCGACCACTTTCTGTTTCGATTCGGTTCGGTTTGATTCGTTTTTCGGGTACATTTATTTTTCAGAATATCGACCATTTTTCGTATTTTCGTGTCACTATACTCGGTTTTTGTATCGACTTTTCGTGAGTTCGGGAAATTTTCGTTTTTCGGAATTGTACATGGTTTTCGGCATATCGCCCATTTTTCGTATTTCGTGTCACATTGCTCGTTTTTTTTGTATCGACTTTTCGTGATTTCGGTAATTTTTGTTTTTTCGGAACGTCTGTTCTCGTTTCAAAGCTGTCTAACTCTATTCGTTTTGATGAAAACTACTATGGTTTACTTTTTTAATACTACTTTATATATTTTTTATAATAAATTTTTGGTTTGTTTTTCGGATCCGATAATTCATTCTGTCGATACGATAATTCTGGCGATTCTATCGTGTTTTTTTAATTAACCCTTTCGCTGCTGAGGCTTTTCCCGCCCCTGTGCTGAGCTCATTTTTACCGGTTTTGCTCATCATGTTTAAATGCGTTTTGAAGGCTTATTTTAATATATGATCCAGACATATTATATATCGTTCTTTCCGTCAGACTCGGCAGATTCATAATATGTCATTATTATATGTATACGTCATGACCTGTCTGTATATTATAACAAAAAATGCAATAAAATATGATTTTTCAATAATTTACAACGTGTAAAGTGTTTTTTTTTCACATTTTAACATGCGAGCAATTGCGGTTGTATTTTGTATGGGGTGTGCTTGTTAAAAAAATTAGAGATGGGGTTCTCGTTACATTTGTTTTTGGGGAAAATTACAAAATTTTTAACAAACGCACCGCATACAAAAATCGTTAGTGCAGTATCATTGTTCACATTATAATTGAAATGGGAACAATATTGCTGCATTAACAAACCAAAAAAAAAAAAAAAATTGTTTAATTTTTTTTTATAAAATTTTTTAAATATTTTTTTTTTTAATTTTTTTACAAACGTTTTCACATTCGTGTTTGGTATCGTTGGAACGGCCATGCTCTGGCCGATCCAACAATACCAAACTTTAACCCCTAGCTGCCACGGATCGGGAGATAGGGGGTTCATTGAAACCCCCTATCTCCACCATTGGTGGCAGCTAGGGGTTAACTCCAGGACTGGCGTCATCGTGCTATGCACGATGACGCCAGTCCTCAGGGGGAGTTTCCGGAAGCTTGGCCGACATCCGACATCCTCATGGATATGCCCCAGCTCCTCATGGATATTGCCCCAGCACCTCATGGATATGCCCCAGCTCCTCGTGGACATGCCCCAGCTCCTCGTGGACATGCCCCAGCTCCTCGTGGACATGCCCCAGCTCCTCGTAGATATGCCCCAGCTCCTCGTGGATATGCCCCAGCTCCTCCTGGATATGCCCCAGCACATGGAATGCCCCAGCTCCTCATGGATATGCCCCAGCTCCTCATGGATATGCCCCAGCTCCTCATGGATTTGCCCCAGCACATGGAATGCCCCAGCACCTCATGATAATGGCCCCAGCTCACCTCCGCCGCCTTTTTTGCTCCCTCAGAGCGTCCGGCGGCGCGCAGCTTGGGTGCTCGCCAGGGGGAGCCACGTGACCAGCTGCGATTGGTGGGTGTCACCTGGTGCGGGCCGCACCCCCCGCCCCCATGTAGCAACGCCACTGGTATATACATTTAACGGCCGCACGCCCACGGACTTACTCTATCCAAACAAAGTTCAGAATGATGTGAAACATTGGGACTTTTTGGATAGATTTCGATTTTCGACTATCCAAAAGTTAAAAAAATAAAAATGGTCGAAATCTAATGCAAAAGTCCCGATGTTTCACATCGGGATGTCAGATATTAATAGGCTTGTGCACCGATTTTTTTTCGGTTCGATTCGGTACGATTTGTTCTGATGTTTAAAATTTTCGATTGTGTACATTTTTTTGGAATATCGACCATTTTTCGTATTTTCGGGTCACTTTGCTCGTTTTTTGTATCGACTTTTCGTGATTTCGGAAATTTTCCTTTTTTTCGGAACGTCTGTTCTCCTCGTTTCAAAGCTGTCTAACTCTATTCGTTTTGACGTAAACTACTATGGTTTACTTTTTTATACTTTATATATTTTTTTATAATAAATTTTTGGTTTGTTTTTCGGATCCGATAATTCATTCTGTCGATACGATAATTCTGGCGATTCTATCGTGTTTTTTTTTTTTTTACTAAATAAAGATCCTTTTTTTCTTATGAATATACATTTCACAACTTTATTTATTTAATCACATTAAAAAAATGGTATGAAAGCCAAGGAACAAAAAAAAAGAACAAAACGATTTAAAAACCGGTAAACTGACCCGAATGGTCTGACTTTAAAAATAAAAACCAGAACAAAAAAGTTTTAAAACGGAAAAATAGTTGATCAAAATGATCTGAAATGAAAAAAAATAATAAAATAAAATGATTTAAAACAGACAAAAATATAAATTAACCCTTTCGCTGCTGAGCATTTCACGGCTTCCCTTCACGCCTGTGTGCGGCACTGCGGTCTGCTGCTGAGCTCATTTTTAACAGTTTCGCTCCTCTTGTTTAAACGCGTTTTGAAGCCTTCTTTTATAATATGACCCAGACATGTTATTATCGTTCTTTCCGGCAGACTCGCAGATGATTCATAATATATCATTATCATATGTATGCGTCATGTCCTGTCTGTATATTATAACAAAAAATGCAATAAAATTAGAATTTTCAATGTTTGTTTTACAAGGTGTAAAGTGTTTTTTTTCACATTTTAACATGCGAGTGTTTGCGGTTATATTTTATGAGTTGCGTTTGTTAAAAAAAATTGAAAAGGGGACTTGTTATATTTTTTTGGGTGACAATTACACTATTTTTAACAAACGCACCCCATACAAAAATCCTTAGTGCAGCATCGTTGTTCACATTATAATTGAAATGGCAACAATATTGCTGCATTAACAAAACAAAACAAAAAACCTGTTTATTTTTTTTTATATTTAAATTTTTTTAAATTTTTAACATTGTCATGTTTGGTATTGTTGGAAAGGCCATGCTCTGGTCGATCCAAAGATACCAAACATTAACCAACCGATAGCTGCCGCGGATCGGGAGATAGGGGTTCCAATGAACCCCCTATCTCCACCATTGGTCACAGTTAGGGGTTAACTCCAGAACTGACGTCATTGTGACGAGGTCTTGGGACTGTCAGCAGCTGCTGTTCCCCACGCTGTTGTCTTCCTGCAAAGACGTGACCATGTTGGCGGGCAGCGTCTTAGCGGGCAGCAGTGGGAGAGAGAGAGCCCATAGCTGGGAGGAGGTGTTGTGTGAAGCTGCAAACAGGGACAAATAAACTAGACCTGAGCCGCACTAAGGATCTTTGGGTTGTGTCGGAGAAGACTTCACGCAGTGCTGCCATCAATATTTTTTGATAAATTCTTGATTATACAATGAATGTGACTGTGGACAAAAATCCGTGTTGTTGTGACATCGCCTAAGCTTAACAAAACCAGGCCACGTCGGTAATCAAATCTCAAGGCAGTACAACAAGGTTGTGTTAGTGTGTGACATTTTTTGGCCAGGCAGGAAGTGTAGAATGTGCAGTCACATTCATGCCCACAAATATGTTGACAAATTTATGACAAAGGGTCCATAGAAATGTCAATACATTTATGTACATATAATTTTAACAGTGTGGAAACCAAGCAATACATATTAACTTATTAAGGAAGGAAAAGCAACGCACACAAACAGGAAAATAGTGAAAAAATAGAAAATTTATTTACAACATATGAACATAGGGAAGGGAACATGCCAAGGATGGCAAACTGCCCAACAGTTACTGGCATTTGAGGAGATGTTGGAGCTGGTCCGCATCTTGGATTGCAAAGATTACGATTGCTGTAAGGGCCCTTACGGCAGGAAGAATAACACCCGCAAGGATCGTATCCTTGAAAAGCTACGCACCACCATCCTGGAGCTGTTCGGGAAGGACCGGACGAAGGACCATCTCCGAAAACGCTGGTCCGACCTCAAGGCACGCGAGCAGGAGCAGCTGAGGCACATTCTGATGACATTCGGGAGGAGGCTGCCACTGGTCTCACTGCTGCTCCAGGAGGTCTGCGGCATTGTTTATGTGCTCCCGCAGTTCCTGGAGCAGTTCCTGTATGGCGTCGATGGAGGTAACTGCCAGGCGAAGCTCACCGATCGCCTCCCGTCGGCGTCTGGCTTCTCCTTCTATATATCCAATAAATGAAAGAAGGAAAATACAGTAAGTAAAGCAGGTTTCTATTTTTGACTGAAAGTCTTGAAAAAATATAACAGTAGTATATACCAGTGCTGGCGGCCTCCTGAGGCGCCGACTCCTCCCCCACCACCACCGTCTGCATATCCAGTGCTATATATAAGAAATGAAAGAAATAAAAAATACAGTAAACAACAAAACTGATTTATTTTTGAACAAAAGTCGATGCAAAATACGACAGTAAAAAAAAAAAAACCTGGACTGGCGGCCTCCTGCTGCTCTGGCTCCCTCTCTCCTTCGCCCTCCTCCTGGTCCTCCTCTTCCTCCTCCTGCTCCTCTTGTGCTATACATAAAAAAATTAAATTAAAATACAGTAAACAAAAAATGTTTCTGTTTTTGACCAAAAGTCGTTGCAAAATAAAACAGTATATACCAGCGCTGGTGGTCGACCGTGGCTCCTCCTCCACTGGGGCACTGGTGCCCGCCGGGGCAGATGCTGCCGCCTTCTTCCTGTCTTCTGCCAAATCCAAAAAATAACACGTAAATAATGCAGACTGGAAAAAATGGTATATCTATACACTATATTGCCGAAAGTATTGTGACACCGCTCCACTACCCACTAGCACTACCAGCTTGACCCACCACTACTCCCATCTCATAGGTCTAAAGTCACAAAATATTTATTTATTTCCTCTGCACATAGACATATATTACCGTTCAATTATATATTTTTTTCAGAAGTAAACATTACGTTTATTCAATAAAAACTATTATTAGTGTTGTGTGCGTACAAAACGCATTGTGCGACTGCTTTTAGTTATTTTATAGATGTCTCAGCCTCCGTTTCACTTTCAGTTTCTGCGAATAAAACTGTGGATATTGCAGAAACAACAACAGAAATCCACCATTTTGTTTTGAAATTTGCATCTAAAGCATTCAATGACACTGCTGCAGCAAACTGAATTGCTGCGCTGCAACAATTCAGCAGCTGCTGAGGATGTATTGAACGCGGCTCTGTTTGGATGCACTTTCAGAAGAACTACATGTCCCATCCTACCACTTAGCAGAGACGCAGAGATTTTTGTTGATGCGCAGGTGGGAGCCAATATTGGGCAAGCTGAGGGTCATCTCGTATGCATCACTCAATCACAACAACCTCCCCCCCAACACACTACAGTACACACAGTGCCAAAAGAAATCCAGCATTGTAACTTCATCTACATACATCAAATGTCACAATTTTCACGAATACGTAAAATCACAAAAAGGAAGAGCTATGGCAAAAATGCATGTATGACGAGTCGTGAAAACGCAAAGCTATACACAATCACAATGCATGAAAAAAGGACTCGATAAATCAGCGTATTTCTGTGCACATTAGCACATGCAAGCACATTATTATTATTATACAGGATTTATATAGCACCAACAGTTTGTGCAGCGCTTTACAATATAACATGACACTTACGTTTCGCTATGACGCGACGGATGTGTCTCAGCTGCTCCTCCTCGCGTACCTTCAGATCAAGACAAGACTCCACGTGGATGTATATCAGTGCATCCATAGGGTACTGAAGCCTCCGTGTGTACTCGATTTAACCCTTTCACTGCTGAGGCCGTGTGGGGAACATCCTCATTGACTCCTAGGTAAAGATAGGGGGTTCTTTGAACCCCGATATCTCCCTACTATTGGCAGCTAGCAGGGTCATGTTTGGTATCATTAGAGCATGGCCTTGACTGCCTAAACACCCACCATAACAAACCATAACATAACTCCATTTTAACTTCCAAGCCCCCCACACCATATCCCAAGGAAATACAACATGACACTCTATAATGTGGAAAAGGCTTGGCCACAGCTTTATTGAAAAAAGAACATTTTAAATCACATATAACCACCTGACCAGCGTTCAGCATTTTTTATTAGATGATCATAAATACCAGCTGCCGGCTGCATGGGACCAATCCCAGCAGGCAGTTAAATAAAGTCCCAGAGTTCGGCTCCTGCAAAGATATTCTGAGCAGAAACCCCCTCTCCAAAGCTCCCTTCACGGAGTTCCACCATCCTTCCTCGCTGGCCAGGGGCTTCCTAACCGCCATATGAGCTGTGGCAATCCTGAAAAGAAGAAAACAAAAAACCAGCAAGAAAACAAAACAAGGGGCGGGAGGGCGGGAAAGAACGTTGTCTTGACCACCCCTCTCTCTCCTTATATACATTGTAACCTGCAACATTTAAAAATTCCCAACAGCCAATCCTAATCAAACCACGCCTAACTATCCCTTAATTTTGGCGGGCATTTCTGTCAGTCATGGCCCATTTAACCCATTAATCATGGCCATGGGCTATCTTTCCAATGATACCAAACATGACCATGTTTAAAGTACAGAATAAAAAATAATAAAGATAATAATAAAAAAAAGAAAAACATGTTTTTTTAAGACGTGAAATGGCTCAGCAGTGAAGGGGTTAATAAAGAGCTTTACCTGGGAAGCGCTACCTATATCCAACAGCCCCAGCACTGTGCACAAATGTACCTGCAGGTATCGACCAATGTACAATTCGATGGGATTAAGCTGCATTGATGCTGCTGAAAAGGATTGTGGGACTGTTATTCCACCAGCAGGGTTTTATTATAACTTCACATTCTTCTCCAGGAACTGTATTGTTATGTTTGTTGTTTATGTTATGTTTCTTTAACCAGAATACAGTTTATATATATAAATGATTCCATGTTTCTGAGTTATTGTTGAGTGGAGGATACTCATTACTCAGTGGGGGGGTTAACTCACAAATAGAGATTACACTCTGGAAACGCTGCGTCACAACAAGATCTCCCAAATTCCCAGCTATAGCAGCGGCTCAGGATCCCTGTCAGCGTCAAGAGAAAGTGTGAAATCGACAAAGAACATAAACATAGTGGAATCATAGCGTTATATGTTAAACAGTGATGCAGCATAATGCGCCTGCTAGAATCTCACTCACAGGGTTGAGAAGTAATATTCGCATATAACGTTACCCTTCCTTTGGGTGCTCTTAGAGGGCCCAGGATACCGCCATGCAATAGTATTCCTTTGCCAGACTCCATGTGTTGCCTCTGCCACAGCTGTTGGAATCCAGACTCCAATCAAGGAAGGACTCAGACAGGAATAATTTATTCCAGAGTATTTAAATCCGACGCGTTTCGTTAGCCTGGAGCTAACTTCATCAGGGATAAAATGCACAAAAACCCTCCTCTCTTTATAGTTATAACGGTAACAAATATTACTTCTCAACCCTGTGAGTGAGATTCTAGTAGGGGTATTATGCTGCATCACTGTTTAACAGTATAACGCTATGATTCCTCTATGTTTATGTTCCTTGTCGATTTCATACCATTCACTTTTTTTCTCTATGCACATCCATTGGAGAGGACGATTCTGAGATCTACAAGGTTATTATTTGTTCTTTTATCTTGGGAAAGAGCACAATTCTTTGTTTTGTGTCAAGAGAAAGTGTAACTGCTGTCCACTAAGACCTGGATCCACAGAAAAAAAGGTTACACACAAGGGATGAAATGCTGGAGAAATTGTGTTTATTGTAATGAGTGGTGCACGCCAAGGTATGCAGCAGCATTAATCACAGTATTAATCACAGCAAAGCGCACCCTGGGAACTCGATGAGACTCCATGTCACTTTGCCTTTCCAGCTCAATGGCTGCAGCTAGAAATCCAGAACCTCACGCGATCCCATCGTATCCATGGATCCCACATTTCTTGCCGGCAACCTGGCATCCAAAGGTCAGGGCCTCCTTCATGTTTTGACCTAGGGGGACAGGATCACTGTATTAAGACATAACTGTGTAATAAAGCACCTGTAGCCAATAACAGAATGGTTTCATGTTATACGTGATCTGAGAAACATAGACCCCCATCCTTCCCAAGGCCGTGACTTCTCCAGTCCCAGACCATGGCGTGTACTCTGACTATTCTTATCATAGCTCCTGTTACCCGGCCGTTACTGTTAAAAAATAACTTTAAACAAACAAAATCAGTTTTCCTATTTAGAATTACCATAATTGGAATTCCAATAAACATCTGCAAGTTCCTTCCCAAATAAGAAAATGAAGAAAGACGCGCGCTTACGCTAACGGAGACATTAAAATCAGCTACACACAATGTATAGCTTTCATCATGTCTGACTTTTTCATTGTTCAGACATCTATTTATTAGATTTCAAACATCCAATGAGATTGTTCGTCATAGACAGGGTTTCATTTCTGCCCCAAACAGGAATGTGCTATAACAGCCAATCAGTATACAGATATATTTCCACATCAGCGTGTGGCCAGCACAGCTAACAAAGAAACACTTATTACTATATATGGTTCAAATATGTATTTTTTCTGTCTTCCAGCTTTCGCACATTTTTTCAACATTCCTAAGCCCTGGGTCACATGCCATGAAAGGGAGGGGGGAACACCACAGCCCAATATATTTACTATAGTACGTATTTGAATCACAATACATATATTCATACAGGAAATTAAAATCTAACAATTCTCTCATTTGATCACATATCACCTGTGATCACTCAAAAGGATAAACCAAAACTAGGCAATTAAACTAATTATACCTGGGGCCAAAGTATCATCTCCTAATACCTTTAGATCATTCTAGATGCTCAGAGGGGGAAGAAAAAAAGTCTAGTAATTACTCACAAAATACCTCAATACCTTTAGGATGTATGAAAGGGATTCGCCAAGGAGGCCCTTTATGAGCATAAAATACACTTATCTATCTAGATTCACTCTTTCAGCGAACTACACTTGGAGCCTGGGCCAAATGCCTAATCTAGACATTAAATAACTATTTACTCCCATTTCCCAAAATGTACTTCACCAAACAAGAAAAATATAATAACTTGAATTTAAAAGTTTATTTATCTAATAATCAATATGAGTCAGATCTATATCTGTGTGTTCTCTTATGTTCAGCTTCACTCCATAAAACGCATACACACCTGCATTCACACACACTCTAAAGAAATACATTCTCATTTTCCCAAATCCAATCCTTTCTCACACTTATCTAGGGGATTAAAGAAAAAAAAAATCTCATAATCTAACACCGTAGTCCTTGTCCAAAGTGCAAGGTCAAGGCTTGGTCTTTTCCCTGCTTGAGATGCATAATCTTTGAATTATTATTATTATTATTATTATTAATTTATAAAGCGCCAGCATATTCCGCAGCGCTGTACAATAAGCACAGTACAGACAGGGTTACAATACATTGAACAACATTTGACAAACAGTACAGGAGGAGATGAGGGCCCTATTCCCGTAGGAACTCACAATCTAGGAGGGTTGGGGTTGGAAACAGGAGGAGAGGACTGTAAGGTGAGAGTGATTGATAGTTGCGTCAGTGATTTGGGTGGTAGGCTTCCCTAAATAGCAATGTTTTCAGGGAGCGTTTGAAGGAAGAGAAGTTAGGGGAAAGTCTGACAGCACGAGGGAGAGCGTTCCAGAGAGTGGGGGCTGCGCGTGAGAAATCCTGCAGTCTATCATGGGAAGAGGTGATGCGGGAGAAGCTAGGCGCAGGTCACTGTTTGACCTTAGGGAGCGGGCTGGGGTGTATTTGGTGATTAGTGAGGACAGGTAGTGGGGCGCTGAGTTAGTGAGGGTTTTGTAGGTAAGGATAAGGATTTTGAACTTAATTCTGCAGTGGATGGGGAGCCAGTGAAGGGACTCGCAGAGGGGAGCGGCAGAGACAGAGCGGCGGGTGAGGTGAATTAGCCTGGCGGAGGCGTTCAGGATGGATTGTAGGGGGAGAGGCGGGACAGAGGGAGGCCAGATAAGAGATTATTGCAATAGTCGAGTCGGGAGATTACCAGGGCGTGTATGAGTTGTTTTGTGGTGACAGCGGTAAGAAATGGCCGAATTCTGGAAATATTACGCAGTTGGTATCGGCAGGAGGAGGAAAGAGACTTGATGTGGGGGATGAAGGAAAGAGCAGAGTCCAGTGTAACTCCAAGACAGCGAACTTGGTTTGATGGGGAGATGGTGATACCCTCCACCGTGATAGAGAAGTCAGGAGGTGGGGAGGCATTAGAGGGAGGAATAAGTAGGAGCTCAGTCTTTGACATGTTGATCTTTAGGTGGTGGGAGGCCATCCAGGAGGAGATGCCAGATAAACAGTCACTGACTTTTGAAAGGACAGGGGGAGAGAGATCAGGGGTAGAGAGGTAGATCTGAGTGTCATCAGCGTAGAGGTGGTAATTAAAGCCAAAGCTGTTGATGATTTTGCCCAGGGAGGAGGTGTAGATGGAAAAGAGCAGAGGACCAAGGACAGAGCCTTGAGGTACACCAACAGATAGAGGCAATGAAGAGGAGGAGTTACCAGCAAAGGACACACAGAAGGACCTGTTGGATAAATAGGAGTCAACCCAAGCAAGTGCAGTGTCACCGAGACCCAGAGAGTTGAGGGTCTGTAGAAGGAGGGGGTGGTCAACAGTGTCAAAAGCAGCCGAGAGGTCAAGCAGGATGAGAATAGAATAGTGGCCGTGTTTTTTAGAATGTAATCAGAGCTCCTGAAATAGGGACTCCTGGACAAGCTGTCTCTATGCGCTGGTTACGTATTACCTGTGACCTTTGACCTTGACACAAAATGTCCATGATTCGTTCCATATGCAGTCATTGTGAACTTGGTGACTGCCAGATTTCTTGAGATGATGAAGATGTGACACAGTTTTAGCAAAAATAAAGAAATAAAAAAAATAAAATATAGTATACACATTCATTCATTCTCAAGTCCGATCCAGGACCAGCACATTACTTGCAATACCACAATACAAAAAGACAGTGGCTCGATCCTCATTTTCCTACAGAGCACAATTATGGAATAACCTCCCAGACACCATCAAATCTTCCAGTCTTATGTCACTCAAGAGCTCCTTACTAACATACCTCAATACAGAATGTACATGTAAACATGTAACATAATGACTATTTTTCTACATATTTATTTTCTGTTAATCTGTATATTTGTGTTGGTTTTTTTTAATATCTTGCATTGTATTACTTTGTATTTCTGTAACTGTAACACTTCAATGTTCTTGAATCCAGGACATACTAGAAAACGAGAGAAATCTCAATGTATCCTTCCTGGTAAAATCCTTTATAAATTACTAAATAAATAAATAAATAAATAAGTGCATGAAAACAAATAAAATGTTGTTAATTACACAAGAAGAGACACAGATAATAAATTTTAAAATTTCCCCGCAAAGCCTATGGGCCTCACGCAACAAAAAAAAGAAAATCATACTACTTCTGACTCATTGCATTAGAGAGAAAAAATATATATATATATATACACGCAACTTTGGCTCAAAAGGGAAATAGCCGAAGTGCATACTCCACCCATTTTAAGATAAAAAAAAAAATTATTGATATCTTATCCATTCTTGTTTGGCATTTTGAAACAAAACTGGTGTTTATGAAACACACCAATCCCAATAAAATCAAAATAAAAAGCAACTTATAATTTTTACCCAATTAAAACTTTCCTACAATCATTTAGACCTGAATTAAACTATATTCCATTTAACACTAGATATGTCATGAAATGTATTTATGCAAATGCATTAAATTATATTGTTCCTAGATACATTAATTAACTCTAACTCCAGTTTTAATTGAATGTGACCTGCAGTATCATAAATATATCAGGGCATTTACTTACTCCTGAAAAATAAGAATTGTGATCACATAAAAATATATAATATGAAGTAATCATCAGTTAGAACAAACATTCAGTTATCGGGCATAGAATATCCCTATGAGAACAGCACAGTGATAATTCTTCCGAAGATAAAGATGCAAAGTTCTGTGTTTCTTCTTTCATATCATTTAAGATGAAATACAGCTCCTTTTGTTGGAATGTTTTATTGCCTGGTGTCTGATAACTCTGTTATTGATCTTGGTATCCGCCAAAGGAAACGTAACATTGCAATGTGAAATGATGTGTGTTTGAGTAAATTTCCTTCAATTTCAATAGCTATATCGATATTGGTATCGAATGATCTTCCATCTAGCTTGATCAGCATCATCTGCAATGTGCGTTGGCATGCGTTACTTGGGTAATTTTTCACCTAAATTAAAGAGACTGGAAAAAAAATGTTAATAACCTGTCATGGTTTAAGGCTAGGGTCAGGTGAACGCATTTTGTACGGACTGTGCGTCCGTGCAGTACAGACGCACGTTCTGAAGGAAGACACGGTAGTGCCACATAGTCCGTTTTTGTGACTGATGTTTAAATTAATATGAAGAACATTTTGTCCGTCAAAATGCTGGACATCAAAAATGCAGTCTGTCTGACTACGTTCCATCACCCACACACAAAGCTATGCGGACGTGGCGCAGTCCACACATCTGTTCTAGCAGTTTTATGTTCTTGCCTCACTTGCGTCCATTGGCCGTGTCCGTTGTGGGTCCGCACTTCTGTGTAGACATACTTCGTGTGTGGGTCTCTATTCATCATAACTGTATGCTACCACGGACGTTAAAATGTGCGGCAACACAGTCGTGATCACTGCGCTTGTCTGACCCCAGCCTAAAACTTACATGGTTATGGCTGTAAAGAAAAACATGGCTTTAAACTTGTAACGTTCAGCAATGAATACTTTAAAGAAATCAGGAATCCATGATGAAAGTTCAGCAAATTTTGGACACAAAGGAATTGAGGGAAAAAAAAGAAAAGAGGAGGGGTTATGAGAAAGACAAGATGGAGGGGGCTAGGAGAAGAATGTGAAAACACTTTTTTTTCTTTTGCAACGGTCATCATTGTCTTTTTCTCTTGTATATTCAAATAAAAAAGAAACATATCACAGCAAGACTCATTACTTACAGAAACATACATAACACGCCGTCTTTTGGGAAAATTTATAGGTTATATTAAAGCCCGTGGCAGATGGACTGCATCTGCGACGCCCAGCACCTTGATGCACAAAATAGCTTTTTATATCATGTATCAATTTGTATCATTTTTTATAATAAGTTTAGTTCTCATAATTCCCTTGTTTGTTCTACAATCGTTCTGCACGCACACAGAGTGTGCTCAGATTCGTCTGACCTGCCCAAGCAAGGTCATAATCCATTGCTTTGTTCTTAATTACAATTGCTTTAATAAAATCTGGGAATTATTTCAGTTATTTAATATGCATTATACTAATTAAAATATACTTTTAGAACCACATGAAAATGCCCAACTCTACAACAGTTACAGTTTTTTTTTATAAAGCACTAACAGAGTTCCAGGATTTAATTACTATTATATATTTATTTAAAGGCATTAGATATGTGTTATTTGTTATATACACAAATTGCAAACACCCCATATCTATGTGTGGGGACAAGATCAAATGACACACTGACTACAGTCACTTCTCTCAAATATCTAGGTATGTGGTTAGACCCAAATCTATCTTTTGGCCCCCACATCGAAAAACTCTCATCTAAACTCTACCCCAAACTAGGTGTCCTGTACAGAAACAAATCCTGCCTGAGCCCCGCGGTAAGAAAGCAGATTGTACAACAAATGCTTATGCCAGCTATTGATTACGGAGATGTAGTGTATGCAGCGGCCCCACAAACACACCTTCAGAAACTTACTACATTGTATAACTCATTCTGGCCATCGGTGGAAACTAGACGCACTCTTCACCTTTCCAACCTGGTGTTTAAGAGCTTTTCTGGGAAGCTACCACCCTACCAGAATAGGCTGATTGCCCCAGCAGTTCCCTCATCCTATAACCTCAGATCCAGGACCAGCACCTTACTTGCAATACCGCAATACAAAAAGAAAGTGGCTCGATCCTCATTTTCCTACAGAGCACTGCAATTATGGAATAACCTCCCTGATGGGATTTACCTATCACGATCAGGCAGTTATGAAAATATACGACATGAGTTTATGCTGATGCCTTAAGTGAACTTTGCTCTAATTAGCATTCTATGACCAAGCTGACAGTGTAGAAATGCATCTCACCTTAAAATCTGCAGCCATTTGTAAATGTGTTAAAGCACACCCAAGATAAGGGCAGAGGTTAGGAAAATAGGGAGTAAAAAAGTCCAGAAGCAAACAGATGTTAATTCCTGTTAAATAATGAAACGTTAGGAAAATTTATGAAACTGCAGAAATGTTTATCTTTGTGTTAATCTGTATTTTAACTTTTAATATGCTGCTGTATGCATTTTAGTAGGTGTTACTTCTCTCTGATAGGATATTGAAACGTCATGTAATGTATATAAGCACATGTAACCAAACATACAAGGGAGAACGAAGCGAAGGAAAACTTTGTGTCTTGTCATCATTTCCAGTTACTTCCTTCTCACTGGTCGACCATGAGTTATTTTGTTACGGAGAGATAGTCTAGTTAGAGAATAGAAGATTACGGACACACATCAAGCTGAGGCAGAATTTTCCAGCTATCAATTTGGGGGCTCGTCCGGGATATCGTCCCACAGGAAGGTACGTAGAAAATAACAGTTCTTTGTTGTATCTGCGCCTTCCTGTCTGACGATAGGAACTCAATTTTTATTTTTTGATTGTGATGATTGTGTCGCGTAGAAAACAGGCCTGTGTTTAACTGGATAGAAAGATGGACTTTCCTTGATACTGATCAGAATGGTTCTGACAGCCAGTTTTGGGATTGGATCCAAAGTATATATATATGTTAGATATATATATATAGCAGAATTGGATTCTGCAGTTATGTGTTTATTGTTTTATTGTTTTGGGGATTTGGATAGGTAGGATTTTATTGTTTCATATATCTCTCCCTGACAACATAAGTCAATTATATGTACTGTATACTGTGTATGTGTATAAATGTATTGTAAATGTATTGTATAACGTGCTGTAACTGTGTGGCTGAGCATTGTTTGAGTAGGTCATCACAAAAATACAGAGACTGGATTACTGGTCTCAAGTGAAAACCCCATATCTACACACATTTACTGCCCTTGATAATTTGATAGATATAAGATCATAATAATGTTTAATTTGCTTGACTTTGCTTTTGCTACAGGATGGAGATCCCAGCTCTAAACCTACTAACCAAAATGCTTTGTGAGCGCAAAAAATCAAATATAAGAATGTCTTGAAATGTAGAAATGTGATATATAAAAATCACTTGTAATACCTGGGCAAGAGGTTGTCCAGATGCTGTGATACACCCTATTAGGGCCAGTGGCATAGCTCAAGAGATGTATCCAATGCCAAATGTTATTGTTATATAACTGATTCAGCGTTCAGGGTTGCGGGGTTTGAGCTAGTGTGTGGTAACACAAAAAGTGGAGCAGGCACATATAAACTGAAGGGTTTATTAAGCAAATAGACAATAGACATAAGCAAAAGGGCAACACAGTGGGAAGTAGATACTAAGCAAATTAAGTAATAATAGGGCAGACACTGAATAGATAATAACCAAGAAAACAATTAACAAGAGGATAAGTAATGATAGGGATAACCGATAACACTGTATGAAACTGAGCAATAAAAAGAGACTAAAGTACATAAGATATTAGGACATTAAAGAGAGGGACACTACATGAATAAATAGTTTACACAGGACTCCAGAGAAAGACAAACAAGAAAGGGTTAATTTAAAGAGGATACACAGAACACTGAAGATGATTAAGCAGGTATAGGAATTAATCCAGAAAACACTGGTATAAAGAGAATACAATGAAGGTGCAGGGATACTGGGAGTTGGAGTCCAGGGGTGTAATATGACTGTAGGTTCCAGGGAATTATGAAAAGTCCAGAAAAATAATATAATATTTGCAGCAAAAATAAAGTCCTTGGCAAATAGAAGTAGGTTATTCAAGCGTGGTACCAAAAGGGCAAATCCATAGGCATATCCAAGTTCAAATCCAATAGGTCTAGGCAGAATATACTAGGCAGGTATTGCAAGGGTTAATGTGATGTTTTAGACTTTTTGCCGTTCTTGCGAGCCCGGCGCCGCGGGGTATGACAGTTATTGACAGGAGACTATGGAATATGTTATTAGGAATGGTTACAAAATATGGTGAATTTTTAGATAGGATGAAATGTACTTAAGGCAGAGCTTGATTATCCAAAGGATGCGGATGATAATTTATGAGTCAATGTGAGAAGAGGTTAGGAAAGTGTATGAGAGACATGGTGAAAGGAAAATGGTATGGAGAGACATGGTGAAAGGAAAATGGTATGGAAACAAATGAATGGAGAAACAGTGCAGAGTTTTGTGATAAGATTTACAGATTGTTATTTGGGATGTGAGACAATGGAAGATGACTTGGTTGTTATATTCATACAGAGTCTAATGGATAACATGTTCCCCGCTTGCAGCCGGCTCATTAAGCAGACTGAGACAGGATGGTACGGGATGAGGCCAAAAGAGTTAGAAAAGACTATCCTAGATATTGCAGATACAGGTTACTTTCCAGTAGGTAGCATTAAGAAGGACATAATGGTGATTAGTAGTATGGATGCAGAGTGTGATGTGAATGAGAGCACAAGACAGAGGAGGTCAGAGATTTAAGGCAGGACAAGCAAAGAATGTGGAATTTAGGAACGTTTCAGTATTATCCAAGGCAAGGTAGACTGAGGAGTCCGGACACCTGCTTTGTTTGTTGTTTTATGAGCTCATAAGGCTCGAAATTGTATGACCAAATGATGGTACATCCACCTCATTATTTGGCACATAGGGTCACCAGGTGACCCCACCTTAACAGCGCACTGTCCTTGTGGAGAGGAACAGATAGCAGCTTATCTTTTACTGATGAGACTAAGGGTCTGTTGCAGCAGTGTGGAGTTTTGTGCAGGAGCATCATAACAATGTTACTCTTGCGATAGATCTCCCTATCTGTGTGTACAACATGACAGATCATATTTTTGTCTTTGGTCCCTTTAAGTTTGGAATAGAACATGACGAAAATATTTGTATTAAAGGGACTTATTATTCATGACTTAGGTTGTTTTTTTCTGTGTACACCTCAGTATTTTAGATGGTTGTATGATTGTGACATGATTCCATTGGTAGGTGATTCTTTTATTCCCCTTCTAGATGACTTGCAGCTAAAGTGATATTATTTAAGTGTTTTGTTATTTGTATTAGAACATTTAGCTGACCTACCTGACAGTCTATGGGCCGCTTCCTCTACTGGACTGATTGACTGTATACCATACCACATCACACTCAAACCATGTGTCCAGCCTGTATACAGCAAACAGTATCCACTTGCATAAGAGTAACAAATAGGGATTACACTAGTTATTTAGGAACTTTTACAGAAAAATATAATTATACCCACTGTGTCACCCTATAAAAGTCCAATCCACCAGTTTTAAGCCTGGTAAACAAGAGTATAGATCCACCCAGGATCTCAGCAGTATATGCCCTGATACAGCCCTATGCACCTTTTGGTGCCAGATATATATAGTCTAAATGCTGCAATTCCCCATGATTCTCAGTGTTTTATAGTCTTAGATTTATATTTTGCTTTCTTTAGCATTCCAGTACACCCTGACAAGACCACTGATTGTGTTCACGTATAGAGGTAGTCAATTTACATAGACAAGATTACCTCTGGGTTTTAGAGATATGCCGGCGGTTTTCAGTGTCGTGGTCAAGCAAACTCTTGAGTCACGGACCCCACAGTATGGCTCTACGTCGCTCCGATACGTGGATTACCTATTGCTGTGCAGCCCAGACGAGGAGAGTTGTTTCAGAGACTCTAAACTTTTGCTATTGTACTTATTTCAAGCCGGCCACAAGGAGTCACTCGAGAAAATCTCCTACTCGTTGTCAAATACATGGGATTCACCCTTTCTCCAGGTCAGAGACAGTTGTCCTCAGAGCGAGTGCAGGCGCTCACGAAATTGCCACGGGCACATGATAAAGCTTCCATGATGTCCTTTCTCGGCGTGATAAACTGTTGCAGACATTGGCTATCAGACTGTTCATTTTATGATTCTATTCTTCGTTCACAAACCAAAAAAGACAGCCCAGACACCATTCAATGGACTGATGAACTGTTACATGCTTACAAAACTCTCCAGCAGTCCTTGTGTACAGCTCCAGCACTTGGATTGCCTCATTACAGCTCACCTTTACACCTCGATTGCAAAGAGGATGGAAGGATAGCTGCGGGCGTTCTGACTCAAGAACCACGGCAATGGATACTAATGGCAGTTTATTCAAAATTTTACATACAGTGGTTGGGGGGATGCCGGCATGCTTAGGATCGGGGGATGCCGGCATGCTTAGGATCGGGGATGCCGGCATGCTTAGGATCGGGGATGCCGGCATGCTTAGGATGGGGATGCCGGCATGCTTAGGATCGGGGATGCCGGCATGCTTAGGATCGGGGATGCCGGCATGCTTAGGATCGGGGATGTCGGCATGCTTAGGATCGGGGGATGCCGGCATGCTTAGGATCGGGGATGCCAGCATGCTTAGGATCGGGGGATGCCGGCATGCTTAGGATCGGGGCATGCCGGCATGTTTAGGATCGGGGATGTCGGCATGCTTAGGATCGGGGGATGCCGCATGCTTAGGATCGGGGGATGCCGGCATGCTTAGAATCGGGGGATGCGCGGCATGCTTAGGATCGGGGGATGCCGATGCTTAGGATCGGGGATGCCGGCATGCTTAGGATTGGGGATGTCGGCATGCTTAGGATCGGGGGATGCCGGCATGCTTAGGATCGGGGATGCCAGCATGCTTAGGATCGGGGGATGCCGCATGCTTAGGATCGGGGCATGCCGGCATGTTTAGGATCGGGGATGTCGGCATGCTTAGGATCGGGGGATGCCGGCATGCTTAGGATCGGGGGATGCCGGCATGCTTAGGATCGGGGGATGCCGGCATGCTTAGGATCAGTTGCAGCATGTGTCATTATGATAGAAACTTGTGAAGCGCTAGTGTTGTCACACTCACTAATTTTGTACATTAAGTTTTAAATGTCCTTAAACAAAGCACAGCACAACATATGACAGCGCAAAAGCGATACAACTATGAGAAGATATTTACTGACACTCACAATCTTACTGTCATATACTATATGCTGGGCCATCCGTAGGTCCTGCTATGTTAGTCCTTAAAATGTACAATACACAATCCACACACACCATAAATGAATGACGACTCCCATGACTGTGTAAAACAACTGCAGCAAGACGCCACACCTGGAGGGGACTTGCAGTTTACTCCTATAGAAGTCAGTGAGATCCTGTTTGTAAATGGTTTGTTTCTTCCAGGCTTTGCTATAGTTCAGATGCAGACAAGGTGCTTCTGGCACATTCTATTCCTTGTGTTTCAGCTCAAGCAGCAGAATTAATTGCTCTGATACTAGGGATGTGCGTTTCGGGTTTCGGAATTTCGGAATTTTCGCGAAATTTCCCGATTCGGGTCTTTCGATGCGGCCGAAACTCCAAAATTTTTTAGATCAGAAAAAGTCGAATCCGAACTGTTTTCCGAACCGAATCGAAAATTTTTCGGAATTTCGAATGGACTTGAAATGTGTCAAATCGAAATCTATTGCTTTGAAACGAGAACAGACTTTCCGAAAAAATGAAAAATTTGCCAAATCGAAAATTTTTCGGAATTTTAGAATGGACTTGAAATGTGTCAAATCGAAATTTATTTTCCCTCTATTCATGATTTCAGTTCCATTCGGGATTTCGGTACCATTTCGGTAAGTCTGGACAGCGTATATTTAACTAGTATCGGTTATATGGCTGATTCTGTAAATTTTTTTATTGTTTCCAAAGATCCGATAAGACTTTTCGTATTTTGGTCAGATCCGATTCGTCCGCGGGTCGCGCATGCGCGCGCGCGCACATGTCGTAACTTTATTGAGCCAGTTTTATTGACAACTTTTTGAACAAAATATTGTTTTTATTATTCTTCATGATGGCCGCTGCCAGAGAGGAGACCTCGTCAT
This sequence comes from Leptobrachium leishanense, assembly GCA_009667805.1. NCBI lineage: Eukaryota > Metazoa > Chordata > Amphibia > Anura > Megophryidae > Leptobrachium > Leptobrachium leishanense. The sequence goes on along the minus strand of CM019066.1, from coordinate 52,419,429 downwards.
CATCTCATGATGAACCACCTGCACCCAGGAAGAAACGGGCCCAAAATATGGCGTTTGAAGAGATGTTGGAGCTGGTCCGCATCTTTGATAGCAAAGATTATGATTGCCGGAAGGGACCTTACCGCAGCAAGAATAACGCCAGGAAGGATCGTATCCTTGACAAGCTACGCACCACCATTTTCGAGATGTTTGGGAAGGACAGGACAAAGGATCAGCTCAGGAAACGCTGGTCTGATTTAAAAGTACGCGAGCAGGAGCAGCTGAAACGCATCCGCCGCGTCATAGCCAAACGTAAGTGTCATGTTATATTGTAAAGCGCTGCGCAAACTGTTGGCGCTATATAAATCCTGTATAATAATAATAATGTGCTTGCATGTGCTAATGTGCACAGAAATACGCTGATTTATCTAGTCCCTTTTTTCATGCAATGTGATTGTGTATAGCTTTGCGTTTTCACGACTCGTCATACATGCATTTTTGCCATAGCTCTTCTTTTTTGTGATTTTACGTATTCGTGAAAATTGTGATATTTGATGTATGTAGATGAAGTTACAATGCTGGATTTCTTTTGGCACTGTGTGTATAGTCTGTAGTGTGTTGGGGGGGAGGTTGTTGTGATTGAGTGATGCATACGAGATGACCCGCAGCTTGCCCAATATTGGCTCCCACCTGCGCATCAACAAAAATCTCTGCGTCTCTGCTAAGTGATAGGATGGGACATGTAGTTCTTCTGAAAGTGCATCCAAACAGAGCTGCCTTCAATACATCCTCAGCAGCTGCTGCAGCAGTGTCATTGAACGCTTTAGATGCAAATTTTAAAACAAAATGGTGGATTTCTGTTGTTGTTTCTGCAATATCCAGTTTTATTATTAGCAGAAACTGAAAGTGAAACTGAGGCTGAGGCATCTATAAAATAACTAAAAGCAGTCACACAATGCGTTTTGTACGCACACAACACAAATAATAGTTTTTATTGAATAAACGTAATGTTTATTTCTGAAAAAAATATATAATTGACCGGTAATATATGTCTATGTGCAGAGGAAATAAATAAATATTTTGTGACTTTAGACCTATGAGATGGGAGTAGTGGTGGGTCAAGCTGGTAGTGCTAGTGGGTAGTGGAGGGGTGTCGCAATACTTTCGGCAATATATTGTATAGATATACCATTTTTTCCAGTCTGCATTATTTACGTGTTATTTTTTGGATTTGGCAGAAGACAGGAAGAAGACGGCACAGGACGCAGAATCTGCCCGGGCAGGGACCAGTGCCCCAGCGGAGGAGGAGGGGGAGCCACGGGCGTCCACCAGCGCTGGTAAATACTGTTTTATTTTGCAACGACTTTTGGTCAAAAACAGAAACATTTTTTGTTTACTGTATTTTAATTTAATTTTTTTATGTATAGCACAAGAGGAGCAGGAGGAGGAGCAGGATGGCGATGATGGAGAGAGGGAGCCGGAGCCGGTGCAGCAGGAGGCCGCCAGTCCAGGTTTTTTATTTTTACTGTTGTATTTTGTATCGACTTTTGTTCAAAAATAAATCAGTTTTGTTGTTTACTGTATTTTTTATTTCTTTAATTTCTTACATATAGCACTGGATATGCAGACGGTGGTGGTGGGGGAGGAGGAGTCAGAGGAGTCGGAAACTCAGGAGGCCGCCAGCTCTGGTATATACTACTGTTATATTTTTTCAAGACTTTCATTCAAAAATAGAAACCTGCTTTACTTACTGTATTTTCCTTCTTTCATTTATTGGATATATAGAAGAGAAGCCAGACGCCGACGGGAGGCGATCGGCGAGCTTCGCCTGGCAGCTACCGCCGTCAACTCCCTACAAGAACTGCTCCAGGAACTGCGGGAGCACATAACCAATGCCGCAGACCTCCTGGAGCAGCAGTGAGACCAGTGGCAGCCTCCTCCAGAATGTGCCTCAGCTGCTCCTGCTCGCGTGCCTTGAGGTCGGACCAGCGTTTTCAGAGATGGTCCTTCGTCCAGTCCTTCCCGAACAGCTCCAGGATGGTGGTGCGTAGCTTTTCAAGGATACGATCCATGCGGGTGTTATTCTTCCTGCCGTAAGGGCCCTTACAGCAATCGTAATCTTTGCAGTCCAAAATGCGGACCAGCTCCAACATCTCCTCAAATGCCAGTAACTTGTTGGGCAGTTTGCCATCCTTGGCATGTTCCCTTCCCTATGTTAATATGTTGTAAAAAAATTTTCTATTTTTTCACTATTTTCCTGTTTGTGTGCGTTGCTTTTCCTTACTTAATAAGTTAATATGTATTGCTTGGTTTCCACACTGTTAAAATTATATGTACATAAATGTATTGACATTTCTATGGACCCTTTGTCATAAATTTGTCAACATATTTGTGGCCATGAATGTGACTGTGCACATTCTACACTTCCTGCCTGGCCAAAAAATGTCACACACTAACACAACCTTGTTGTAAGGCCTTGAGATTTGATTACCGACGTGGCCTGGTTTTTTGTTAATCTTAGGCGATGTCACAACAACACAGATTTTTGTCCACAGTCACATTCATTGTATAACCAAGAATTTATCAAAAAATATTGATGGCAGCACTGCGTGAAGTCTTCTCCGACACAACCCAAAGATACTTAGTGCGGCTCAGGTCTAGTTTATTTGTCCCTGTTTGCAGCTTCACACAACACCTCCTCCCAGCTATGAGCTCTCTCTCTCCCACCGCTGCCCGCTAAGACGCTGCCCGCCAGACGCTGCCCGCCAACATGGTCACGTCTTTGCAGGAAGACAACAGCGTGGGGAACAGCAGCTGCTGACAGTCCCAAGACCTCGTCACAATGACGTCAGTTTTGGAGTTAACCCCTAACTGTGACCAATGGTGGAGATAGGGGGTTCATTGGAACCCCTATCTCCCGATCCGTGGCAGCTATCGGTTGGTTAATGTTTGGTATCTTTGGATCGACCAGAGCATGGCCTTTCCAACAATATCAAACATGACAATGTTAAAAATTGTAAAAAATTTAAATAAAAAAAAAAAAAATACAGGTTTTTTGTTTTTTTGTTAATGCAGCAATATTGTTGCCATTTCAATTATAATGTGAACAATGATGCTGCACTAAGGATTTTTGTATGGGGTGCGTTTGTTAAAAATAGTGTAATTGTCACCCAAAAAAATATAACAAGTCCCCTTTTCAATTTTTTTTAACAAACGCAACTCATAAAATATAACCGCAAACACTCGCATGTTAAAATGTGAAAAAAACACTTTACACCTTGTAAAACAAACATTGAAAATTCTAATTTTATTGCATTTTTTGTTATAATATACAGACAGGACATGACGCATACATATGATAATGATATATTATGAATCATCTGCCGAGTCTGCCGGAAAGAACGATATATAACATGTCTGGGTCATATTATAAAAGAAGGCTTCAAAATGTGTTTAAACAAGAGGAGCGAAACTGTTAAAAATGAGCTCAGCAGCAGACCGCAGTGCCGCACACAGGCGTGAAGGGAAGCTGTGAAATGCCTCAGCAGCGAAAGGGTTAATTTATATTTTTGTCTGTTTTAAATCATTTTATTATTTTTTTTCATTTCAGATCATTTTGATCAACTATTTTTCCGTTTTAAAACATTTTTGCTCTGGTTTTTATTTTTAAAGTCAGACCATTCACGATAGAATCGCCAGAATTATCGTATCGTATCGTCAGAATGAATTATCGGATCCGAAAAACAAACCAAAAATTTATTATAAAAAAAATATATAAAGTATAAAAAAGTAAACCATAGTACTTTACATCAAAACGAATAGAGTTAGACACTTTGAAACGAGGAGAACAGACGTTCCGAAAAAAAAAGAAAATTTCCGAAATCACGAAAAGTCGATACAAAAAACGAGTAAAGTGACCCGAAAATACGAAAAATGGTCGATATTCCAAAAAAATGTACACAATCGAAAATTTTAAACATCAGAACAAATCGAACCGAAAAAAAATCGGTGCACAAGCCTATTAATATCTGACATCCCGATGTGAAACATCGGGACTTTTGCATTAGATTTCGACCATTTTTATTTTTTTAACTTCTGGATAGTCGAAAATCGAAATCTATCCAAAAAGTCCCAATGTTTCACATCATTCTGAACTTTGTTTGGATAGAGTAAGTCCGTGGGCGTGCGGCCGTTAAATGTATATACCAGTGGCGTCGTAACATGGGGGCGGGGGTGCGGCCCGCACCAGGTGACACCCGCCTTTAGGGTGACACCGTCACCCTAAGGGCGGGTGTCTCCCCCTCCGCCGCGTTTTTCGCTCCCTGCGAGCGTCCGAAGCATGCAGCTTCGGCGCTCGAGGAAACACGTCACCAGCCAATCGCAGCTGGTCACGTGGCTCCCTCTGGCGAGCGCCCAAGCTCCGCGCCGCCGGACGCTCTGAGGGAGCGAAAAAGGCGGCGGAGGTGAGCTGGGGCCATTATCATGAGGTGCTGGGGCATTCCATGTGCTGGGGCAAATCCATGAGGAGCTGGGGCATATCCATGAGGAGCTGGGGCATTCCATGTGCTGGGGCATATCCAGGAGGAGCTGGGGCATATCCACGAGGAGCTGGGGCAAATCCATGTGTGAGCTGGGGCATATCCACGAGGAGCTGGGGCATGTCCACGAGGAGCTGGGGCAAATCCATGTGTGAGCTGGGGCATATCCACGAGGAGCTGGGGCATGTCCACGAGGAGCTGGGGCATGTCCACGAGGAGCTGGGGCATATCCACGAGGAGCTGGGGCATGTCCACGAGGAGCTGGGGCATGTCCACGAGGAGCTGGGGCATGTCCACGAGGAGCTGGGGCATATCCACGAGGAGCTGGGGCAAATCCATGTGTGAGCTGGGGCATATCCACGAGGAGCTGGGGCAAATCCATGTGAACTGGGGCATGTCCACGAGGAGCTGGGGCATATCCACGAGGAGCTGGGGCAAATCCATGTGTGAGCTGGGGCATATCCACGAGGAGCTGGGGCAAATCCATGTGTGAGCTGGGGCATATCCACGAGGAGCTGGGGCAAATCCATGTGTGAGCTGGGGCATATCCACGAGGAGCTGGGGCATGTCCACAAGGAGCTGGGGCATGTCCACGAGGAGCTGGGGCATGTCCACGAGGAGCTGGGGCATGTCCACGAGGAGCTGGGGCATATCCACGAGGTGCTGGGGCAATATCCATGAGGAGCTGGGGCATATCCATGAGGATGTCGGATGTCGGCCAAGCTTCCGGGAACTCCCCCTGAGGACTGGCGTCATCGTGCATAGCACGATGACGCCAGTCCTGGAGTTAACCCCTAGCTGCCACCAATGGTGGAGATAGGGGGTTCCAAAATGAACCCCCTATCTCCCGATCCGTGGCAGCTAGGGGTTAAAGTTTGGTATTGTTGGATCGGCCAGAGCATGGCCGTTCCAACGATACCAAACACGAATGTGAAAACGTTTGTAAAAAAATTAAAAATAAAAAAATATTTAAAAAATTTTATAAAAAAAAATAAACAATTTTTTTTTCTTTTTTTTGGTTTGTTAATGCAGCAATATTGTTCCCATTTCAATTATAATGTGAACAATGATACTGCACTAACGATTTTTGTATGCGGTGCGTTTGTTAAAAATTTTGTAATTTTCCCCAAAAAAAATTGTAACGAGACCCCATCTCTAATTTTATTAACAAGCGCACCCCATACAAAATATAACCGCAATTGCTTGCATGTTAAAATGTGAAAAAAAAACACTTTACACGTTGTAAATTATTGAAAATTCATATTTTATTGCATTTTTTGTTATAATATACAGACAGGTCATGACGTATACATATAATAATGACATATTATGAATCTGCCGAGTCTGACGGAAAGAACGATATATAATATGTCTGGGTCATATACTAAAATAAGCTTCAAAACGCGTTTAAACATGATGAGCAAAACCGGTAAAAATGAGCTCAGCACAGAGGTGGGAAAAGCCTCAGCAGCGAAAGGGTTAATTAAAAAAACACGATAGAATCGCCAGAATTATCGTATCGACAGAATGAATTATTGGATTCGAAAAACAAACCAAAAATGTATTATAAAAAATATATAAAGTAGTATTAAAAAAGTAAACCATAGTAGTTTTCATCAAAACGAATAGAGTTAGACAGCTTTGAAACGAGAACAGACGTTCCGAAAAAACGAAAAGTTCCGAAAAACGAAAAGTTCCGAAAAAACGAAAAATTGTCGATATGCCGAAAACCATGTACAATTCCGAAAAACGAAAAGTTCCGAAAAACGAAAAGTTCCGAAAAATGGGCGATATGCCGAAAACCATGTACAATTCCGAAAAACGAAAATTTTCCGAAATAACGAAAAGTCGATACAGAAACCTAGTGAAGTTACCCGAAAATACGAAAAATAGTCGATATTCCGAAAAATAAATGTACCCGAAAACCGAATCGAGCCGAACCGAATCGAAACAGAAAGCAGTCGAAACGAGCCGAATCGAAAAGTTTAAAGATTCGAAAAATCGAATCGAAAAAAAAAATCGGTGCACATCCCTATCTGATACAGACGTGGAAGTTGTTTAAAGGGAAAGACTATATATATACTGACTCCAGACATGCTTTTAAGGTAGTGCATGATTTTGGTCAGATTTGGAAGCAGAGAGGATTTGTGACAGTGGACGGTAAAGGTTTCTCTCATGCAGATTGTTGTAAAAGAATCATTGTCAGTAATTGTTATCAGAAAGGATTACTAATGTTTAATACCAAACCCACACAATGCTTCAGACCCAGTGTCACAAGATAAAGCTTTATTTAGCAGATACAGTGTCACAAGGTAATGCTTTATTTAGCAGATACAGTGTCACAAGATAAAGCTTTATTTAGCAGATACAGTGTCACAAGGTAATGCTTTATTTAGCAGATACAGTGTCACAAGGTAATGCTTTATTTAGCAGATACAGTGTCACAAGGTAATGCTTTATTTAGCAGATACAGTGTCACAAGGTAATGCTGTATTTAGCAGATACAGTGTCACAAGGTAATGCTGTATTTAGCAGATACAGTGTCACAAGGTAATGCTTTATTTAACAGATACAGTGTCACAAGATAATGCTGTATTTAGCAGATACAGTGTCACAAGGTAAAGCTTTATTTAGCAGATACAGTGTCACAAGATAATGCTTTATTTAGCAGATACAGTGTCACAAGGTAATGCTTTATTTAGCAGATACAGTGTCACAAGGTAATGCTTTATTTAGCAGATACAGTGTCACAAGGTAAAGCTTTATTTAGCAGATACAGTGTCACAAGGTAATGCTTTATTTAGCAGATACAGTGTCACAAGATAATGCTGTATTTAGCAGATACAGTGTCACAAGGTAATGCTTTATTTAGCAGATACAGTGTCACAAGGTAATGCTTTATTTAGCAGATACAGTGTCACAAGATAATGCTGTATTTAGCAGATACAGTGTCACAAGGTAAAGCTTTATTTAGCAGATACAGTGTCACAAGATAATGCTTTATTTAGCAGATACAGTGTCACAAGGTAATGCTTTATTTAGCAGATACAGTGTCACAAGATAATGCTGTATTTAGCAGATACAGTGTCACAAGATAATGCTGTATTTAGCAGATACAGTGTCACAAGATAATGCTTTATTTAGCAGATACAGTGTCACAAGATAATGCTTTATTTAGCAGATACAGTGTCACAAGGTAATGCTTTATTTAGCAGATACAGTGTCACAAGATAATGCTGTATTTAGCAGATACAGTGTCACAAGATAATGCTTTATTTAGCAGATACAGTGTCACAAGGTAATGCTGTATTTAGCAGATACAGTGTCACAAGGTAATGCTTTATTTAGCAGATACAGTGTCACAAGATAATGCTTTATTTATCAGATACAGTGTCACAAGGTAATGTTTTATTTAGCAGATACATTGTCACAAGGTAATGCTTTATTTAGCAGATACATTGTCACAAGATAATGCTTTATTTAGCAGATACAGTGTCACAAGATAATGCTGTATTTAGTAGATACAGTGTCACAAGGTAAAGCTGTATTTAACAGATACAGTGTCACAAGGTAATGCTTTATTTAGCAGATACAGTGTCACAAGATAATGCTGTATTTAGCAGATACAGTGTCACAAGATAATGCTGTATTTAGCAGATACAGTGTCACAAGGTAATGCTGTATTTAGCAGATACAGTGTCACAAGGTAATGCTTTATTTAGCAGATACAGTGTCACAAGGTAAAGCTGTATTTAGCAGATACAGTGTCACAAGGTAATGCTTTATTTAGCAGATACAGTGTCACAAGGTAATGCTGTATTTAGCAGATACAGTGTCACAAGGTAACGCTTTATTTAGCAGATACAGTGTCACAAGGTAAAGCTGTATTTAACAGATACAGTGTCACAAGGTAATGCTTTATTTAGCAGATACAGTGTCACAAGGTAATGCTTTATTTAGCAGATACAGTGTCACAAGGTAATGCTTTATTTAGCAGATACAGTGTCACAAGATAATGCTTTATTTAGCAGATACAGTGTCACAAGGTAATGCTGTATTTAGCAGATACAGTGTCACAAGATAATGCTTTATTTAGCAGATACAGTGTCACAAGGTAATGCTGTATTTAGCAGATACAGGGGCAAAACAGGCCGCTGTAGCAGCTACTCCACACCCAGACTATGACACTCATCCGACCATCCAGAGATTGATGGTAATGAATGATACTACAATTGTACCAAGATCGAGATATAGTAAACCTCCAGGCTACGGCCTCAGAGGCAGATTTTTAAGCTTTGGGAAACTTTGTGTATGACAAAAGGATATGATTGGCCTTTAATCATACAACGAGGGGAAGTTGAGTATTATGAATGCAGTTACCCCTCTTTTATTTTATTTCATACTTTATGGTTTCAGACATATCGATAAAGAACAGAGCGCTAAGGCTTTAGCAGCGAGGTTTGTAAGTAAAGATAGGGCCTCGCGTTATAACAGATGATATTAGTGTAGCACAGGCAGAATATGTGGCGCACTTGATTAGTAAATTGAACGGCATCTACGGTGATAGATCTTTCTTTCTTTACCTCCAGATCAAGTGGTGGTCAAGCAGATAATCAGGAGGAACAAGGAGGACGCAAGCAGGATAACGATGGCTTACAAGCGCTGGACGGATCACAGCCAAGCAGAAGCAAGCAAGGAGGCAGAGCCAGGACCAGTTATCGGGAGGCCGGGGTTTCCCCCCACACAGTCAGGACCAGTTATCGGGAGGCCGGGGTTTCCCCCCGCACAGCCAGGACCAGTTATCGGGAGGCCGGGGTTTCCCCCCACACAGCCAGGACCAGTTATCGGGAGGCCAGGGTTCCCCCCACACAGTCAGGACCAGTTATCGGGAGGCTGGGGTTCCCCCACACAGTCAGGACCAGTTATCGGGAGGCCGGGGTTTCCCCCCACACAGTCAGGACCAATTATCGGGAGGCCGGGGTTTCCCCCACACAGTCAGGACCAGTTATCGGGAGCCGGGGTTTCCCCCCGCACAGTCAGGACCAGTTACTGGGAGGCCGGGGTTTCCCCCCACACAGTCAGGACCAGTTATCGGGAGGCTGGGGTTTCCCACCACACAGTCAGGACCAGTTATTGGGAGGCCGGGGTTTCCCCCCACACAGTCAGGACCAGTTATCGGGAGGCCGGGGTTTCCCCCCACACAGTCAGGGCCAGTTATCGGGAGCCCGGGTTTCCCCCACACAGTCAGGACCAGTTATCGGGAGGCCGGGGTTTCCCCCCACATAGTCAGGACCAGTTATCGGGAGGCCAGGGTTTCCCCCCACACAGTCAGGACCAGTTATCGGGAGGCCGGGGTTTCCCCCACACAGTCAGGACCAGTTATTGGGAGGCCGGGGTTTCCCCTCACACAGTCAGGACCAGTTATCGGGAGACTGGGGTTTCCCCCCGCACAGCCAGGACCAGTTATGGGGAGGCCGGGGTACTCCCCCAAACAAGTGACTCTGGAAGAATTTGGAGACTCACGTGATAAAGAAAGAGTGACACTTATAAGTAGGAGGGGAAGATCAATCCCCTGAGTCTAATGAACTGACTCCCCTGATATTATGTTGTGCTGTAACTTGGGGCTTTATCCCACTTTACTTTATTATCATTTTTTACATTCATGGTGTGTCTGAAAGATGAAACACACATTCAGGATATCGGTTCTAACTTGGGATTGGTTAGGAATACGAGGGAACGCAGTGAGTCCTCATGGAAAAGATAATATGTATATGAATCCATTAAGTTGATCTTTAAGGAATCTCAGAAGAATAACTCATGCTAGATATGTAGTCAGGCCCCGCACGGCTTACAATATGAGTTTCTATTCATAGGTTTTCCTATTAATCACACGGCTTTACAAGAATTAATTGATCATGGTAATTTAACTCAATATAGTGTGATAGAGAAGGAACCTGCCCATATCCATATGTTAATGATGCAGCCCTGTGATTCAGGAACTTATCATGACTTTAAAGTGTCACCTATAAACCTGACTATTTTATTTAGATGTAAGATGTATGAGGAGGCTCCTGTGTTCACAACTTTTAATTTTGTATCTACACCAACTAGTGACCGCAGATTTTTTTCCCCAACAGATAGTGTTTTTTCTATTCGGTTGGTATATATAGTGACATAAGTAATAGAACAGGGTTATCTTTTATGGTAGATAGGCAACAAAGGTAAAACCCTCCGAGCATTTGAAACCTTGTTTCTTAGGACTTATAGTAGATAAATGTTAAACACACACATATTTAGATGTTGCTATTTTAGTTGTTTTTTAAGACAAATTGTAGTATTTTAACCCCACACCTATCCTTTAATTAAATTGCACTACATCCTTAGCTTAGCTAGTGCTGGTCATGGTAAAACAGATGACTACCAGCATCCATAGCAATTTATGAGAGTAGACAATAGTTAATACGCGTTATCCCCATAGCTGCAATTTAAACATCCTTCTCCCATTCCCTTTTGTTTATATATTTTAGTATAAGTGTTACTGCTCGCTGTCACCAGTGATAATTGTGTTCCCACTCTTGGAGAAGAGGCCTGCATGGTCAGGGTGTCTCCCTGGGTCATTCTTGCGTGGGTTTAAATCCTGCATCCAGCTAAGAGTGACCCGGCCTCTGAAGTACTGGGCGGGCATGGGAACGTGACAGTGTTGCTTTTTAGTATATTGATCACGATGTGATAAAAATGATGGATTGATGGGATTTACCTATCACGATCAGGCAGTTATGAAAATATACAACATGAGTTTATGCTGATGTCTTAAGTGAACTTTGCTCTAATTAGCATTCTATGACCAAGCTGACAGTGTAGAAACACATCTCACCTTAAAATCTGCAGCCATGTGTAAATGTGTTAAAGCACACCCAAGATAAGGGCGGAGGTTAGGAAAATAGGGAGTAAAAAAGTCCAGAAGCAAACAGATGTTAATTCCTGTTAAATAATGAAACGTTAGGAAAACTTATGAAACTGCAGAAATGTTTATCTTTGTGTTACTCTGTATTGTAACTTTTAATGTGCTGCTGTATGCATTTTAGTAGGTGTTACTTCTCTCTGATAGGATATTGAAATGTCATGTAATGCAGTGGTCCCCAACCCAGGCCCTCAGGGCCCACTAACAGGCCAGGTTTGCCAGATATCTGAAGCACAGCACAGGTGTTATGATTTGCTGCTCAGTGATTGCAGGATTCAGTCTGCATTTCCCCAAGGTGATCTGCAAAATCTGGCCTGTTAGTGGGCCCTGAGGACCAGGGTTGGGGACCACTGATGTAATGTATATAAGCACATGTAACCAAACATACAACGGAGAACGAAGCGAAGGAAAACTTTGTGTCTTGTCATTATTTCCAGTTACTTCCTTCTCACTGGTCGACCATGAGTTATTTTGTTACGGAGAGATAGTTTAGTTAGAGAATAGAAGATTACGGACACACATCAAGCTGAGGCAGAATTTTCCAGCTATCACTCCCAGACGCCATCAAATCTTCCCCCAGTCTAAAGTCCCTTAGGAGTTCCCTATTAACATACCTCAATACGGAATGCACCTGTAAACATGTAACACAGTGACTATATACAGAATGCACCTGTAAACATGTAACACAGTGACTTTATTTCCTACATATTCATTTTCTGTTAATCTGTATATTTGTGTTGTTTTTTTAATATCTTGCATTTTACTATTTTGTATTTCTGTAACTGTAACAATTCAATGTTCTCGAACCCAGGACATACTTGAAAACGAGAGAAATCTCAATGTATCCTTCCTGGTAAAATCCTTTATAAATAAATAAATAAATAAATATACTGTCTAATTATCCCGATACTCACAGCATATAAACAAATCCCATTATAGCATCCTAATTTACAGAACAACCAACTTGCATTCAAAACAGAACTCACATGGTTTAGATCAGACGCTCATAGAAGAGAGATAATAAGGATAATTGAACAGAGAGAAAAAACTACTGGCATACAAAGAAAAAACAATCCTTATATATGAACACATCTTAATAACATTATATATTACAAATAAAAAGAGATATTAATTTAAAAAAAGAACAAAACAAAAAAAATAAAAACTGTTCCTGCAGGAATTATGTAAAAAATTATTTAAAAAAACAACAGTTAGTTAAATAAACATAAAGGTAATGTGAAACTAAACGTTTCTGGTCTCCCTGGTTTATTTTTCTCTTTTAAAAAATAATTTAAAAAAAGCTTAGAGGAAAGAGGGGGGGAGCAGACACAGTATTGAGCTTATTTCAAAAGATGTCACTTGGCCATTGTGTAGACAGTCATAATAAATAGTTTATATTGTTATGGAAAGTTTGGTGTTTGCGCATAAAGTCCTGGTGCACTAAAAAAGGTACACTGCAGTATTAAAGTGCGCCCAGTACAAACAAATCCGTCACTATAAAAATACACGCTATATCTAGCTCTTTCTGTATAAGAACGAAGTACTTCTCTGTGTCCCAGGAGGAATCAGACAAACACGCTGCTTCAAGCTGGAAAATCCTGTGGCCAAGTGCAGTTGTGGCTCCTGGATTGCTTAATTTATTAGACAATCGCACACGCCCAGTAGCCCCCTGGCTGTACAAAAGAAAGCCAGGTTGCCTAGTATTTACATATCAAAAGGACAGGGGCGTGGACCAGAATGGCCGACCGGGCTCCTGGAGATGACTCATCCCTGAGCCATCTCCATGATCCCAGTCAGCCATGTTTGTCCCATCCCCCGTCACGCATCAATATGGACCCCCACTCAGATACTGCTCAGATTGATCAGTATGAGAGTGAAGATCAATCTACTTGTTCCTACGGGTTATGGACATATCTGCGGGGACAAATAAAGTTATTATCTCAACACGGTACCAGTGTTGAGACAAGGCTCAAAATGTCTTAAAAGCAGGTATGTCTCTAAACCCAAAAGAAGGTTTTCATACTGACGGTTTTGCCGCTGGTTTGGATTTAAAACCACATTCAAATCCAACACAGGGAGACAGATGACAAATTATTACGCACATCCTAGAATATAATGTCCACATAATAAAATTTCCACGACAATATATATAAACTAGGGATAGACCGATATGTTTTTTTCCAGGCCAATACCGATACTGATTATCGGCCGTCTCTCTGGCCGATAACTGATATCAGGGGCCGATATTCTGTGCACTTAAATTTTTGAAAACGAACACAATTTCACACAAATCTGGTATAAACTGAACATGTTTATTCATATTTTAAACATTAAATTAGGGGGTCGACCGACCCTGCATGCAGATCTCGGAGAGAGCAGGGTAAGACCCGGTCACCGGCCTAAAAAAAGTTTACTGTATGTTTAACTGTAGATCGCTAGCTAGCTGTCTGTTCCTTTTTAAGTAATTACAACCAGCAGGGTGCGCTGCCGAATGCTCTGCTCCCTTTGCTAGCCCCGTCACGCACTAACCAACCCCACTAGCTGCAGCAGCTCCCCCTCCTTCCTCAGCTCCATCTTTAAAGCCCCGTTGCTCCGTCCACTGACTCCATCCATAATGAGCAGTTACGGCCCGGGACACAGCACTGCAACCCAGAGCTCAGCCTGACCTGAAGCCCCCTTAAACACAGCCCTGCCTGAAGTTCAACCTGCAGCAGGTGAAAAAAAAAATGGCCCACAGCTGTGTGTGCGCACTGCAGACTGAAGTGCACACATACAGCTGTGGGCCATTTTTTTTTCACCTGCTGCAGGTTGAACTTCAGGCAGGGCTGTGTTTAAGGGGGCTTCAGGTGAGGCTGAGCTCTGGGTTGCAGTGCTGTGTCCCGGGCCGTAACTGCTCATTACGGATGGAGTCAGTGGACGGAACAACGGGGCTTTAAAGATGGAGCTGAGGAAGGAGGGGGAGCTGCTGCAGCTAGTGGGGTTGGTTAGTGCGTGACAGCGTGGGGCTAGTGAAGGGAGCAGAGCACTCGGCAGCACACCCTGGTTGTAATTACTTAAAAAGGAACAGCCAGCCAGCTAGCGATCTACAGTTAAACATACAGTAAACCTTTTTTTCATGCCGGTGACCGGGTCTTACCCTGCTCTCTCCGAGATCTGCATGCAGGGGCAGGGTTTCCGGATAAGCTGACGCGAGGACCATGTGGTGGGCGGCGTAGCTCCTCATTGGTCGGCTTCTCCTGCAACGGAACAAGAACATCGCATGCGCTTTGCAGTGACTGAGCGAGCTGGGGAGCGGCAAGTAGAAATCGGTAATATCGGGGACTTGATCACCGATACCGATAAATTAAAAAAAATAAAAAAAATCGGCCCAAAATATCGGTAGATCCGATAATCGGTCGACTCCTAATATAAACTAACACAGGCAGCTGTACAGTGTAATAAAATATAAAACAAAGGATAGAAACAGTGACCAGTAATAAAATACAAAAACAGAATATCTGGAAAAAAAAAACATTGCATTTAAATCATGTAGAAAATATCAGCAATAAAAAAAATTTGTTAAACCAGACACAGGTCATAAAATAAGATAGCGGCGCGAAAGAAGTCGCAACAGAGCAAAGGGAAGCAACAGCGCAAAGCGAATGGCTCTCAATGGGAGACAAATCCATTTTGTTATAAGAGAAGAAACTGGACAGATCAAATACTTGCAGATCTAATCAATTTAAAAGTAAATAAATAAAATGCTCAAAATTACAAGCAGGTATAGACTTTGTCAAAACCTCCAATACAACGGAACTACAATACAGACAGACACATACTCAAACGATAGAAACGTCTCTTTTTTTATGACTTAATTTCTGGCGCTAGTTAAATAAACGAATACTCAGCGCAACGGGTGAGTTAAACAACAATACACACGTGATTCTCACTGCAGGGAGCCCAAACGATTTTCCTTTTATTACTACAATAAACACAAAATAACAACTTAAGGCATGATCCTAGATCATCCTTCTGGGTAAATGTAAACAAACCAAGACAAATAGATTGTCCATAAAACATCTTTGCAACAAAAGCACAAGCAGGCTGTCACAGCCAGAGCCTTAAAACTTCAAGGAAAACAAACAAATAAACGTCAGGCTCAAAGAGGCAAAGTATCTTTTTCTATATAAGCGACTGTATAACGTGAAAAAATCATATCAGACAGTTGAATTATTAGATCTCAATTCTGAGACCAACTGTTAAAAAATAACTTTAAACAAACAAAATCAGTTTTCCTATTTAGAATTACCATAACTGGAATTCCAATAAACATCTGCAAGTTCGTTCCCAAATAAGAAAATGAAGAAAGACGCGCGCTTACGCTAGCAGAGACATTAAAATCAGCTACACACAATGTATAGCTTTCATCATATCTGACTTTTTCTTTGTTCAGACATCTAGTTATTAGATTTCAAACATCCAATGAGATTGTTAGTCATAAACAGGGTTTCATTTCTGCCCCAAACAGGAATGTGATATAACAGCCAATCAGTATACAGATATATTTCCACGTCAGCGTTTGGCCAGCACAGCTAACAAAGAAACACTTATTACCATATATGGTTCAGATATGTCTTTTTCTGTCTTCCAGCTTTCGCACACTTTTCCAACATTCCTAACCCCTGGGTCACATGCCATGAAAGAGAGGGGGGGAACCACAGCCCAGTATATTTTCTACAGTACGTATTGGAATCACAATACATATATATTCATACAGGACATTAAAATCTAACAGTTACAGGGTATACATTATGGGCTTACATTCTTATCGTAGCTCCTGTTACCCGGCCATTACAGGGTAAACATTACGGGATTACCATTCTTATCGTAGCTCCTGTTACCTGGCCATTACAGGGTATATATTACGGTATTACCATTCTTATCATAGCTCCTGTTACCCCGACGTTACAGAGTATACATTACGGGATTACCATTGTTATCGTAGCGCCTGTTACCCGTCCATACAGGGTATACATTATAGGATTACCATTCTTATCACAGCTCCTGTTACCTGGCCGTTACAGAGTATACATTACGGGATTACCATTCTTATCGTAGCTCCTGTTACCCCGACATATAGAGTATACAGTACAGGATTAACATTATTGTTGTAGCTCCTTTAACCCTCTGTTACAAGGACTGGCAGTTTGGGATTACTATACCCACCTGTTAATTGGATTAGGCCTTTGTGCTGGGTCAGATCATCCTGCCTTGATTATGTAAACATTAATACTCTGCCAGGTTATATGCAGGATTAATACTCTGCCTTATCATATGAAGCACTAATACTCAGTCATGTTATATAAAACATGAATACTGCATTATATATGAAACATTAATACTCAGTCATGTTATATGAAACATTAATACTGCTTACCCCTGGACAGAGCATAAATCACAGATGCATTGAAGGTGTCTCCAGCTCCCAACGTGTCCACAATGGCTTCAGGTGGAAAAGAGTCTGAATGAAGAACGTTTCCATCAGGTCCCAGAGCGTCGGCTCCTCTCTCAGCCCAGGCGCACACAATGTAAGCCCTGAGTATTAATTAAAGTGTATTAATATGATAATGTCTATACAGAGGGGGAAACAGACGCCTCGTTCATTATCTACAAACAGAAATGGAAAAGCATGTATTTATAGAAACCCAAGAACAGCAACACCATCAGACCTCGCGAGCCCCCCTGTACCACCGAGGAAAGAAATCAACACTAAACCAGCACCAAACATGTAAACACATTACATATACAGTACTGTGCAAAAGTTTTAGGCAGGTGTGAAAAAATGCTGTAAACAAAGAATGCTTTCACAAATGGAAGTGTTACACATTTATGTTCATAAATGAAGAAAATGCAGTGAATGAACAAAAGAGAAATGTAAATCAAATCAATATTTGGTGTGACCACCCTTTGCCTTCAAAACAGCAGCAATTCTTCTAGGTACGCTTGCACACAGTTTTTGAAGGAATTCGGCTGGTAGCACAGATCTTCTGTGGATGTCGGCTTTCTCACATCCTTCTGTCTCTTCATGTAATCCCAGACACACTCGATGATGTTGAGATCAGGGCTCTGTGGGGGCCATGCCATCACTTCCAGTACTTCTTGTTCTTCTTTACGCTTAATGACTTTGGCTGTATGTTTGGGGTCGTTGTCCTGCTGCAGGATAAATTTCGGGCCAATTATACGCCTCCCTGATGGTATTGCATGGATGGATAAGTATCTGCCTGTATTTCTCAGCATTGAGAACACCATTAATCCTCCTGACCAAATCTCCAACTCCATTTTCTTTTGTTCGCTCACATTGCATGTTGAAAATTGACAAATATAAACAATAATTATTTATATTTCTGAAAGCATTCTTTGTTTACAGCATTTTTTCACAACTGCCTAAAACCTTTGCACAGTACTGTATATATATATATAAAAAAATAAGCAATGGCGGGAGGCACTCCAGGACTTAATAAAAGTTGTTATGGAGTATCGATATTACAGCTCTGAAATTTACCAACAACTATCTGATACGCAAACTTATAAGAAATTGACCTATGACCCAACCGCCTCCTTTCAGCAATAAATCGCGGGACTGATTGATTTAGGCTTGCAGCCCGAGTATTATAACGAATCAACTGCAGCTTTCCTCCGGGTCACGCATCCGCACATCCCTATACTATATACCATCCCCAAGATCCACAAGGACAGTACTCCACCTCCAGGTCGCCCTATCATCTCGGCTCTTGGTGGTCTGTTGGAACCCTTGGGTAAATATTTTGATAAGCTCTGCAAATCAACCTTGGTCTCTCTGCCTACCTTCATCAAGAACACCCCAGATTTCCTTCGGGAAAAAAAACACAAATACCAGCTTTGGAGGATAACATTACCCTGGCCACTCTTGACGTCAAGAGCCTTTACACGGTCATCTCCCACACCGAAGGGATCGAGGCATTCCAAACCACACTTCTAGCCTCAGATCATTACTCGGGCCCTCCCATTGATTTTCTTATTGAAATATTGCAACTTACCCTACACTTGAATTATTTCCGCTTTGAACGGCGTTTTTACCAACAAATAGCGGGGACAGCCATGGGGGCTTCTATGGCTGGTATTTACGTGAACTTTTTTATGTACCAATTCGAACTACAACAGTTTCTACCCTCTCTTCAGCACAACCTCATATGCTATGTCCGCTATGTCAATGACATTTTCTTGACATGGCGAGGGGAAGCATCTTTTTTGACAAATTGGATACATGACATCAATCAGCTCAACACCCCTATTCAGCTTACCTTACACCATCACCCCCAGCATATTCATTTCCTTGATGTCGAGGTTTTTCGCAAAGGGGACAATGTGGGATACACGCTTTTCCTTAAAGACACGGATCGGAACACCTTTCTGCGGGCAGACAGCCACCATCCGGCCTCATTGATCAAGTCTCGCCCCATCTCTCAGTATTTGCGGGTTTTACGTTACAATAGTGAGCCAGATCTCCGCGAGCAACAAATTGCAGAAATGACGTTGCGTTTCCAACTTAGAGGATATTCCTCCACCACACTATTCTCGGCACTTAGTAAAGCCCGAGCCAAATTCTCTGGCGCTTTAACCACATTTCAGCTCCCTCGAGAGAATAAGCGGTAATTAGGTAAGGTAATAAGTAATTACCTTACCTTTGACCTACCACTCTAAGAGCCATCTTGTCACATCTAGCATTTACCAACATTGGCATCTGCTTCGGCCTGGCAGTTCTCTGTCTCCACAATTTGCCCAGCCACCTGTAAAGGTAGCGGTAACGCTGCCACACGAGTAGCGGAGTTGAGATCTTTGAGGGCAGAAGTATCTGCTTGAATAATACAAAAAGGTTTATAAACTATAGACTGTAACAAGGAGATACAAGGACTAACTGAATTGTCTCTAAGCTCTGAAGGTGTCGAGACCAACAGATTACCTAGGACACTCTCAGAAACAGCATACGTGGAATGACAGTCCGTGAAGTATTCAAGGTGCATGGCAGTCAGAGATGCAATAAGAAATAACATAAAACAGAAATGAACAATCGTTTGTTATCGTGGTCTTTGCAAAAACAAACATGAGTAGTAGCCTGGGTAAAGGGACCCTGGAGGGTTACAAACGATACCCCTAAACGTGAAGGGACAGAACCCAAACAGCGAGTGATTAAGCCAGCAACCAGCAGGGGGTTAAATCACTAAAACAAGTGAAACAGCGTAATATACACGATAGAGAGAGAGAGAGAGAGAGAGAGTAGTCTAAGCCAAGCCGGGTCAAATAACAGGAGAAGGGATCTCATACAAGCAGGGTCGTCAACAGTAAAGTCAAATAGATTTAGAAGTAGCGGTGCGTGAAATAAACTCCACACCAGGGCGATGAGGCCATTCCTAGAGCCCTGTTTTAAAGCCTGTGGCTCCTGGTAACCACACCTGACCCCACCCCCTCAGATGCTGATCTGCCAGCAGAAAGTGCTGGCACCCGACCAGTCAGCGGTCCCCCTTCTTGCCCAGACTCCCCAGGGGGTACAGCGGGGGCTGAGGATGTAACAGAACCCCCCCGTCTACGGTCGGGCCCAGAACGACCACCAGGCGCTGAAAGATGGGCCTCATGAAACAGGCGAACCAGACGAGGCACATGGATATTGCAGGCATCTTGCCAAGAACGATCCTCAGGACCATAACCCTCCCAGTCCACCAGGCAGAGCCGTAGCTAGCTCCTTTTGCACCCGAGGCAAAAACAGAAAATTATGCCCCCCCCCACATAATTTTAAAAATCAGAGTCCCCAACCAGTGGCTGTGCTAAGCTCCTGGATGCTCCCCACGACCAGAAGTAGTGGATCGGACCACTCTTTGCGCTGTGGGATGTGAGGCAAGTATGTGATTTTTGGGGGGTTCCAGCTGGTGCTGACCGATTCTGCAGAAGCGGCATCACTTAGCACCAGCGTCGAGCTGTGGGTAACTTTTGTAGCTATGGCGGGATGGTAATTAGCGTTAGGATTTAGTAATCCTAACGTTATTTACTCTTTGCGCTCCCCATGTTAAGTATAGGGAGCGCAAAGTACAGTAACCTCGCGCTGAAAAGCACAATCTCCTGGATTTTTTAACCTGTTACCGTTGGGATTGTAATATGAGGGTCCTGTGCTAGGATGTGATATGGGCAGCATGCAGTAACCTCATTTAACCTAGCACCAACGCTCACATGTGTGAGTGCTAGCGTTAAGGAGGTGATGGGGCCCTACATATATAGTGCACACACAGTACATGTACAAATACAGTACACACAGAATACATGCACGTATAGCATAATATACACCCCCCAGAATAATATACATAGCACTGAGCCCCCAGACTATTTTCCTCAGTTCACATGGATATTATTGACCCCAGCTCATATGGGTATATATTGCCCCAGTTCACATGGATATGCCCCCCAGCTCTCATGGATATTGCCCCAGCTCTCATGGATAATGCCCCAGGTCTCATGGATATGCCCCCCAGGTCTCATGGATAATGCCCCCCCAGGTCTCATGGATAATGCCCCCCCAGGTCTCATGGATAATGCCCCCCCAGCTCTCATGGATATGCCCCCCAGGTCTCATGGATAATGCCCCCCCAGGTCTCATGGATAATGCCCCAGGTCTCATGGATAATGCCCCCCCAGCTCTCATGGATAATGCCCCAGGTCTCATGGATAATGCCCCAGGTCTCATGGATAATGCCCCAGGTCTCTAGGATAATGCCCCCGGTCTTAAGGATAATGCCCCCCCAGCTCTCATGGATTATGAATGCAGAATATAACCTGAGATGGCGCAAACAATGCTTCCTGGGGTCCCAGGGTCTCATGTATACATATAGGAGAAAAATAAACAGCAATAGTGCAATAGGTAGATATCAATTTTTTAGAAGGAATTAAGGGTGATATCCCACTCACAAATCTAGAGCCTTAACACTGGCTCTAAGTGGGTCCCAGGCATATATTGTAGATTCCAATTTCTCAGGTGACCCCCACCTTTATCCAAACTGGTATATCCAGGATCATATGGTGGAAGATAAAAGACAAAAGGAGACACTCCTTGTGCAAATCTGAGAGAGATTGTGTTATGGCAAATTCGAGACTTTCTACTCACATTTTCTCCTCAAAATAAACGCCCATGGGTTTTTTTAGATGTTAGGAAACCCAAGAAAAAACCGTCCAGGATTCCAGATGGATGGCACAGCAACAACAGGAACAGAAAGTTTCAAAAATTAAAATTTATTAAAAACAATGGTTCCAGAACGCGTTTCGCCGCACAAAACCGCGGCTTCATCAGCTGGTATAAATACATTAAAACCTATGGGTCCTTATATAGTGTCCACTAATGTTCTTAAGGGTCCCCAGGTGTCCTGTTGTGTGCCTCGATGCTTCTGATCACCTTCCGATCATCCGGCGTTGGGCGCCGCCATTTTGCGCATGCGCATTCTACTTCCGCGTTCCACTGCGTTCCAAACGGGGTTTTCTTACATCCGGTTGGTGTTCATTAGGATTCTCGGTACATCAATCAGAGAAAAGGCTTGTAGACACTCCCCTTCTTTGCAACATGTCTCGAATTAAAAGAATATAAGTATTCAGGGATAGGCAATGGGGGAGATTCACAAAAAAAGGGAGTTTTTATCTCTCATGTTGCATTCTGCAAGATCCCATATTGCTCCATGGCCAAAAGGATGTATGTATCCATATTGTTTAGTAATGGTGGTATACTTAGCACAATAAAAAATAAAAAATAAAAAGCATGTGCTGATAAAAAGTGTTTCTTTAAAGTGCATTGTTGTTGCATCCAATGTGCATGTGATCAAGTGTATAATCACTCTCTATTAAAGTGCATAATTTATTGACATTATAGAGCTCATATATTTACACTCAATAATATACTATCATTAGTGAGTATGTCTCAATATTAATTCCAATAATATTATTCACTAAAAGTACCAATCATGTGCTAATTAATCTATCTATTAATAAATATTACATTGAGTGTAAATTGAGTGTAAATATATGAGCTCTATAATGTCAATAAATTATGCACTTTAATAGAGAGTGATTATACACTTGATCACATGCACATTGGATGCAACAACAATGCACTTTAAAGAAACACTTTTTATCAGCACATGCTTTTTATTTTTTATTGTGCTAAGTATACCACCATTACTAAACAATATGGATACATACATCCTTTTGGCCATGGAGCAATATGGGATCTTGCAGAATGCAACATGAGAGATAAAAACTCCCTTTTTTTGTGAATCTCCCCCATTGCCTATCCCTGAATACTTATATTCTTTTAATTCGAGACATGTTGCAAAGAAGGGGAGTGTCTACAAGCCTTTTCTCTGATTGATGTACCGAGAATCCTAATGAACACCAACCGGATGTAAGAAAACCCCGTTTGGAACGCAGTGGAACGCGGAAGTAGAATGCGCATGCGCAAAATGGCGGCGCCCAACGCCAGGATGATCGGAAGGTGATCAGAAGCATCGAGGCACACAACAGGACACCTGGGGACCCTTAAGAACATTAGTGGACACTATATAAGGACCCATAGGTTTTAATGTATTTATACCAGCTGATGAAGCCGCGGTTTTGTGCGGCGAAACGCGTTCTGGAACCATTGTTTTTAATAAATTTTAATTTTTGAAACTTTCTGTTCCTGTTGTTGCTGTGCCATCCATCTGGAATCCTGGACGTTTTTTTCTTGGGTTTCCTAACATCTAAAAAAACCCATGGGCGTTTATTTTGAGGAGAAAATGTGAGTAGAAAGTCTCGAATTTGCCATAACACAATCTCTCTCAGATTTGCACAAGGAGTGTCTCCTTTTGTCTTTTATCTTCCACCATATGATCCTGGATATACCAGTTTGGATAAAGGTGGGGGTCACCTGAGAAATTGGAAGACAATCTACCCATATGCCTGGACCCACTTAGAGCCAGTGTTAAGGCTCTAGATTTGTGAGTGGGATATCACCCTTAATTCCTTCTAAAAAATTGATATCTACCTATTGCACTATTGCTGTTTATTTTTCTCCTATATGTATACGTGAGACCCTGGGACCCCAGGAAGCATTGTTTGCGCCATCTCAGGTTATATTCTGCATTTGTATTCATTTGGTGTAGGGGAAACCACTATATCCTGTGATTGGCTGTCTGGGGTGCCAAGGTGGTGGATTCATATTGTGTGGCGCTGCACCATCTCTCATTTTTTACTGTTTGTGTGAATAGAAATTCCCCTATTGGTGCAATAGCTGCCTTCAATATGTCATTCACAAATTTCAGGAAAAATATTGCTAGTAATGTAGAACTGTTATTAGGAGAGTTTGGCACGACTAACCCACATGGGTCCACTAGATCCAACATGCAAAAATCTGAGTTAGATCTAGAAAAAAATTTGATAAAGGAGATAAAAATTAAATTAGAGATTGCCACTTTGGAGATATACCAAAGGGATAAAAAACACCAAGTTTGAGGTTCAAAAGACCCCAACCTCAGAAAAAGATGACCCAGATTTCATGCTTGGATGGAATAAATTGCTAGAAAGTTTTTCTGTGGCAATGATTGGCTATGATTGATTCAAAGAAAAAGGAAAAACTACCTAAAATTAATGAAGAAATAGAAAAATTGACCGAATTAATCGAACAGAGCCAACCGAAAGAGGATAGAGTTGAGTAGAGAACTGGAAAGAAAATTAGAAAAAATTGAGAAAGAGATATTAGTAATAAAGAAACGAAAATATGAAAGGGATATAGAAGATTATAACGCGCGGGTAACATCCATAGGTCATATGAAGAAAAACGAGGGAGTGACTATTCCTGGGATATGGAAAGAAGAGAAAGAGGCTTCTATAATAATAGAGGCCCCCAATTTGAAAGATGGGAAAGTAGGGGAAATCCAAGAGAGAACTGGACAAACTACAGACCCCAGCAATACAGAAACTATAGACCCCAGGAATATAGAAATTTCCCTAAACCAGAGTATCACTCTCCTAGAAGAGAGACCTATCAGGAAAGGGAGAGAAATTATGGAGGATGGGCTTCAAGAAATAGACCCGAGATGCACAACAATAGAAGAAATACTTATGATGATGAAGAAAATAATAGACCCCATTGGAGGAGAGACCATCAAATAAGGATAAGAGAAGAACGAAGAACCAATAGACCCCTCTCCCCAAAAAAGAAAGAAAGGGAATCCTCTCCGAGAAAAAATTATGAAAATCGAAACCCCACCCCCTCTAGAGAGGTTAGGAGAAGGGAAAATGAGATTGACAACATCAATATCCCGACGACAATAGATTCCGAGTCCTCAATGAAAACCCAGAGGAGGAGGTTTTTTGGAGGGACCCCCTAGAAAGGAGGGACAAACAGGGGGAACACAGGGACCTAGATATAAGATTAGGAAGAGAAGGGGGAGAAAGAGATCCTGGGAAACAACAGAAGGGGAAAGAGAGCAGGAAAGCGAACCCTTAAGGGAAAAAAGGGAGAGGAGGTAAATAAAAAAGGTATTTTTAACCTAACTCAGAAAATACTCACAAATACAGAGATTAAAGTCCTAAATAAAGGTTTAAAGTTTGCTCCCACTAAACAGATGGATAAATTCAGTATGTATATAGACTTGCAGCGTTTCAAAAGAAAACTGAGTCTAAAAAAATATTTCCTAAAAACTCCAATTATAAACAATACAGCTACTGATCAGGACAAATTCGTACATACCAGTCTAAAGAATAAATCGAAATTTTTTCCACGCCACGTTATTTCAAACGAGATAAAGATGTTTGAAAGTTTGGTATCTACTGACATTGACAGAATGGGGATAAAAGAAAAAAACCACAATCTCACCAAGGAAGAGAAAAAAGCAATAAAGGATTTAGACAAAGATGAAACAATCATAATAAAACCCGCGGATAAAGGGGGAGGGATTGTCATTTGGTCAAAGGAAGCGTATAATGAGGAGTCACTACGAATATTAGGAGATGAGAGGACATATGTCAAACTTAAAAATAACCCTATAATAGAAATTAGGAACAACCTCCTTACCCTTCTTCAGGATGGGAGAGATAAGGAAATTCTCACTGAGCGTGAGTTTCGTTATTTAATGATTGAGCATATAAAGACACCTCATTTTTATATATTACCTAAAATCCACAAAAACGCAACTAAACCGCCCGGAAGACCTATAATAGCAGGAATAAATTCTATCACCAGCTGCTTGTCTGAATATATAGATGTTCTTCTCCAGCCGATTGTGAAGGAAACACTATCCTATTTAAAGGACACTATTAATATGCTGCAAATATTGGATAAAGTTAAATGGGATGAGGACTGTATAATGGTCACATGCGATGTGAACGCATTGTATAGTAATATACCCCATGCTATGGGCCTACAAATGGTTAGAGAGGAAATCTACAATTCCAAAAAATTTTTGGATATACAGATAGATTTTATCATGAGAAGCATACATTTTATTTTGAACAACAATTATTTCAAATTTGGTGATGATTTTTTTCTGCAAAAAAACGGTACAGCAATGGGGACCAAGTTTGCGCCCAGCTATGCGAACCTATATATGACGGGTTGGGAATCCCGATTTGTCTACGGTTCGCATAGCTGGGCGCACAACATTTTGGTATATAAACGTTTTATTGATGATGTGTTTTTTATTTGGAAGGGTAGTGAGGAGGACTTGATTTTATTTTTGGACAGTCTCGACAACCAAGATTGGGGTATAACACTGGATCGAAAGTGGAGTAAAGAGAGGGTGACCTTTCTTGATCTGGAAGTATATATTAGTGAGGGAACCCTCAAATGTAAAACCTTTTTTAAAGAGGTGGATGCTAACACGTATATAAATACAGCAAGCTGCCATGATCCATCCTGGCTAAAGGGAGTTCCAAAGGGGCAATTTATGCGTCTAAGGAGAAATTGCTCAGACCTCAGTACTTTTGAACAACAAGCAAATCAGTTGAAAGACAATTTCATAGAAAAGGGGTACGACGCAATAGAATTGGATATGGTTATAAATAAATTAAAACAAGAAGATCGAGGGAGTTTACTCCAATATAAACCAAAGAAGAATACGAAGGAAGGGGAAGTGCTCTTTATTTGTGACTACAACAGCAAAGCAAAAAATCTAAAGAAAATAATAAAGAAACATTGGCACATACTCAGAAGAGATAAAGATCTAAATGACATATTGGGAAAACAACCCAAGGTCGTGTTTAGAGGAGTTAAGAACTTAAAAGCGAATCTGGTACATAGTAAACCAAAAAACCATAAGAAAAGGGATCTAAACCAATTCAATCTTAAAAATGGTTACCATGTCTGTGGACAGTGCCTAGCCTGTAGATCGACCGCCAAAAGAAAAAAACTGTATAACAGAATATACCAACAGGAAGAGTGGGCAAAAAATACAAATGAAAGAAGTTTTAAATTGCTGTTCGAAAAACGTGATTTATCTTTTGGAATGCCCTTGTGGCTTGCAATACATTGGGCGTACAAAAAGAGCCCTAAACATAAGAATTTCCGAACACGTGCGTAATATAAGAAAACTATATGATAACCACTCTGTGTCACTACATTTTAAACTTAAGCATGGAGGCTCCCCGTTTGGATTGAAATTTATGGCCATGAAAAAAATATATAAAATTGACGCAGATGAAGATATTGTTAGCAAACTGGGACGAGAGGAGATGCGAAGTATATATGAAATGGGTACTATGGCACCAAATGGGTTGAATAACGACTTTGAAGTTGTCCATTTCCTGTGAAAAAGATATGTCGTTTTGCACTTTACAAGATTCCAGTTCCCCTCATTGTAATATATCCCTTTTTTTTTTTTTTTTTTTTTTCCTTTCTCATATTATTAGTAAAATACAGCACTTTATAGCATATCTGTCCAAAATATAGCACTTAAAAACACCTATGTATGAACATATGAAGCACACACTAAGGGGTCACTATACATTATTGAGTGTCAAAGAATTTTAGATTTTTTAAACACTATTATGCACTTTAACATATAATATATATATATATTGCAGTAATAGTAGAAATACTACTGAGTGGATTGTACACACACTTCAGCAATAAACCCTTTTATAGATAAATAAACATAATGAAACTATAAATTGAGAAATTAGTTGATAAGTAAAGATTTGAGGGAAAATATAGCACTTTATGGAGAATATAAGAGTACATGTGAGGTTACAGTACACCATTGAGCGTTAATAATGAGATTTGGACTCTTAGCATAAATAATGATCACAAGAATAATATACTCACATTGGAACAATTATAGTAAATATCACTGAGTGGACTGTACACACTTTGAGAGTAATATTTATTAATAGATAGATTAATTAGCACATGATTGGTACTTTTAGTGAATAATATTATTGGAATTAATATTGAGACATACTCACTAATGATAGTATATTATTGAGTGTAAATATATGAGCTCTATAATGTCAATAAATTATGCACTTTAATAGAGAGTGATTATACACTTGATCACATGCACATTGGATGCAACAACAATGCACTTTAAAGAAACACTTTTTATCAGCACATGCTTTTTATTTTATTTTTTATTGTGCTAAGTATACCACCATTACTAAACAATATGGATACATACACATCCTTTTGGCCATGGAGCAATATGGGATCTTGCAGAATGCAACATGAGAGATAAAAACTCCTTTTTTTGTGAATCTCCCCCATTGCCTATCCCTGAATACTTATATTCTTTTAATTCGAGACATGTTGCAAAGAAGGGGAGTGTCTACAAGCCTTTTCTCTGATTGATGTACCGAGAATCCTAATGAACACCAACCGGATGTAAGAAAACCCCGTTTGGAACGCAGTGGAACGCGGAAGTAGAATGCGCATGCGCAAAATGGCGGCGCCCAACGCCGGATGATCGGAAGGTGATCAGAAGCATCGAGGCACACAACAGGACACCTGGGGACCCTTAAGAACATTAGTGGACACTATATAAGGACCCATAGGTTTTAATGTATTTATACCAGCTGATGAAGCCGCGGTTTTGTGCGGCGAAACGCGTTCTGGAACCATTGTTTTTAATAAATTTTAATTTTTGAAACTTTCTGTTCCTGTTGTTGCTGTGCCATCCATCTGGAATCCTGGACGTTTTTTTCTTGGGTTTCCTAACATCTAAAAAACCCATGGGCGTTTATTTTGAGGAGAAAATGTGAGTAGAAAGTCTCGAATTTGCCATAACACAATCTCTCTCAGATTTGCACAAGGAGTGTCTCCTTTTGTCTTTTATCTTCCACCATATGATCCTGGATATACCAGTTTGGATAAAGGTGGGGGTCACCTGAGAAATTGGAAGACAATCTACCCATATGCCTGGACCCACTTAGAGCCAGTGATAAGGCTCTAGATTTGTGAGTGGGATATCACCTTAATTCCTTCTAAAAAATTGATATCTACCTATTGCACTATTGCTGTTTATTTTCTCCTATATGTAACGTGAGACCCTGGACCCAGGAAGCATTGTTTGCGCCATCTCAGGTTATATTCTGCATTTGTATTCATTTGGTGTAGGGGAAACCACTATATCCTGTGATTGGCTGTCTGGGGTGCCAAGGTGGTGGATTCATATTGTGTGGCGCTGCACCATCTCTCATTTTTTTCTCATGGATTATGCCCCAGGTCTCATGGATATGCCCCCCAGGTCTCATGGATATTGCCCCCCAGGTCTCATGGATATTGCCCCCCAGGTCTCATGGATATTGCCCCCAGGTTTCATGGATATGGCCCCCCAGGTCTCATGGATATTGCCCCCCAGGTCTCATGGATATTGCCCCCCAGGTTTCATGGATATGGCCCCCCAGGTCTCATGGATATTGCCCCCCAGGTCTCATGGATATTGCCCCCAGGTTTCATGGATATGGCCCCCCAGGTCTCATGGATAGTGCCCCCCAGGTCTCATGGATAGTGCCCCCCAGGTCTCATGGATAATGCCCCCAGGTCTCATGGATAGTGTCCCCAGATAGTGCCCCCAGGTCTCATGGATATTGCCCCCCAGGTCTCATGGATAGTGCCCCCCAGGTCTCATGGATATCGCCCCCCAGGTCTCATGGATATCGCCCCCCAGGTCTCATGGATATTGCCCCAGCTCACCTCTCATTGCCGGCAGCCGCTTGCTTTCTGCTTGAACAGCCGCTGACAAGAAGTGCAGCCACTCGCACTTCCTGTCAGTGGCCGTTCAAGCAGGAAGCAAAAGGCTGCCGGCAATCATTTTGGGCTGGGCGCTTAACAGCTGTGAAGGGGCGCAGCCATGGCTCGAGACCTGCTGGAAAGCTGAGGGAACGCAGGTTCCCGCAACCTGCATTCCTGCAGTGTTCCCGCAGGACTCGAGCCATGGCTGCACCCCTTCACAGCTGTGCCCGAGGCACGCGCCTCACTCGCCTTGCCCTTCCTACGGCCCTGCCACCAGGTACTGTAAGACACCCCTGACCAGACGGGAACGCAGGATGGCACGGACCTTGTACTCCTCCTCACCCTGAGACTTGATAGGCGGAGGGGGAACAGCAATTCTGGTGTACTTATTACAGGTAAGAGGCTTCAGGAGTCTGACATGAAATATGTTATGTATACGTAGAGAAGGAGGCAAAGCCAATGCATAAGAGACAGGATTAATACGTCTTAACACTTTATAAGGCCCAATAAACCTGGGAGCCATCTTTATGGATGGCACCAACAATTTGATGTTTCTGGTAGACAGCCATACCTTGTCCCCAACCGTATATACCGGTGCAGGACCTCTACGTCTGTCTGCTTTTATTTTTTGGTTCTCAATATTGGCCTTCATAATCTCTTTTACTTTCTCCCATGTCCCTTTCATGTCATTCAGATGTTCGTCCAAGGCTGACAAAGCAGTCGCTTGGAATTCAGAAGGGAGCATGGGAGGGTCATAACCATAGACTGTATGGAAAGGTGAGTGGCCTTACTGAGTTGTTTAAAGCAACCTCAGCCCAGGGTAACAGGTCTGCCCACTCATTTTGTCTTTCAGACACGAAGCAACGCAAGTACTGCTCAACACTTTGGTTGGCTCTCTCTGCGGCCCCATTAGTTTGTGGGTGATAAGCAGAGGAGAAGCTCAACTCAATACCTAGGTTTTCACAATATCCTCGCCAGAAACGAGACACGAACGGAGTTCCTCTGTCAGATACTATTCCCAATGGAACCCCATGAAGTCTAACAATACCTTGTATGAATACTAGTACCAGCTCACTGGCTGAAGGAAGCTTTACCAGTGGTATAAAGTGTACCATCTTAGAGAACCTATCTAGTACTGTAAGGATTACAGTATGACCTTTAGAAGGTGGTAAATCTGTGATAAACGAGATTGTACGTATCGGGTAGCGCGATGGTAATCGCTTCTCGGGACTCAGATGTCTCTCATAATGTGCATCATCCACATGGATTTTATAAAAGGAAGCAAAAATACATATAATAGTGCAGGGCGTATTAATAAAATATTTGTAAATGCTGTAAGATTATTCCACTCACAAATACAGAGCCCTATCACTGGCTCTGGTTAGATGCATCTGGGTCTTTTTTTTTCTTTTTATTCTGAAGGTGACCCACACGTTATACAGTCAATAGCTCCTCTTCTTCGTCGGATATAGGAGGAAACATAGAGACAAAGAAACTTCCTTGTGCAGATCAACAATCAATTCATGAATTAATACAGATGGGGTGTCAACTCACATTTGCTGGAGCTTTTAGCCAAGCTCTAGGTGGTATAGCTTGTGGATTTGTCAGTGGGTCAAATCCACGAAAAACCCAAAAGATTTCAGGACATTGGGGCAAATGAATAAAAAATCTTTAATAAAACATAAAATAATAAAATATATTAAATCTGGCTCAGCCAGATAGCCAGTTCGGTTTATACTTGAGTAGTTCGTTACGTTCTTCTTGTATTACGTTAAAAATGGTTTGGTCTAGATCTAATTATTTTTTTCCACAAAATCCTTTTTGAGGGTGTCTGCTTGTTTCTTGAAAATCTCTATATCTGTGCAGTTACGTCTTAAATGGGTAAATTGTCCCTTTGGGACCCCCTTCAGCCACATAGGGTGGTGACAACTTGTATAATCAATATAAGTGTTAGTGTCGACTTCCTTAACGAAGGTTTTAGAATTTATATGATCACCCTCTCTATAGATCTAAAAAACTGACCTTATCAGAACTCCAACTTTTATCTAGTGTGACACCCCATTCTATATTGTCCAGACTTTCTAGAAAAATGCGCAGTCTAATCTCCTCCTCTCTAAACAAAAAATAAATCGTCGATGTATCGCTTATAGGCCAGCACGTTTCCTTGCGCCCAGCTACACGAACGGTACACGAAATTGGTTTCCCAACTTGACATGTATAGGTTGGCGTAGCTGGGCGCAAACTTCGTGCCCATAGTAAAACCTTTATATTGGACATAATAATCCTTTTCAAACTTAAGTTTATATTAAATCACAACTACTTTAACGCTTTCTATAATGAAAGATCTTTGATCACTCTCTATTGGATTATATTTAGATATTTCTTCTTCTAGTATGGTTAATCCCATACCATGCGGTATATTGCTATAAAGCGCATTTACATCACATGTTACCATAATATCACCATTCTGCCAGTCTAGTTCTTTCAACGTTTGTAACATGTTCAGAGTATCCTTAAGATATGACAGAATTAATCGGACAATGGGTTGAAGGAGTGTGTCTACGTATTCTGATAAGTGGCTGGTTATTGAATCTATGCCAGCCACTATAGGTCTTCCAGGGGGTTTTATCGGATTTTTATGGATTTTTGGTAAAATGTAGAGGTATGGTGTCTTAGTATATTCCATTAATAGGTATTCAAACTCTGATTTATTAAAGATACCTTTTTCTCTTCCCTCATGAAGTAGGGATTCAAGTTTGTTTCGAATATCTTTAATGGGATCGTGTTTTCAGTTTACCATAGGTTGTATCATCATTCAATATACGAAACACCTCCTCATTATATTGTTCTTTTGACAGAATAACAGTCCCGCCGCCTTTGTCGGCAGGTTTTATAACTATAGTCTGATCTTTATGAAGATCTTTAAGGGCTTTATTCTCCTCTTTAGTGAGATTGTAGTTAACTTTTTCAGTTGATATTTTTTCTACATCTCTCATTACCAGAGTTTCGAAAACTTTTATTTCATCTGAGACCATATGGCGTGGGACAAATTTAGATTTCTTTTTTAAATGGACCGTAGGGGTAAGATCTTGTACAATACTTCTTTCAAACGGGTGTTTCAGAAAGAATTTTTTTAAACTAAGTTTGCGCTTAAACCTTTGTAAGTCGATGTAGACTCCAAACTTATCTAAACGGTTGGTAGGGGCAAATTTAAGACCCTTATTGAGGACACTGGTTTCTGTTCTTGAAAGTACTTTGCTGCTCAAATTAAAAATACCCTTCGCAGGAACTATCTCCTTTCTCTCTTTTCTTTTCCGTACATGTTTCCATGCTCTCTTTCCTCTTCTGATCTTTCCCAGGGTCTTTTTTGTCCCACTCCCCTTTCTAGTCTTACGTCTATGTCCCTGTATTCCCCCTGTCTGTCGTGTCTGTTCAGGGGGTCCTTCCAAAAAAACCTGTTCAGGGGGTCCTTCCAAAGAAACAAAATTTAAATTAGAAATAGCGACCCTTGAGAAATACAGAAAAGACAAAATAACACCAAGAGGTTTAAGATTCCATAAAATCCCCTCTTCAGAGAAAGATGACCCAGAGTTCATCACAGGATGGAATTTATTATTGGAAGGATTTGCGGTCACTATGATGGATTACATCATACAAAAAAAGAAAGATAAACTCCCTAAAATTAATGCCATAGTTGATTAATTATCTAAACAGATTGAGCAAGAACATTCCAGTGAAGAAATGGTTGACATTAATAAAACATTAGTCGAGAAACTTGAAAAAATAGAGAACAAAGTATTAGTTATAAAAAAGCGAAAATATGAAAGAGATGTAGAGGATTATAGGAGGGGCAATGTGCATAAAGTCTACGAGGAAATCACAATAGAACCTCATTTTTTCGAACATAAAGAGACAGAACCCCGTGTAGACAAGTGGATGGGAGTCAATCACGATGGGATAATAGAAGGAACAATAGGAGTGATCATCAGAATGATTGGAGACGCAATAACCAACAAAGGCACAAGAACTCATACTCAGGGAGTAACGAAAACTATAGGACCCCCTATCAGAGAGGTCCTTACAATGCCTCTACCTATAGAAGACCATTTAATAGAGATTACAGTGGAAATAGAGGGAGGCAATGGGGTACACCATACAATAATGGGTACGAGATGGGCAGACCACAGACCCGAAACAACGTTCCGAATATTAACAGACAACAGAGTTTAGTTACGAATGGAGGGCCCGCAAAAGCAAGAGAAAGAGGAGAGACAGAGAACAATATCCCATTGACCAACAGATTTGCTGTATTAAGGGAGGATCAGGAGGAGGAGGTTTTTTGGAAGGACCCCCTGAACAGAGACGACAGACAGGGGGAATACAGGGACATAGCCGTAAGACTAGAAAGGGGAGTGGGACAAAAAAGACCCTGTGAAAGATCAGAAGAGGAAAGAGAGCATGGAAACATGTACGGAAAAGAAAAGAGAGAAAGGAGATTGAGCAGCAAAGTACTTTCAAGAACAGAAACCAGTGTCCTCAATAAGGGTCTTAAATTTGCCCCTACCAACCGTTTAGATAAGTTTGGAGTCTACATCGACTTACAAAGGTTTAAGCGCAAACTTAGTTTAAAAAAATTCTTTCTGAAACAACCGGTTGAAAGAAGTATTGTACAAGATCTTACCCCTACGGTCCATTTAAAAAAGAAATCTAAATTTGTCCCACGCCATATGGTCTCAGATGAAATAAAAGTTTTCCAAACCCTGGTAATGAGAGATGTAGAAAAAATATCAACTAAAAAAGTTAACTACAATCTCACTAAAGAGGAGAATAAAGCCCTTAAAGATCTTCATAAAGATCAGACTATAGTTATAAAACCCGCCGACAAAGGCGGCGGGACTGTTATTCTGGCAAAAGAACAATATAATGAGGAGGTGTTTCGTATATTGAATGATGATACAACCTATGGTAAACTGAAAACACGATCCCATTAAAGATATTAGAAACAAACTTGAATCCCTACTTCATGAGGGAAGAGAAAAAGGTATCTTTAATAAATCAGAGTTTGAATACCTATTAATGGAATATACTAAGACACCATACCTCTACATTTTACCAAAAATCCATAAAAATCCGATAAAACCCCCTGGAAGACCTATAGTGGCTGGCATAGATTCAATAACCAGCCACTTATCAGAATACGTAGACACACTCCTTCAACCCATTGTCCGATTAATTCCGTCATATCTTAAGGATACTCTGAACATGTTACAAACGTTGAAAGAACTAGACTGGCAGAATGGTGATATTATGGTAACGTGTGATGTAAATCCGCTTTATAGCAATATACCGCATGGTATGGGATTAACCATACCAGAATAAGAAATATCTAAATATAATCCAATAGAGAGTGATCAAAGATCATTCATTATAGAAAGCGTTAAGTTTATATTAAATCGCAACTACTTTAAGTTTGAAGAGGATTATTATGTCCAATATAAAGGTAATACTATGGGCACGAAGTTTGCGCCCAGCTACGTCAACCTATACAGGTCAGGTTGGGAAACCAATTTCATGTACGGTTTGCGTAGCTGGGCGCAAGGAAACGTGCTGGCCTATAAGCGATACATCAACGATTTATTTTTTGTTTGGAGAGGAGAGTCTGTGCATTTTTCTAGAAAGTCTGTACAATATAGAATTGGGTGTCACGGGTGGCTGAAGGGGGTCCCAAAGGGACAATTTACCCATTTAAGACGTAACTGCACAGATATACAGATTTTCAAAAAACAAGCAGACACCCTCAAAAAGGATTTTGTGGAAACGGGATATAAAGAATTAGATCTAGACCAAACCATTTTTAACGTAATACAAGAAGAACGTAACGAACTACTCAAGTATAAACCGAACTGGCTATCTGGCTGAGCCAGATTTAATATATTTTATTATTTTATGTTTTATTAAAGATTTTTTATTCATTTGCCCCAATGTCCTGGAATCTTTTGGGGTTTTCGTGGATTTGGCCCACTGACAAATCCACAAGCTATACCACCTAGAGCTTGGCTAAAAGCTCCACGAAATGTGAGTTGACACCCCATCTGTATTAATTCACGATTTGATTGGTTGATCTGCACAAGGAAGTTTCTTTGTCTCTATGTTTCCTCCTATAGCTGACGAATAATAGGAGCTATTGACTGTATAAGTTGTGGGTCACCTTCAGAAGAAAAAGAAGAAAAAAGACCCAGATGCATCTAACCACTCAGAGCCAGTGATAGGGCTCTGTACTTGTGAGTGGAATAATCTTACAGCATTTACAAATATTTTATTAATACACCCTGCACTATTATATGTATTTTTGCTTCCTTTTATAAAATCCATGTGGATGATGCACATTATGAGAGACATCTGAGTCCCGAGAAGCGATTACCATTGCGCTACCAGATACGTATAATCTCATTTTATTGTCACTTTGGTTTGGGGGAAACCTCTATATATCTGGTTTGGCATTGGGATACTGGTGTTGGTACATATTTGGGCGCTAACCATTTTTTCTGCATTTAAATCTGTGATAAAGTCCATCGAGGGGTGGGACCAAGGTCTCTCTGGCACGGGTAAAGTGTCACATCTCGGTCCTGCCCCCTGCTGGTTGTAGCAGGCATTCATGTTTTTTGATTTTCAGGTTCTACAGACTATTGTTGGCTGATTGGTCTGTGGTCACATGACCTTCTCAGCCCTATATATAGGCCTAGTAAGTCTCTTGCTCCCTGGGTCTGGATAGGTTACACCTATTAAGTTCCTGCTCCTTGTTCTTGAAATATAACTCACTGTTCTTGATATTATATAGAAATTCTGATTACTCGTGTATGACTTCTGGTTCTGGTTATTGGATTACTCTTACGTCTGTCCCCTAAAGATATTCTGTCTGGACTTCTTGTGTATGACCTGGCTTATGTTTTTGGACCATTCTCTTGTGTGTGTTTAGTTTATGTGTATTTGCTCAGATCTTTTGGTCTCGAAATCAATAGCTACTGAGCAGTATCTAGTGTTCTCTCGTGGTCTGATCTCCCTGGAGGGAGTGCCAGGATGCACAGTTCTGTTCAGTGTTTTTCAGGTACCAACGAGTTCTGCCCTGCACTCTGTTGAATCCATTCTAACCTCAGCCTGTCCTGTTGAGTATTACTGTGTGTACAACTTGTTATAGTGATTCAACCCCCCGCTGGTTGCTGGGTTAATCACTCACTATTTTGGGTTTTGACCCTTCAGGTTTAGGGGTATCATTTGCAACCCTTCGGGGTCCTTGTTCCCAGGTTACAACTTATGTTTATGTTTTCGCTTAAGACCACGATCACAAACTATTATTCATTTCTGTTTTATGTCATTTCTGCATTTCGGACTGCCCTGCACCTTGAGTACTTCACGGACTATCATTCCACGTCTGCTGTTTTTTGATTGTGTCCTAGGTAATCTGTTGGTCTCGAAACCTTCAGTACTTTGAGACAAATTCAAGATAGTCCTTGTATGTACCAAAACTCTAGCTCTGTTTCTGTTTCTGTTAGTGTGTGCTGGATTAAACATTATGAAACAAACCACAAACCTGCCTCAAGGGCTCAAATATATGTGCAATGAAGAGCCTTCCCTGGCATCTGCCCAGGACCCCCGTGACATAAAGACTGCAAGAGACCAACAGGTAAGGACCGGGGATTTTTACTTCTACAGCACACGTCACATGTGGCTATGTAGTCTTTAATATCCCTTCGCATACCACTCCAACAGAACTGTTTCTCGATCGTGGCCACTGTTTTATTTATTCCCATATGCCCATAAGGCTTGGAATCACGATAAGTCCTCATCATCTGTGTTCTCTCCTCCTCAGGTACAAACATTTTCCCAGGAGGTTTTTCAAGAGGAGCAACACCCTGACCAGCCTGAATTCTCTCCAGCACAGGAGAAGACACTGTCAAGACCGTGGTACCCAAGATCCTCTCGTGAGGAATAATTGGACTATGGTCAAACGTGTGCTGTTCATATGACTCGAACTGTCTAGATAAAGCGTCAGCTTTTGTGTTTTTAGAACCAGGACGATAAATTAACAAAAAGTTGAAACTTGACAAGACCAGTGACCACCTGGCTTGCCTGGAATTCAGGCGTTTGTCATCTCCCATGTACACTAGATCATTATGGTCTGTGAGAATTATCACGGGATCTTTAGTGCCTTCTAACAAATAGCGCCATTCCTTGAGGGCCGCTATAACTGCTAGTAATTCTCTGCTCCCTATGTCATAGTTTTTCACAGCAGGTGTCATCTTTCTAGAGAAAAACCCACAGGATGTACAGGTCCCTCAGGACTTTCTCTTTGAGACAAAATTGCACCAATCCCTATTTCAGATGCATCAACCTCAAGCTGAAATGGAAGGCCTGGTACTGGATGCTTTAGGATAGGTGCTGAGACAAACGTTTCTTTAAGTGACTGGAATGCCTGCTTGGCCTGGTCACTCCAAACCTGATTCTGAGCACCCTTCGTAGTCATGGCCGTGATGTGAGACACAACAGAAGAGAACCCTTTGATAAACCTCCTCTAATAGTTTGTGAAACCAAAAATCTTTGTATGGCTTTCAGACCTTGAGGTAGTGGCCATTCTCTGATGGCAGATAGCTTCTTTTAATCGGTCTCAAACCCATTTGGTGTGATGATGTAACCCAGGAAATGTACTGAAGTTATGTCAAACAGCCATTTCTCTAATTTACAGTATAGTTTATTCTCCAGTAACCTTTGCAACACTGTCCTTACATGGAAATGGTGTGTCTCAACATCAGGAGAATAAATCAGAATATCATCTAAATAGACGAATACAAAGACTTGCAAAAAGTCCCTCAGGACATCATTTATAAAGTCTTGGAAGACTGCAGGCGCATTGCATAGACCTAAAACCATAACTACAGTTGTGTTCAAAATTAATCAACCCCCACTGAAATTGAGTGTTTTGGCCAGTTTGACATTGATTTTGATCATTCAGTCATCTTGCTTACAATTAAATCAAAGAGGCACGTGTAGGTCAGACAAATATAACATAACATTTATAATGAAATAAGCACAAATGTCTTTTCTGTGCTCACATCATTATCAGTTTTATTCAACCCCCAAGTGACATTCAATCTTAGTACTTAGTACAACATCCTTTTACAGTTATAACAGCTTTTAAACGTGAAGCATAGCTTGACACAAGTGTCTTGCAGCCATCTACGGGTATCTTCGCCCATTCGTCATGGGCAAAAGCCTCCAGTTCAGTCACATTCTTAGGCTTGCGCACTGCAACTGCTTTCTTTAAGTCCCACCAGAGGTTCTCAATCGGATTTAAGTCAGGTGACTGCGATGGCCACTCCAAAATGTTCCAGCCTTTAATCTGCAACCATGCTCTAGTGGACTTGGAGGTATGCTTGGGATCATTGTCCTGTTGAAAGGTCCAACGTCTCCCAAGCCTCAGGTTTGTGACGGACTGCATCACATTGTCATCCAATATCTCCTGGTACTGAAGAGAATTCATGGTACCTTGCACACGCTGAAGCTTCCCTGTACCTGCAGAAGCAAAACAGCCCCAAAGCATGATTGACCCCCCGCCATGCTTCACAGTAGGCAAGGTGTTCTTTTCTTCATAGGCCTTGTTCTTCCTCCTCCAAACATAGCGTTGATCCATGGGCCCAAACAGTTCTAATTTTGTTTCATCAGTCCACAGAACACTATCCCAAAACTTCTGTGGTTTGTCCACATGACTTTTGGCATACTGCAGTCGACTCTTCTTATTCTTTGGAGACAGCAAGGGGGTGCGCCTGGGAGTTCTGGCATGGAGGCCTTCATTACGCAGTGTGCGCCGTATTGTCTGAGCTGAAACTTCAGTACCCACATCTGACAAATCTTTTCTCAGTTCCTCAGCAGTCACACGGGGACTTTTCTCCACTCTACGCTTCAGGTAGCGCACAGTAGTCGAAGTCAGCAACTTCTTTCTGCCACGACCAGGTAGCGTTTCAACAGTGCCCTTTGCCTTGAATTTGCGAATGATGCTTCCTATGGTCTCTCTTGGTATGTTTAACATCTTTGCAATCTTCTTATAGCCATTGCCCTTCCTGTGAAGAGTAATCACCTCTTCTCTTGTCTTCCTGGACCATTCTCTTGACTTCACCATGTTTGTAACCACACCAGTAAATGTCTAGAAGGAGCTGAGTATCACAGTCATTTTAAAGCTGCCTAATTGGTGCTTATTATGCTTTATTGCTGCTCCGTGACATCCACAGGTGTTTTCAATACCTGATTGGAAACACTTGAATGAACCTCTGTTCTTCAGAGTGGTAGTCTTTAAGGGGTTGAATAATTGTGTCAATGAAGAATTCACAAAAGAAACATTTACTACTGTATAGGGTTGCACCGATACCGATACTAGTATCGATATCGGTGCCGATACCGGGTACTGCAGGAGTACTTGGTACTCGTGCAGTACCCCCGATATTTTTTTCCGATACCGGAAGCCGGCATTGAGCCGGCTTGCCGGTATCCTAGGGGCTGCGGCGGCTGTCCGAATGCTCTATCGGCATTCAGACAGGCCCTGCAGCTGCTCACTTGGTTTAATACTTACCTTCCTTCAGCGACGCCGGTAAAGTCTTCGC
Organism: Leptobrachium leishanense; assembly: GCA_009667805.1. Taxonomy (NCBI): domain Eukaryota; kingdom Metazoa; phylum Chordata; class Amphibia; order Anura; family Megophryidae; genus Leptobrachium; species Leptobrachium leishanense. The sequence continues at coordinate 52,379,049 of CM019066.1, read as the reverse complement.
GCGCGCGCGCTCCTTGGAAGGACCCCAGCCGCGACCACGTGGGACCATGTGATCGCGGCTGGGGTCCTTCCAACGAGCGCACGCGCGGGAACTTTCCCGGCGTCACTGAAGGAAGGTAAGTATTAAACAAAGTGAGCAGCTGCAGGGCCTGTCCAAATGCAGATAGAGCATTCAGACAGGCCCTGCAGCTGCTCTCCGCTCATACTTACCTTCCTTCAGCGACGCCGGGAAAGTTCCCGCGCGCGCGCTCGTTGGAAGGACCCCAGCGCGATCACATGGTCCCAGGTGGTCGCGGCTGGGGTCCTTCCAGGAGGCGCCGCGGCGAAGACTTTCCCGGCGGCGCTGAAGGAAGGTAAGTATGAGCAAGGGGGGCATATCCATGAGCAAGGGGGGCATATCCATGAGCAAGGGGGGGCATATCCATGAGCAAGGGGGGCATATCCATGAGCAAGGGGGGCATATCCATGAGCAAGGGGGCATATCCATGAGCAGGGGGGCATATCCATGAGCAAGGGGGGCATTATCCATGAGCAGGGGGGCATATCCATGAGCAAGGGGGCATATCCATGAGCAGGGGGGCATATCCATGAGCAAGGGGGCATATCCATGAGCAGGGGGGCATATCCATGAGCAAGGGGGGCATATCCATGAGCAGGGGGGCATAACCATGAGCAGGGGGGCATATCCATGAGCAAGGGGGGGCATATCCATGAGCAGGGGGCATAACCATGAGCAGGGGGGCATATCCATGAGCAGGGGGGCATATCCATGAGCAAGGGGGGCATATCCATGAGCAGGGGGGGCATATCCATGAGCAAGGGGGGCATATCCATGAGCAGGGGGGCATATCCATGAGCAAGGGGGGCATATCCATGAGCAAGGGGGGCATATCCATGAGCAGGGGGGCATATCCATGAGCTGGGGGGGCAATTATCCATGAGCTGGGGGGCATATCCATGAGCAGGGGGGCAATTATCCATGAGCTGGGGGGGCAATTATCCATGAGCTGGGGGGCAATTATCCATGAGCTGGGGTCAGGATATCCATGAGCTGGGGCAAATCCATGAGACCTGGGGGCTTTATATGAGGTCTGTTCTTATTGGAAAGCGTCACATGACATAAAATAAAAGTATCGGTAATTGGTATCGGTGAGTACTTGAACAAAAGTATCTGTACTCGTACTCGGTCTTAAAAAAGTGGTATCGGTGCATCCCTACTACTGTATTACAAAACCAATTGATGTCATTTTAGTTGCATATGGTTCTTTAAAAAGTCCTTGTAGGATTTCATTCTGAATACAATTACAAATGTCACTAAATTCCCTAAAACCCTTTACAGCATTGGGGGTTGAATCATTTTGAACACAACTGTATATACTCATAATGACCACTGCGAGTATTAAAGGCAGTTTTCCACTCGTGGTCCTCCTTGATTCTCACCAAATTGTACGCACCACGAAGAAGATCCAACTTCGTGTAAATTTTGGCATCTCTTAAGCGGTCGAACAACTCGGATATTAAAGGGATGGGATAGGCATTACGTATAGTGATTCTGTTTAACCCTCTATAGTCAATGCAAGGTCTTAAATCCCCCTCCTTTTTAGACACAAAGAAGAAACCCGCTCCCGCAGGAGAGGAAGAACGACGTATGAACCCTTTAGCTAGGTTTTCACGTATATATTCTTCCATAATATCATTTTCTTTCTGAGAAAGTGGATACACATGACCCCTTGGAGGCATGGTGCCTGGTAATAGATCTATGGCACAATCATATGGCCTGTGAGGTGGCAAGATCTCGGATTTACCCTTATCGAACACCTCCTTTAAGTCTTTGTACCACTTGGGTACTACAGTAGAGAGTGGAGGAGCAGTGGCTACATTCAAGCTACCAACTGTAGCAGTCATGCCCAGACACCTGGACCAGCATTTTGATCCCCACGATTCCAACTCCCCTTTTCCCCAGTTCACCACTGGGTTGTGTTTAGCCAACCACGGATAACCCAATATGATAGGCACGGTAGGAGACTCAATAATTTGTAACTGTATTTTCTCTTTATGCAGAACACCAGTGCTAAAAGATACAGGAACAGTTTGATGCGTGACATGAGGTCTTGTCAACCTTCTGCCGTCAATACTCTCAATGAGAAGTGGTACCTCTCTCTCAACCAGAGGCACCCAGTGAATGGCAGCAAACCCAGAGTCCAAAAAATTTCCTGCAGACCCAGAATCCAGTAATGCCTCAGTGTCAAATTTGACCTTTTCCCAACCAATGGTTACAGGCATTACCACACGAGATTTTTTCTTACTTTTCTTATTAGATACGAGAGACACGACAGTGGTACCTAGAACTAGTCTTTCAGGGGATACCATGCTCGCTTGTGACACGTTAGACCTCTTAGGTCTCTTGGGGCATTGTGTACAAAAATGTCGTTTGTCTGCACAGTAAAAACAGAGACCTTCTCTAGGGTGAAATTGTCTCTCCTCCTCAGATAAGCTAGAACGACCTAGTTGCATAGGCTCTGGTTCAGCAGGTATGGGTCTGGGAGGAGATACAGCATGAACAGACCTGGGAATAGAACATGTACCGTGAGGATGTTTATGTGGCTTGCTACGACCAGACCTTCTGTCTCGTATCTGATCATCAAGAGCAATACAATAGTCAATCAGATTTTCTAGTCCTTCAGACAAAGTCAAAGGTCCTAATTCATTCATAACATTCTCTGAAGGTCCCTCGAGAAACGCCGTAACAAGCACTTCATTTTCCCACTGTATTTCTGCTGCTATTGTTTTAAATTCTATGGCATAGTCAGCAACACGGCGGTTGCCCTGGGAAATACGCCACAAGGCTCTAGCTGCCTCTGTAGCCCTTCGAGCAGGATCAAATGTACGTCTCAAGTCATTCATAAATGCAGCATAATTATAAATCGCTGGTTTCTTTAATTCCCATAAAGGGGTTGCCCACAGTAGAGCTTTCTCAGTCAGGTGGTTGATCACATAACCCACCTTAGCTCTATCTGTAGGACGCATACCTGGATTTAACTCAAACATGATATCGATTTGGGTTATGAACCCTCTGCATAAACCAGAATTCCCACTGAAACACGTAGGGGTCTTTAAACTCACATGAGATACTTCAGTAGCGATCATAGAAGAGACAGATACAGTTTGGGGAGCCCCATCAACTGCAGAAGTGGAGGGTGGTGACGCCTGACCTAACTCCTTAGCTTGATTCAGGAGTAGGCCCAAAGCCTGAGCAAATTGATCCATCCTATGATCCTGCTCCTCTAGTCTACGATCTTGCTCCTCCTGTCTATGGAGTTGTTCCTCCTGTTTATTAATCAAGTCACCTAATTTGGACATGAGTTCAGATAATCCTGCCAGATCCATTGGCCCTGTTGTAATGTAATGGTAGCGGTAACGCTGCCACACGAGTAGCGGAGTTGAGATCTTTGAGGGCAGAAATATCTGCTTGAATCATACAAAAAGGTTTATAAACTACAGCAGGGCCGGCCCAAGACATTGTGCTGCCTGGAGCACAAGATGAAATGCTGCCCCCCCCCCCACCAGGCTGCCCAAAATACACCGAGAGGCTGCTACAGAAATTAGCAATATTTTTCATGGAGAATGCATGAAGAATGCTGCCCTACAGTGTGCACAGTTCACAGGCTACAGTCAGGGACCTGACTAATCCATTTTTCTGAGGATTAATGCTTTCTTATAGAAAAACCTGCCTCCAGCAGCATAGGAACATTCACACTGCAGGGCAGCACTTTTCCTGCCCAGCAAAGGTAAAGTTGTGACAGGTGTCAAGCGGGACGTGGAGGCTCTGGCAGGCCAGCTATGGGGTTACATGCACGGCTACACCCCCCCCAGGCTCTCACCGATGGCACAGATCTTCCTGTTCTGGACCCACACCCCTGTCTCCGGGTCCCTGCCCACCTCCAGCCTGAGGCTCCGGCACAGGCCTATCATGGCGACCTTCAGCCCGTAGGCTGCAGGAGAGGTGCAGCACCGGGTAGCAGACCAGCTGGCCATCTTCATATAATAGTCGCCATTCTCCCCTGAGCACCAGGGAATGGAAAGTTCTGTACAGCTGTGTGCAGAATCCATATCCTGCAGGAGAGTCCAGTCACATGATCCAAGAGAGCTGAGACAGCACTGGATCTCCCGAGCCCAGCCTGCCATCCGGTGACTGGATCCCCAAGCCTCAGTGTGCTGCCGGGGCCGTGGAAATAAACTGATGAGGAGCTGGAAGTCGGCCAAGTACCGGGCCGCAGTCTCTCCTCCTCCTGCACCGGGTACACAGGCCCCACCGGATCCCCATCGTGTATACAGCATGGTGTCCCAGAGCTCGGAGGCATCCCTGGCCGCCCTCACCCAGCACTCCTGCACCACTGAGGCCTCTGCGTAGGGCAGCGCTCCAAGCTGCAGAACACGCGGCTGGGCATGCAAGACATGCCGGGGACTCAACCTGAAGCGGGGGCAGGGTCCAGTGCACAGTCTCCTATATGTCAGCCGCCGCCCGGAACTAACTTTGCTGTATTTGTGTGATTGGGGGCCGGCCACGGACAGGGTGATACGCTCATGGACAAACAAAACTACCTGCCTGCCTGGTTGTCCGAGAGAAGCAAGGGGTGAGGTGATGGGGTCCTTCGCAAGCGCTCAACTCGTCCAGCTGCTTCCCGCCGCCCACGTGACTGATGTGGCGCCGGAGCGCTGTGTCACATCGTGTAGGAGGAGCTGGAGCTGCGGCGCGCGAAGCAGGGACATGTGCGCTAGAGGCTGAGCTTGCGTCTGTGTGCGCGCGCACAGGCGCTCAGCCCAGCAGGAAAATATGGTTGGCTGAAAAATATGCCGCCCTCCCACTGGCCCCAAGATTTGCCGCTTGGAGCAGTTGCACCATACTGCTCCATGGTCGGGCCGGCCCTGAACTACAGACTGTAACAAGGAGACACAAGGACTAACTGAATTGTCTCTAAACTCTGAAGGTTTCGAGACCAACAGATTACCTAGGACACGCTCAGACTCGGACTGTCGTTCCACGTATGGTGTTTCTGAGTGTGTCCTAGGTAATCTGCTGGTCTCGAAACCTTCAGAGCTTAGAGACAATTCAGTTAGTCCTTGTATGTACCAAAACAATTGGTTTCTGCATCTCTGACTGCCCTGCACCTTGAATACTTCACGGACTGTCATTCCATGTATGCTGTTTCTGAGCGTAAAGTATTCAAGGTGCAGGGCAGTCAGAGATGCGATAAGAAATAACATAAAACAGAAATGAACAATCGTTTGTTATCGTGGTCTTTGCAAAAACATAAACATGAGTAGTAGCCTGGGTAAAGGGACCCCAGAGGGTTACAAACGATACCCCTAAACGTGAAGGGACAGAACCCAAACAGCGAGTGATTAACCCAGCAACCAGCAGGGGGTTAAATCACTAAAACAAGTGAAACAGCGTAATATACACGATAGAGAGAGAGAGAGAGTAGTCTAAGCCAAGCCGGGTCAAATAACAGGAGAAGGGATCTCATACAAGCAGGGTCGTCAACAGTAAAGTCAAATAGATTTAGAAGTAGCGGTGCGTGAAATAAACTCCACAACAGGGCGAGGAGGCCATTCCTAGAGCCCGGTTTTAAAGCCTGTGGCTCCTGGTAACCACACCTGACCCCGCCCCCTCAGATGCCGATCTGCCAGCAGAAAGTGCTGGCAGCCGACCAGCCAGCGGTCCCCCTTCTTGCCCAGACCCTCAGGGGGCACAGCGGGGGCTACGGATGTAACACCACCACTGATTGGATACCGACAACCCAGGAATCTTCACGACCTGCTGGTCCACACTGACTCCAAGACACAATGTCCTACAAGACCACTCTCAGGCAAAAATGGTTGCTACTGTTGTCCCAGTTGTGTTACCTGCTACCATATGATGGTGGGTGATTATTTTGACCACCCTCATACGGGCAAAAGATTCCTTATTCAACATCGCATTTCCTGCATGACAACGCATGTCATCTACTTAATCACCTGCCCGTGCGGTTTGGCCTATGTTGGCAAGACGGACCTCACACTCCGGGACTGGATCAGAGGCCACCGCTCGGCCATCACCATGGCTTTCAGGGATGGCCGCACCGAGAAACCGGTGGCCAAACATTTTTTGGCGGCCAATCACCGCCTCCCGACCCTCCGTTTTATCGCCATTGATCATGTGCCCCCCTCCTTAGAGGAGGAAATCGCTCTCAAACGTTGTTACAAAGAGAAACTTTCTGGACCCGCACTTTGGACACTGTGAACCCCAAAGGCCTTAATGAATATATATTGTTTACTCCTTTTCTATCGGCCCGATAAACCTTATAGTATATCCGTATTGCTTTTCCTCCCTCCCTGCACTTCCTTTAGTTTACTATTCTCTTCCATACACATATCGCGCTCCACATTTTCAATTCACTTTTGTCTTTACATTTTTCACATTTAGTTCACATTTTACTTTTCTGTATGAATATATAAATATCCTATAATTCAATTATGATTTATAAAAGCTTGCTCTAATGCAGGGCTGTGGTCCCCCCCCCCTTTTTGTCCTAATACAATGTCTGTTCAGCTTAATTTCCTCTGGAGCTTGGCCAGGGGTGTTGATTAAAATAGATATCCTGTGTTAACTCTTAGAAATGTCTGTGAAATCTATGTGACGTCTAATATAGAAAACCCAACTCTGAACCATATATGGTAATAAGTTAACAGAGTGGCTAAACGCTGATGTAGAAATGTATCTTCTCTGATTGGCTGTTATCATCACATTCCTGTGTGGGGTGTATATGAAATTTTTGCCTACAACAAATGTTTCTATTGGATGTTGAAATCTAATAAAGGTCTGTCTAACAAAGGGATATTTAGACATGATGCAGCCATTAGGGATGTGGGTTTCGGAATTTCGGAATTTTCACAAAATTTCCTGATTCGTGTTTCCGGATGCGGCCGATTTTCCGAAAAATTTTAGATCCGAAAACGGCAGATCCGAAAAGTTTTCTGAGCCGAAACTAAATATTTTCGGAATTTTCGAATGGACTTGAAATGTGTCAAATCGAAATTTATTGCTTTGAAACGAGGAGAACAGATGTTCCGAAAAAACGAAAATTTCCGAACTTACGAAAAGTCGATACAAAAACCGAGCAAAGTGACACGGAAATACGAAAAATGGTCGAAAATTCCGAAAACATGTACAATTCCGAAAAACGAAAATTTCCGAAATCACGAAAAGTCGATACAAAAAACGAGCAAAGTGACACGAAAATAAGAAAAATGGTCGATATTCCAAAAAAAAAATGTACCCGAAAAACGAGTCGAACCGAATCGAAACAGAAAGCGGTTGAAACATCCGAAAAATCGAATAGAATCGACCCGAAAAAAAAAATCGGTGCACAAGCCTAGCAGCCATATCCTGTGTGTGGTTGATTTTACCGTCTCCGCTGATCAGCGTAGCGCAGCGTCTTACTTTATTTTGATATATGAGGAAGAAATGACAGACTTTTTGGGATTCCATATATGGTAATTAGAATAGGGAAATTGTTTTTGTTTGCTTATGATTATAATTTAACAGTTTCATTCACAGATTTTTTCACGTTACATTCATTGTCTTTCCACACTTCGTTTCAGTCGCTCATTTTCTTCATTAGTCCCCATCACCATATAATATTTTTTCTTCATTTCTTTTTTTCCCCCTGACTTTCACTTTGCACATTCACACCCTTTGGGATTTTTTCCCCTTACTTGTACATTTTCATTTTGCATTCCAGACACCACACAGCTTTGCATTCACACATGCATCATGTCACTTTCACTCATAGGCACATCCTTCATCATATCTTCTATATGATCTTAGCTTAGCACTACATTTATTCTCCTTCTGCCTGCTGATCCTCCTCCTATGATCGCCGCAGACTTTTCATGTAACCCGCCGCTAAGTATTATTGTTTTTAACATCGCCATGGGAACAACTTACTCCTCCCCTCCAGGCGCTGGTCTCCAGGGGCGACGCGGCTAGTTGCCACAGCCTGATGATGCCAGTCTGCTGTTCATCGATGGCTTCCGGTTGTTTGGGGCGTACCCCGACTCTCAGCCAAGGAGGAGATGGGTAAGTACCCCTCGTTTTATTGTCTATATAATCTCATTTGTCTTATCGCTCTTTATACCTTGAAAAAGACCCGTTGTGTTGGGCCAAAACTGACTTTTTATGTAAAGAATAAAACTTTGTTATTTTATTAAGTCCTGGAGTGCCTCCCGCCATTGCTTATTTTTCTATATCAACTATCAAGGGAGTACAGCACCCGGGCATAAACTTGGTTTGTGGGATTTCTGACCCACACTGCATCATTTTGGAGCCGTGTGCCTGGTCCCCCTTTCTTATATATATATATATATATATATATAAATCCAAACAAAGGATGAACTTGAGGACTTAGGAAAAATAAAATCCAAAATTTGGTGAAGCGTGCTACAGGATAGGTGAGTCATTAATGCAGTTGTATATATATATATACACGTTGTTATGTTGTTGTACCTGTAACCTTGAGAAAGGCTCGCAAGGAGCCAAAACGTCGGGAACGTTTACAGAGACTTTTTAAAGATGTCTATTTAATAAATTTGGGATTTTATTATTCTTAAATCCTCAAGTGCATCCTTTGTTTGGATTTTTGTATATGTAGTAGGATTTTTGCACTGAGGCTCCTTATACCATCTGGAGGCTGGAACAGGCTGTGGATTGGATTATACATATATAAACTGTATGCTCCTGCACTTGGAAAATCTGTTTCCTTTTTCAGCCTGGCCTCTATACTTGGATAGGATTCCTGATGGATACAGGATTACCCAACGGATACACAGGGCTGGATATATAACTAGGCAGAATAGGCATGTGCCTACAGGCGTCTGCCACAGGTGGCGCCTTGCTCTGTAAAAAAAGTGTTTTTTACAATCATTTGTAAAGCCTTGTATCTCTGGAGCACTAAGGGTTAGAGGGACATATGAGGTATCGTTGGTTTGGTCAGATTATGCTCTTTCCAGCAAAACCAAATATCACCAGATGAGATTTATGTTATGTTATTTCCCACACTGCCAGCAAGTGTGGAGCTGATGATGCATCACATTGTTTCATCAACACCTAGACTGTGGCGCTGCAGTGAGGAGAGACAGGGGGACTTTGGAAGCTGAATCTCTGTATTGTACAGCGCACATGGTTAAGGGAGTATCATTGGAAAGGTCAGAGTCTGCTCTAATGATACAAACATGACCATGTAATGCATAAAAATAAAAAACTGAAAAAAGTAAATGTAAAATGTATTTTATTCTGTTTTACAGCCGAGACAATATATGCTTTTACATATAAACACACACAATGGCGCTGCTCGAACCCACTAATGCAACAGATTCCTGATGAAAGTCTGAGGGGAACAGACTGAAACGTCAATAATATAATAAAGTAAATATTTTTAATAAAGTCCCAAATGTGCCGCCGGTACAATTATTCACAAGACACGGAGGCTTAAGAATACTGGGGTCTGTATCGCATGTATGTGAGAGGGTTCTAGAATTTCTTGTAAAATTAAAGAATGATTAAGGGGTTATGAAGATCGGTGTTGGTGCTTGGATCTGTATTGAACTCTATTACGTAACCTATCATTGTTGGGAACAATTTTGGAGTCTGCCCCCTATTGGACCTGGGAGGGAGAAAACCCCTGGTTAGTATACTCACATACTTCATTTGGTTTAATATATTGTTGGCGAAAAGTAAACCATCGGAATTGGGACCTGGGTCTTTGCTGGCTTAGGGTCAGACGAACGCAGTGTGAACGTGCGTGCAGCCGCACTTTATTACGGCCGCAGTAGCAGCAAATGACGGCCAATGACAGGCAATATACAGAGTACGGCCGCACGAAAGTCCAGCCGCGCAACGCAAAGCGGCAAACAAACGCATTTTTTCGAGAACGTGATACCGCTAGTACTGACGTACAGAGTGCGCTGCGTCCGTTAGCGGCGTGTGTGCGTGATTAGGAGACGTCAGACACTGCTAATGTCCGGCCTACATAACGTCCAGACGCAAAAAGGGTTTTATTGATAATCAGTACAAAATCACGGAAGAAAATGCGCATCGTATGACCGCTATCGCGTATTCCGTGAAAAAATACGTCCATTCGTCCGAACGCACTTTTTCAAGGACAATGCGAAAAATGTGTTCGTCTGACCCTAGCCTAAAGAGGCCAACTTAGGGTTAATTTTAAGGAGAATCGAACGTCTCCGTTCTGTGGAAATGGCTGAATTTACATTTCCCAGTTGGCAAATTGATCGCTGGACACAGCCGCGGAATTCAAAATTATCTGGCTCAGTATGATCAAGTAAAGAGTGTTCAATTGAATGGAACAATTTGGTTAGAGGACCCAGTGTGACGGAACAGCCGCCACTATACCGTAGCGCGGTACAAATTCTTAAAATGTTGATTTGGTGTGGTGTATTAAAGAATTCGTTAGGTTGTAGTTTGATAAGTTCCCCCTGTAATTCTCCCCATTGTTGACCTGTTCCCCGCCTGTCCACAGCCCCGGGAAGACGCCCGGTCTGTGAATGTCAGGATCCCTGGCTGTAGCCATCCTGAAACCCCCCCTGGTGGTACACTTCTATGTACTGTTCCTGCCCTGTAACCAGCATTCACTATCAGCATCCAGCAATGCAACAGTTAACTCACAACCAACACACGTGACACACAAAATAAAGGGCTCTGCCCCACAATTAACATTGCTGGTTCATTACAGCTCTTGTGCTGAGAGAGTGAGGTGCTGCTAACTCGCTGCTCTGCTATACCCATCTGTTCCTGTTTATTATTTATGTTTCCTGCAACTCCACCATCATCCTTCTGAGAATCATCTGGTCAGTTTATTTCCCTATCATCCTCCCTACCCCTTCCCGCCTGCTTATCAGTGCAGGACACTGCATCCTGGGCTCATACCCCTGCCATCCAGGTGCCACCCAGGTACCATCCCCACGTTCCTGACAGAATGAACCAGCCTAATACTAATGAGCCCGCAGTGCTGCACTTAATGGTGGAGCTACTGAAAACCACCTTCCAGGAGCTATTCAAGAACCTGGCTGATACCCTGATGCAAATGCTGCAAACTTTTCTGGGCACCTCAACTAAGGTGTGCGCTCCTCCAAATAAACACCATGATCCCCTGTCTCCTGAAGAGCGTGTCAGGAGACAAAATAGTAATTTGTGCCTGTACTGCGGGGCAGGATCGCACTGGATATCGAATTGCCCAGAAAAACCCCCCAGATCAGCGTTTGTCAAGCCAGCACCGGTTTCCAAACCAGCTGCAACTTCCAAGCACGCTCAGGTGCGTAGATCTCCGAAGCAGTCCCAGGCTTCCAGGCCTGCTACAGCCACTGTGTATACACCTGCTTCTATGAGACCTGCCGTTCCTAAGCCGGTACCCCTACCCAGACCGGCCCCCAAGAGATTTCCTGAACCCAGACCTGCACCTCGAACAATTCATGCACCTATACCTGTCCCCAGACAAACTGTACCCAGGCATGTGACGTCTTTAGAGGTCAGCGACACCCCCTTGGACGTTGAAAGTACAGCTGTGGAACCAGAAGCAATGGACATTATGCTTACACAGGTTCCAGGTGAAACTACAACTCCCATCACTCCCAGCCAGCACGATCCGCCGCTGTCTTCCTGGGTTTCTTCCCTGTCTGAATATGACCCAGAGGACATCGCTGTCTCTGAGGAGAGCCCACCGAGACAGACAGCCCGACGCTCAAAGGGACCCCCAGGTCAACACCAGGGGGTCTGACACCCCTATAAAGGCATGGCGAGGCTTCTGTTCTTCATCCAGCGATGGTTCTGTATCAGAAAGGGATTGTGGCTGGGAAGAGCAAGAAGAAGAGGATGAGGGCATTAAGTCCTGGCTGTGTGACTATCCTTCCCTTAGTGATGGATCAGGTTTAGAAGGGGAACCGGGAGAAATGGAGAAGATGCCTACTCCGATGCCTTCTTCCTATGTGGGCCCCAGGTTCGAAGGTGACTCTGCCTCCTACTTGTCTCCTTCTGTCGCCAAGGCCAGACGCTCCAAGGACACTCCTGTTCATCAAGACCCCTTACCCGAGGATACATGTCCCTATATGGTACAGGGATGTTTTGCTCTACCTACCTTGGTACCACCTAGATACATGGGCACCCTCATTCCTAATGCATCATTTGACCCATCACCGGAGGACCGAGTCACTGCTTCTAATGGGACTGTGGTTCGTCGCAAAGATCTCGGCATCTTCGAAAAGGGGTTACTCCGGCGTAAGGAGATTGAAGGGGGAACGCCATCTGGGTACACGGGTGTTCTCATTCCTGTCATGTCTGCTGACCACAAGAAGACCAAGGCACGGCGGCGTCAGAGGAAGGCACGTGCCCAACCCTGTACCACCACTCCTGACCCTCGTTCTGCCCTCCAGTGGTGCTACGACTATTGGAAACAGCACCCACTAGAGTGACCCGTGCCTGGTCATGGGCAGTCCTGCTGCCATCCTTGGTCACTCGGAGCGTGACCTGAAGGGGGAGGTACTGTCAGGATCCCTGGCTGTAGCCATCCTGAAACCCCCCTGGTGGTACACTTCTATGTACTGTTCCTGCCCTGTAACCAGCATTCACTATCAGCATCCAGCAATGCAACAGTTAACTCACAACCAACACACGTGACACACAAAATAAAGGGCTCTGCCCCCACAATTAACATTGCTGGTTCATTACAGCTCTTGTGCTGAGAGAGTGAGGTGCTGCTAACTCGCTGCTCTGCTATACCCATCTGTTCCTGTTTATTATTTATGTTTCCTGCAACTCCACCATCATCCTTCTGAGAATCATCCGGTCAGTTTATTTCCACATCATCCTCCCTACCCCTTCCCGCCTGCTTATCAGTGCAGGACACTGCATCCTGGGCTCATACCCCTGCCATCCAGGTGCCACCCAGGTACCATCCCCACGTTCCTGACCGTGAATGCCTCGAGCCGCCGCTAACTGTCTCTGCCAAGCCGCCCAAACTTGCCCGCCTTGCCCCGCAGCGTGGAAACCACGCAAAAGAGCGCTTCTTGGCCAGTATGTTTCTAAAAATAGGTGCTTACGGGGGTGCGAATTTCAGAACGAAGCGCCCCGGGAAACCCGAACGTCGACCAGGGATCCCTCGCCGAGAGCGCAGCCGGCAAACAGTGACTCTTGCTCGGGTACAGCCGCCGGACTTTCCCCCTCCACAGCGCGGGCTCTGTTGATCCGATCAGGGCGTTTTTTGGACTGCACCAGCCCCCGGACCCGAGCTACCAGGCTGTACCCCCAGCGTGCCGCCGCTCCCAGGGGATCACCCCGAAATCCCTGGTAAAACCCCAAACTCGGTCTGAAAGCCACAGGGAGCCGCCAGGACAAAGGAGCGCTCACACCACGGGGGGGCCGGGCGCTGCCCGGACAGGGAGAGGTTCTGGGAGGGGGGGCAGACGAGCTGGCGCCGAGATCCGAGATAAGGGCTGCGCACAGCAGGGGTCCCCCAGGTTAACCAAGGCAGATTGGGCAATGGCTCGAGGCAAAGGTAAAGATCACCGCAGGAGGACTGAGGGCGGGCCGGGGAGAACAATGGTTTCATTCCCCATAAATACCCCTGTATCCCCCATGTTAAATAAACTGGTACCTGTTTGAACCTTTACTCCTGCCTCGGCTAGTAATTGGGGATAACAGGGCTTGGGGAACCGCGATGCTTCAAGGATCGTGCAAAAGCGCTTAATCACCGCCGAATTCATACAGCCCGCTACCCCTGACTCTACACCTCCAGACAAGCTCGGCGCTGACGGCGGATCTACCCGTGCAGGGTAGCGGTGATCCGTTACACCCAGCATGTCCAAAAACATCTCTTGGCACGGTTTAAGGGTGGCTTAAGGGTGGCTTCAATTCCCCCCTTTTTAGGGATCCACCAGATTTACAGAGAAACAGAGAGAACCCCCACCATGTGTCTCCTTATACCGAGAGAACCCCAAACCCCCACCATGTGTCTCCTTATACAGAGAGAACCCCCACCATGTGTCTCCTTATACAGAGAGAACCCCCACCATGTGTCTCCTTATACAGAGAGAACCCCCACCATGTGTTAATATCAGGGTTAACCTCAGGGGCATTATCTGCATTATTTGATAATGTCGGTCGGTGCATTCCACCATTAGTTTATTTTGGGTCTTTTAATCTAAGGACTTCCCAATTCGCCCTTCAACATAATTGGCAACGTGTCTTAATGGTGCCCACTCAGAAGAACGAGGATGCTTTAATTACCCTGGCACAAAGAGTGCTTTCCCCAGAGCATCTAGAGGGGCCGTATTTTTCCCTGGTATGACACTGGATGATGAGGGGGACGAGACAGGGGTCCGAGGTAGCCTCAGGGCGGTCTGGAGTCCATAAAGTGTCGCTAGTTTCGGACTCCTCAGGCTCCTCGTCTGAGGTAAAATCATCCTGTGAACTAAAGCTTGAGCTCGATTACACCTTTTTAGCTTTTTTCCACTGACATTTGTTGGCCGTGTATGAGCGGCCTCTGTTACATGAAGGTGTAATCATGTCTACTCTTTTAGTGCATTAATCGTTGATTGTACTGGTTCGTGTAAAATGGGCACCTCGTTAGAAATGGGTGTATACGTGGCAACGAGTAGAGTCATTTTTTTATGGAGTCGACCAACTCCCATATTTGTGGCACCAGGTACCTCCATATCTGAGGCTGACTAGTACTTATCAGAAGTAGAGGGCTTTGGGTCAGCTGATGTACTAGGGGGACATGTCTAACTTATTCAGATATGGAATCAGAGGGGTTAATTATGGCCGGAGCAGACGGCTGATTAGGTGGGGGTATCATCCATGTCTTAATTAAATGAGGGGTTACATTTTTTGATTTATATATAGGGGAAGGCGAGAGCAGTAATAAATGTTAGGGCTGTGAAGAAACTAGCTCTGTAGTGGTTAATGTGAGAGAGAAAAGACACGGCAACAATGTATCGAGTGGTCCAAGATCATCTGAGGTAAATACGCCTTCAGACCACCCAGGAACATGTAAATGGCGCAAAGCCACTCCTACCCAGAGGGACTGGGAAGCCGTGCCTACCCAGAGAATACGGGGAGCAGCGCCTACCCAGAGAGGCCAGGGAGCAGTGCCTACTGAAAAAGAATTAGTTTTGAATTTCATGTATGAATATATATGTATTGTGATTCAAATACATATCTTAGTTAATATGCCCCCTTTTAGTGCTTAGTTTAAAATCCTTCACAACCATATCTTGTTGCAACTTAATTAGAACCAGCCGCATCCTGTAGCAGGACCGCCACACCTTGTTGCGGAGCAGATATAGTGAAGAAACCTCTTTTTGCTATTAATGTAAACCAGATGTGTTTAAGTTTACACATCTCTGATGTGGCATATGTATCCACGCCATTTTAACTCTGACGTGATCTGTATACTGATTGGCTGTTGCATCATTCTTGTTTCAGGACAGAATTGAACCATGTCTGTGTGAATCGCTCTCATTGGTTATAATTTGTTTGAGTGTTAATAAAAAGTCTGGCATGAACAAAGACAAGTCAGATATACTGAAAGAGCACCACATTCTCTGTGTGACTGATTTCAGATGTCTCCACTATAGCGTATCGCAGCGTCTTGCCTTATTTTTTATTATATAAGAAGAAATTACAGACATTTTTTGGGATTCCTGCTGTAGTAATTATGAATAGGAAAACTGATTTGTTTGAAATATTTTTTAACACCTACCCAGAGAGGCCGGGGAGCAGCGCCTACCCAGAGAGGCCAGGGAGCAGCGCCTACCCAGAGAAGGTGGGGAGCAGCGCCTACCCAGAGAAGGTGGGGAGCAGCGCCTACCCAGAGAAGGTGGGGAGCAGAGCCTACCCAGAGAAGGTGGGGAGCAGCGCCTACCCAGAGAAGGCGTGGAGTAGCGTCTACCCAGAGAGGCCAGGAGCAGCGCCTACCCTGAGAAGGCCAGGGAGCAGCGCCTACCCAGAGAAGGCCAGGGAGCAGCGCCTACCCAGAGAAGGTGGGGAGCAGCGCCTACTGGCTCCTGTGCCCATTCCAAGTGGCCATCTTAAGTGGAAGCTTGGAGTTGATTTCCTGGAGTTTCATCCATGATGCCCTATGCCATCCACCATCATGATCCCTAATTCGTGTGTCTCCTCTCTCCACAGGTATGACCCTATCACCCAGTATTCGCAGGAACCCACATGTCAACTGATCCCCTGTATATTTTACATGGTATGACCCTATCACCCAGTATTCGCAGGCACCCACATTTCAACTGATCCCCTGTATATTTTACCTCCGCCAGGCTAATTCACCTCACCCGCCGCTCTGTCTCTGCCGCTCCCCTCTGCGAGTCCCTTCACTGGCTCCCCATCCACTGCAGAATTAAGTTCAAAATCCTTATCCTTACCTACAAAACCCTCACTAACTCAGCGCCCCACTACCTGTCCTCACTAATCACCAAATACACCCCAGCCCGCTCCCTAAGGTCAAACAGTGACCTGCGCCTAGCTTCTCCCCGCATCACCTCTTCCCATGATAGACTGCAGGATTTCTCACGCGCAGCCCCTACTCTCTGGAATGCTCTCCCTCGTGCTGTCAGACTTTCCCCTAACTTCTCTTCCTTCAAACGCTCCCTGAAAACATTCCTATTTAGGGAAGCCTACCACCCAACTCACTGATGCAACCATCAATCACTCTCACCTTACAGTCCTCTCCTCCTGTTTCCAACCCCAACCCTCCTAGATTGTGAGTTCCTACGGGAATAGGGCCCTCATCTCCTCCTGTACTGTTTGTCAAATGTTGTTCAATGTATTGTAACCCTGTCTGTACTGTGCTTATTGTACGGCGCTGCGGAATATTCTGGCGCTTTATAAATAATAATAATAATAATAATAATAATACCTGGTATGACCCTATCACCCAGTATTCGCAGGCACCCACATTGTAATCGTTCCCTTGTTTGTTTGTTTTTATTTTTTGTTTTTTTTCTTTCATTTCCCCCACCATTTGTTTTGCTAATTTCCTAATTAGTATGTGAATTTCCTGCCCTATTGAGACGGCCCCACATCAGGTGTTACCTTTAATCTCCCTGAGTGCAATCAGTCTGCTCTATATACCAGCAAGGACTGGCTCCAGTGTCCATTCCAAGTGGCCATCTTAAGTGGAAGCTTGGAGTTGATTTCCTGGAGTTAAGTGGCCATCTTAAGTGGAAGCTTGAAGTTGATTTCCTGGAGTTGCGAGACTGGAGGAAGGAACTGCAAGGTTCTCATTTTATATCGGGTAAATACACGGCTATATTATGCTTTCATTCACCCTTCTACTTTTCACTTTTGCCTTTCTCCTTTAATGGAACTCCTGCCCCTCTACCACCGACCCTTACACTATCTGCATCTCTCCATCCCTCCTCTCTTCCCACATGATGGCCTCACATGAGCTCCTTTGTTTCCTCAGAACATAGTCTCCCTCCAACTTTCGTGCTGCCAATCACTCCCACAATTCCCATTCCCACCTTCTCTTTCTCACCCTCCTGCTGTTACTCTATTCAGGTGACATATCCCCTAACCCTGGCCCCACAACACATCCAATACTTCCCTCTCATCCCATCTCCATCGCACATAAATCACCTCCCTGCAAGCCCAGAACCTCATTCCCATAAACCCTCAGCGCCTGTCCTCTTTCTCCTGCGTCCTCTGGAACGCTCGCTCTGTGTGCAACAAACTCACAGCCGTCCATGACCTCTTCCTTTCAAACTCCTTCAACCTCCTAGCTTTAACTGAAACCTGGCTAACTCCCTCTGACACGGCCTCCGTTGCTGCTCTCTCACATGGCGGTCTACACTTGAGCCATACCCCAAGACCGGGTGAGAGAAATGGTGGCGGGGTCGGAATCGTGCTCTCTCCCACCTACACCTACCAGCATCTCCCTCCACCCCATCCCTCTCCTTCTCCTCCTTCGAGACACACTGCATCCGCCTGTTCTCTCCTCTGGCCCTCAGGGTGGCAGTCATCTACCACACACCGGGACCAACCTCCCAGTTCTTTGACCACTTTGCTACCTGGCTTTCTCACTTCTTGTCTTCTAATCTTCCATGCCTAGTTCTCGGGGACTTCAACATTCCCATTGATGATCCTTCTGCCCCTGCTGCCTCCAAACTTTTTTCACTCACGTCCTCCCTTGGAGTCACGCAATCCTCCCTCATTCCTACCCACCGCGATGGTCACGCTATTGACCTTGTCTTTTCCAACCTCTGCTCCATTTCTGAGTTCACATGTCGCCCTTTCCCCATCTCTGACCACCACCTTCTCTCTTTCAACCTATCTGGACTTCCTAAACACCCTGCTCCCCCATCCCGCACACACACTCACAGAAATCTACATGCCGTGGATCCCCATCAATTCTCCAATCTACTTCACCACCTCCCTCACACCTCATCCTTCACCTGTCCTGATGCTGCCACTGACCACTATAACACCACACTTATCTCTGCCCTAGACATGCTTGCTCCTCTTCGACTCTGTAAGGCCCCACGCCGCCAGCTTCAGCCCTGGCACACCCTCCCGACACGCTACCTGCAAAGATGCTCCCGCACTGCAGAGCGTGCATGGAGGAAATCCCGCTCTGAAGCTGATTTTGTTCACTTCAAGTTTATTCTCCGGTCAGAACCTCTGCCCTTCACTTGGCCAAACAATCCTTCTTCTCATCTCTTATATCTACACTGTCCTCCAACCCTAAATGGCTCTGGTCCACCTTCAACACCCTCCTCTACCCACCCGCACCTCCCCCCTCAGCTGCCTTCAGCGCTCAAGACCTGGCCGACTACTTCCTCAGTAAAACTCTAACTATCAGAAGCAACATCCCAACACAAGATAGTTATCTGCCACCTCCACTCCCAGAAGCCCCCTCTGCCACCGTCTGCCGCTTCCTCCCAGCCACTGAGGAGGAAGTCAATTCCTTATTGTCCTCACATCTCACCACGTGCCCGCTCGACCCCATTCCCTCACATCTAATTCCTCCCCTCTTCTCCTCCCTCACACACATCTTCAACCTATCTCTCTCCACCGGCTCCTTCCCATCCGCCTTCAAACACGCGCTAGTTACCCCTTTCCTAAAGAAACCATCCCTCGATCCCAACTCTCCATCCAACTATCGTCCTGTATCCCTGCTTCCCTTCACATCTAAGCTCTTAGACAAACTAGTCTTCAACCACCTCTCCCTCTTCCTGTCCTCCAATTACCTACTTGACCCCCTTCAGTCTGGCTTCTGTCCCCTACACTCAACTGAAACTGCCCTCACCAAAGTCACCAACGACCTCCTAACTGCTAAAAAACACGGCCACTATTCTATACTCATCCTGCTTGACCTCTCAGCTGCTTTTGACACTGTTGACCACCCCCTCCTTCTACAGACCCTCAACTCTCTTGGTCTCGGTGACACTGCACTCGCTTGGGTTGACTCCTATTTATCCAACAGGTCCTTCTCTGTGTCCTTTGCTGGTAACTCCTCCTCTTCATTGCCTCTATCTGTTGGTGTACCTCAAGGCTCGGTCCTTGGTCTTCTGCTCTTTTCCATCTACACTTCCTCCCTGGGCAAAATCATTAACAGCTTTGGCTTTAATTACCACCTCTACGCTGATGACACTCAGATCTACCTCTCTACCCCTGAGCTCTCTAACCCTGTCCTTTCCAAAGTCAGCGACTGTTTATCTGGCATCTCCTCCTGGATGGCCTCCCACCACCTAAAGATCAACATGTCCAAGACGGAGCTCCTACTTATTCCTCCCTCTAATGCCTCCCCACCTCCTGACTTCTCTATCATGGTGGAGGGTATCACCATCTCCCCATCAAACCAAGTTCGCTGTCTTGGAGTTACACTTGACTCTGCTCTTTCCTTCATCCCCCACATCCAGTCTCTTTCCTCCTCCTGCCGATACCAACTGCGTAATATTTCCAGAATTCGGCCATTTCTTACCGCTGTCACCACAAAACAACTCATACACGCCCTGGTAATCTCCCGACTTGACTATTGCAATGATCTCTTATCTGGCCTCCCTCTCTCCCGCCTCTCCCCCCTACAATCCATCTTGAACGCCTCCGCCAGGCTAATTCACCTCACCCGCCGCTCTGTCTCTGCCGCTCCTCTCTGCGAGTCCCTTCACTAGCTCCCCATCCACCTCACCCGCCGCTCTGTCTCTGCCGCTCCTCTCTGCGAGTCCCTTCACTGGCTCCCCATCCACCTCACCCGCCGCTCTGTCTCTGCCGCTCCCCTCTGCGAGTCCCTTCACTGGCTCCCCATCCACTGCAGAATTAAGTTTTAAATCCTTATCCTTACCTACAAAACCCTCACTAACTCAGCTCCCACTACCTGTCCTCACTAATCACTAAATACACCCCAGCCCGCTCCCTAAGGTCAAACAGTGACCTGCGCCTAGCTTCTCCCGCATCACCTCTTCCCATGATAGACTGCAGGATTTCTCACGCGCAGCCCCCATTCTCTGGAACGCTCTCCCTCGTACTGTCAGACTTTCCCCTAATTTCTCTTCCTTCAAACGCTCCCTTAAAACATTCCTATTTAGGGAAGCCGACCCCCCAACTCACTGACGCAACCATCAATCACTCTCACCTTACAGTCCTCTCCTCCTGTTTCCAACCCCAACCCTCCCAGATTGTGAGTTCCTACGGGAATAGGGCCCTCATCTCCTCCTGTACTGTTTGTCAAATATTGTTCAATGTATTGTAACCCTGTTTATACTGTGCTTATTGTACAGCGCTGCGGAATATGCTGGCGCTTTATAAATAAAGAATAATAATAATAATACCCAGAGAAGGCGGGGAGCAGTGCCTACCCAGAGAGGCCTGGACCAGTCCTAGGACACGAATCTGCAGCGGAGCAGCTGCAATGGAAGGGGAGAAAGTAGAAACCAAAAATGCAAGGAATCAGAGGCTGGCAGATAAACACCAGAACCGCAAGGAGAATAAGGAACACACAGGGAATGCTAAATATAAAAATACACGCAACTATATACCATTACCTACACGCACACCTATATACACTAATTGTGAAACTGAATAAATGAATAGCAGGAATTTAAAGATGATGAAAGATAACACTTGTCAATACAGAGAGCTCATATATATATATTTAACTTAACTGACGGCAGCAGCAAAAAAAGAGGAGTTGATGATGCAGTTCACCCGGCTATATACTTGTTGGGCACATCTGATTGGCCATAGGACACCTTACCTAACTGCTGATTGGATATGTTTCATGCCGTGTTAAATGTTGATTTTGTTTAGTTATTCCAATGCACTTTGCTGCTGGCGGTGCAGTAAAGGAGGAAATAGCATAATATTCGCCTCCGTGTCTTTATTTATAATTTTGATTCCCCGTCAAAGAGTATAGCTGAATCTGGAAATTATGTACAGATTAAAGTGTATACAAACACACACACACAAACTATAAAAAATATATTAAAGCACTCACCCTGGCTTCACTCGAGGATATAACCCAATCACTGCTTCTGAGGCCGATGTGAATCCCAGACGTTTAGCTACGTCTTTACTGACAAAGACCTACAGAAAGGAAACGGCAATTTATAAAGTTGCCCTTTAACGGAGAGGGTTGTGGCCTATCTACTGGCATTAAGTGAGGGGTGGGGTCTGCATACTGGTATAGAGTGGGGTGCGGCCTGTCTATTGGCATTAAGTGAGGGGTGGGGTCTCTATACTGGCACAGACAGGGGTGCGGCCTGTCTATTGGCATTAAGTAAGGGGTGGGGTCTGCATACTGGAATGGAGAGGGATGCGGCCTGTCTATTGGTATTAAGTGAGGGGTGGGGTATGCCTACTGGTATGGAGTGGGGTGCGGCCTGTCTATTGGCATTAAGTGAGGGGTGGGGTCTCTATACCGGCATGGAGAGGGGTGCGGCCTGTCTATTGGCATTAAGTGAGAGGTGGGGTCTGCATACTGGTATAGAGTGGGGTGCGGCCTGTCTATTGGCATTAAGTGAGGGGTGGGGTATGCATACTGGTATGGAGAGGGGTGCGGCCGGTCTACTGGCATTAAGTGAGGGGTGGGGTCTGCATACTGGTATGGGGCAATATCCATGTGTGAGCTAGCTGGGGCAATATCCATGTGTGAGCTGGCTGGGGCAATATCCATGTGTGAGCTGGGGCAAATCCATGTGTGAGCTTGGGCATATCCATCTGTGAGCTGGGGCAATATCCATATGAGAGCTGGCTGGGGCAATATCCATATGAGAGCTGGCTGGGGCAATATCCATATGAGAGCTGGCTGGGGCAATATCCATGTGAGAGCTGGGGCAATATCCATGTGAGAGCTGGGGCAATATCCATATGAGAGCTGGCTGGGGCAAAGTCCATGTGAGAGCTGGGGCAATATCCATGTGAGAGCTGGGGCAATATCCATGTGAGAGCTGGCTGGGGCAATATCCATGTGAGAGCTGGGGCATATCCATGTGTGAGCTGGCTGGGGCAATATCCATGTGTGAGCTGGGGCAATATCCATGTGTGCGCTGGGGCAAATCCATGTGTGAGCTGGGGCATATCCATGTGAGAGCTGGGGCATATCCATGTGTGAGCTGGCTGGGGCAATATCCATGTGTGAGCTGGCTGGGGCAATATCCATGTGTGAGCTGGCTGGGGCAATATCCAGGTGAGAGTTTGGCTGGGGCAATATCCAGGTGAGAGCTGGCTGGGGCAATATCCATGTGAGAGCTGGGGCATATCCATGTGTGAGCTGGCTGGGGCAATATCCATGTGTGAGCTGGCTGGGGCAATATCCAGGTGAGAGTTTGGCTGGGGCAATATCCAGGTGAGAGCTGGCTGGGGCAATATCCATGTGTGAGCTGGGGCAATCCATGTGTGAGCTGCTGGGGCAATATCCATGTGAGAGCTGGGGCAATATCCATGTGAGAGCTGGCTGGGGCAATATCCATGTGTGAGCTGGGGCAAATCCATGTGTGTGCTGGGGCATATCCATGTGAGAGCTGGGGCAATATCCATGTGAGAGCTGGGGCAATATCCATATGAGAGCTGGCTGGGGCAAAGTCCATGTGAGAGCTGGGGCAATATCCATGTGAGAGCTGGGGCAATATCCATGTGAGAGCTGGCTGGGGCAATATCCATGTGAGAGCTGGGGCATATCCATGTGTGAGCTGGCTGGGGCATATCCATGTGTGAGCTGGGGCAATATCCATGTGTGCGCTGGGGCAAATCCATGTGTGAGCTGGGGCATATCCATGTGAGAGCTGGGGCAATATCCATATGAGAGCTGGCTGGGGCAATATCCATGTGAGAGCTGGGGCATATCCATGTGTGAGCTGGCTGGGGCAATATCCATGTGTGAGCTGGCGGGGGCAATATCCAGGTGAGAGTTTGGCTGGGGCAATATCCAGGTGAGAGCTGGCTGGGGCAATATCCATGTGTGAGCTGGGGCAAATCCATGTGTGAGCTGGGGCATATCCATGTGAGAGCTGGGGCAATATCCATGTGAGAGCTGGGGCAATATCCATGTGAGAGCTGGCTGGGGCAATATCCATGTGTGAGCTGGGGCAAATCCATGTGTGTGCTGGGGCATATCCATGTGAGAGCTGGGGCAATATCCATATGAGAGCTGGCTGGGGCAATATCCATGTGAGAGCTGGGGCAATATCCATGTGAGAGCTGGGGCAATATCCATGTGAGAGCTGGCTAGGGCAATATCCATGTGAGAGCTGGGGCATATCCATGTGTGAGCTGGCTGGGGCAATATCCATGTGTGAGCTGGCTGGGGCAATATCCAGGTGAGAGCTGGCTGGGGCAATATCCAGGTGAGAGCTGGCTGGGGCAATATCCATGTGTGAGCTGGGGCAAATCCATGTGTGAGCTGGGCCATATCCATGTGAGAGCTGGGGCAATATCCATGTGAGAGCTGGCTGGGGCAATATCCATGTGTGAGCTGGGGCAAATCCATGTGTGTGCTGGGGCATATCCATGTGAGAGCTGGGGCAATATCCATATGAGAGCTGGCTGGGGCAATATCCATGTGAGAGCTGGGGCAATATCCATGTGAGAGCTGGGGCAATATCCATGTGTTAGCTGGGGCAATATCCATGTGTTAGCTGGGGCAATATCCATGTGTGCGCTGGGGCAAATCCATGTGAGAGCTGGGGCAATATCCATATGAGAGCTGGCTGGGGCAATATCCATGTGAGAGCTGGGGCAATATCCATGTGAGAGCTGGGGCAATATCCATGTGTTAGCTGGGGCAATATCCATGTGTTAGCTGGGGCAATATCCATGTGTTAGCTGGGGCAATATCCATGTGTGAGCTGGGGCAATATCCATGTGTGAGCTACCTGGGGCAATATCCATGTGAGAGCTGGCTAGGGCAATATCCATGTGTGAGCTGGCTGGTCAATATCCATGTGTGAGCTGGCTGGAGCAATATTCATGTGAGAGCTGGGGCAATATTCATGTGAGCTGTCTGGGGCAATATCGATAACGTGTCCACAGGTTGGGGGGGCGCACAATTCTTGGCTGGCCCCGGGCGCGGACAACCCACGCTACGCCACTGAGTGAGGGGTGGGGTCTGTATACTGGCATGGAGAGGGGTGCGGCCTGTCTATTGGCATTAAGTGAGGGGTGGGGTCTGTATACTGGTATGGAGTGGGGTGCGGCCTGTCTATTGGCATTAAGTGAGGGGTGGGTCTCTATACTGGTATGGAGTGGGGTGCGGCCTGTCTATTGGCATTAAGTGAGGGGTGGGTCTCTATACTGGTATGGAGTGGGGTGCGGCCTGTCTATTGGCATTAAGTGAGGGGTGGGGGTTGTAAGGGACTCAGGCCGCCATCTTGAGCCAGGCGGCCATCTTGTTCAGAACTTTGGTTCACGTGAATGTAAATAGCAGATATTAGCTCAATTAGGTTTAGCTTGCATAGATTCTCTGGAATGTTTTAAACTAACAGGCAGAGCAATTAAGTTAACGAGATCCGGGCAGATGCTGGCACGAAGTGACAGGATAGAAAAGTAGTTACATCAAGGTCAGAAAGGTAGGGCCTGAACAAAGAGAGATGTGAAACCAGACGGGGCCTTATCTAAAGTATACAATAAATAAGTCCCAGGGAGGGAGGCACAAGCATGACTGATTAAACCTGGGACCTCCTTGACCCATACCCCTTAAATATAAAGAAGACACAACACCTTCTTAACTGGAAAGGGCCACAGCTTTATTAAATATTTACACCATGTAATCCGGCAGTGCTTTTCCTCCGTTATCCGCCCTATTACCCATGTAATAGGCAGTCACCGATCCAAAACCAGGAGCTCGTCACCCCGCCTGACCGAGATCAAGCGGGGCTCGTCTCGTTAATGCCTCACCTGAAGGCGGCTTAACCAATTTAAAGCACCGCGGTCCAGGAACCACGCCAATCCAAAGCTGTGACACGAAGAAGATGAACTTCAACAGGGTGGGCGGGCGGGAATCTCCTTGATGCACAGTTGAAGCTGGCAGGAACAAAGAGACAGAACACACCCCCCACAGATGCATATATAAGTAATTAAAACAATGTTGCACACGTATGACCAATAGCTCCACATTTCCTTTTCTGACCATCCGGCCCAGGCCATCAGTCATGTCCCCCTTCCTTAAAGGTGCAGGGGATTCTGGATCTAGGAGAGCGTTAAATTCTCAACTTGTCAAAATACTGTGAAAGCTGCCAATTTATTGCCAATGTGTGGAATGTTGAAAGAAAGAAACAGTGAAGCGCCTTCAGGAAGAAGGATTAAACGTACACGCTACACATTGAATGTGGGGGTTCTCCTAAAAACCTGGAAACATATATTGTGGATAGTCAATGGAGCGCCAGCGAACTGGATGTACGGTCAATCATTACACATGTCCAATAAACGTCTTCTAATCCGTTCAGAAGAAACTCCTATTCCAGATAAGAAGAAATTGCTGCAAAGAAGAGGAGGCAAGATAGCGCAGTATGTCGATTCACCATAAAAGGAAAGCAAAGCGGTTGTAGTCCTACTCACATTCTGTTGAGCCCAACCTTGGCTCTAGGATGGATAACGATTATGGGTCTTCAAAGGATATTCAGGTGCCCATATACCCGCAACAAGGTTCTTCAATCGCTTTCCCCTGCAGTGGATCAAAAAAATACCAACGCACTACCTAGTGCAATATATCGTTTAAATGTAATGGTAAAGTTGGTACTTATATATGGTTACACTCACATGTTAATGAGCCGCATTGGCTCCAAGATGTCGCATGGGAATATTAAGGTAATTCCAAAAACCTTCTCTAAATCACGTTACAGGAAGCAGCAGTGGTTAAAATAAAAACAAATTTATTAATACATAAATTATATTACCAGAACGCGTTTCGCTCCTCAGAGCTTCTTCAGCTGGTATCACTGGTCTTATGTCTGCTGCTTCCTTATATACTATTAGACTGTCCCATTTAATCATTCACAGTTCACATCGAATCACAATCATTGAAACAATTAACACAATTTAAAAAGCCAATTAAAAACACTTGAAACAAATTAAAAACAATTTAAAAACAATTGGGATCACATGTAACCTTTTATCTATCAATCTCATTAATGCCTGTGCTTCTAAGGCTGCCTCTAGGGGTGGAACGCTAGGTTATTAGCCTTAATTAGATGGGAGAATTACTTTTTTTTTTTTTTCCTTTTTTTTTTTTTTTTAAATCTTTTTTACTATATGGCGTTTAAACAGCGGGGCGCACATCACTGCGCATGCGCAAGTATCCAACGTATCAAATGGCTTCATTGAGCGCGCTCTAACTGCGCATCTTGCGCACAACATCTAATGCGCATAGGTCACAAACTAATGGAGCCCCGCATCGGTATATATATCGCCCCATACTGATTAACACTTTCAGATGAAAATTTACCACCACAAATCAAGCGGATCACATCACTGGGGGCCAAAACTTGACCTGGTGAATGACCCTGCGCAACCCGCACCAAACATCCGCGCGCACCGCCCACCGCGCACAAGACCGGCGCACACACTCTGCATCAGCATATACGTCGCCACCAATGGCACCCGACGCCATCAAAAAGGTGATGGCAACACTATCTCAGCCACATCAGCTCATATGACACCCCAATATGTGAAATGGAGCGAAACCACCACTCCCACAACTGGGAGGCACAAGGGCTCCACACACACACATCCCAAAGGTGCAAAATTAAAGTGACTAAGCTTCTATAAAACCATATTCACTATGTAGTCTACACACAATCTGCATAAGTAAGGCCATATTGGCTAAAGTGTTGTTTTAAAAACATATTAAAGTGCTAAGACAATAACAAATGACAATTAGCATATCCTTACACAAATTACCATATTTTAGTGCCAAGTGGCTAATATACCTATAAGATGTAATTAAAGTGCTATTTTTATAAAGTGCTATTTATATAATGTGCTATATTCATTAAGTGAGCTTAAATATAAATCCCCACCAAAACTATTTTTAGTAACTATATAAGCTAAGGTGCTATTTTTTTTTTTTTTTTTTTTCTCTCTCCCACATAGCCATGATTGGTTAAATCATATTCACTATGTGATCTAACACATAATGCATAGGTAAAGCCATATTGGCTAAATATATTCATATATAAAGTGCTAAGTGACAAATAACGCATAATGTTACGTATATTAACATATTTTAAAGCTAAGTGACAAATATACCTGTAGGATGTAATTAAAGTGCTATTTTATAAAATTGCATATAAAGTGTGCTATATTCACTGGATAGGCTTAAATACAAATCCCCACTAAAATCATTTATATACTAGTAACTATATAAACTAGGAGGCCTAGTAATATTATTTATAACAGGCTAAAATCACTATATGGACCATGGGTGTCAATATCTAAATCGTCTATATTTATAGATAAAGTGGCGGTATAAAATTAAAGGAAATGAACCAACTCAAAATCATTATTGAGACCATTGGGAGCCATAGTTCCCAATTCAAATATGGATTTCATCTCTTCCCTCCCTAGGACGGTGGTCTCACTCATGCCCTTGTTAATAGATCTAACCCTTTTGATGGCTCTAAATTTCAGACCCTTTGGGCAGCTATTATGTACGTGTTTAAAATGATAAGGTACCGAATGTTTTTCATATTGATTTTTTATATTCCTCACATGTTCGGACATCCTTACATTTAGGGCACGGCTGGTTCGTCCTATGTACTGTAATCCACATGGACATTCTAATAAATATATGACGTTTTTTGTGCAGCAAGTTAAAATACCCTTAATCCTCACCTCTTTATCAGTTTTCTTATTATAATAATTTTCTAAAAAGGCCTTAGCATTACCCGTTGACCTACAGGCGAGACATTGGCCACACTGATAAAATCCCTCTCTTAGATTAAAATGGTTGGGAATTTCTCTTTTTCCTCAAACTTACTCCTCACCAATTTTGTCTTGATATTTTTTGCTCCTCTAAACAATATCCTTGGTTTTTCCCCCAATATCTTATCAAGATCTTTATCTTTTTTTAGGATGTGCCAATGTTTCTTAAATATTCTTTTAATTAATTGATCTTCATTATTAAATTCGCAAATAAAAGGGACTTCTTTCGTGACATCTTTCTGTTTTTTGTATATTATAAGGCTTTCCTGATCTACCTCCTTCAATTCTTTTATAAGATCCTCTAATTCTTCTTTATTATACCCTTTTTCCATAAAATCAGCCTTGAGGGATTCTGCCTGTTCTTCAAATATACTAACTTCTGTGCAGTTCCTCCTTAGTCTTGTTAATTGACCCTTTGGGATTCCTTTAGCCAGATGTTATTATGGCAACTTGTTCTGTCAATGTAAGTATTGACATCAACATCCTTGAAAAAGGTCTTAGTGTGCAACTTGTTTTCTTTTATATAAATCTCTAGATCGAGGAATGCTATTGTATCTCTACTCCATTTCTTATCGAGTTTAATCCCCCAATCTGGGCTATCTAGCTGGTCTAAGAATGCTATAAGGTCTCTCTCCTCTCCTCTCCATACAAAAAATAAATCATCAATATACCTTTTATATATGGGCACTCTTCCTTGCGCCCAGTCACGCGAACCGTAGACGAAGTTGGTTTCCCAACCTGCCATATATAGGTTCGCGTAACTGGGCGCGAATCGAGTGCCCATAGCAGTCCCTCTAGTCTGAAGGTAAAATTTCTCATCAAATTGAAAATAATTATTATCCAGTATAAACTGAATGCCCTCCATAACAAAGTCGACTTGTTCATCACTTAGATCACTTGACAAATTTAATTGTTCTTTTACTATTTCTACTCCTTTAATATGCGGGATATTACTGTAAAGTGCATTTACGTCGCAGACCACTAAAAAACAATCAACTTCCCAGTTGACTTCTCTTAGTGTCTGAAGCATATCCATAGTATCTTTTGTATAGGACACCATCTTTTTGACTACAGGCTGTAGAATTTTGTCCACATATTGGGACAAATTACTCGTAATGGAGTTAATCCCAGCTACTATAGGGCGTCCTGGAGGTTCTATTGGGTTTTTGTGGTATAAGTAAAATGAAGGTGTCTTAGGGTAAAGATTCTGAAGGTATTGATATTCCTTTTCCAGCAATATTCCTACTTCTTTCCCTTTATCAAGATAAACTTTCAAGGATCTTTTGATTGAATCAATCGGATTTTCCTTAATCTTTTTATATGTGACCCCGTCATTGAGAATCCTCATTACCTCTGTCACATAGTTGTCCTTCTTTAAGATAACTAACCCCCCCCTTTATCAGCCGGCTTAATCACAATTGATTCATCTCGCTCTAGATCCCTGATAGCTGTATTTTCTTCTTTAGACAAATTGAATTTCATTTTCTTATTTTTTGTATTTTTCTCCAAATCTGTCATTACCAACATTTCAAACATTTTCATTTCATCTGAAATATGGTTACGTGGGAAAAAAGTGGAATTGGGCTTAAGAGTGGTATGTACATACTGATCATTGGAAACAATATTCCTCTCTAGGGGAGTTTTAAGAAAGAATTTTTTTAAACATAAATTTCTTTTAAATTTTTGTAAATTGACAAATACATCAAATTTATTGATCCTATTAGTTGGTGCAAATTTTAGGCCTTTTTGTAACACCTTAATCTCTGTTGATGTTAAAATCTTATCACTAAGATTAAAAATACCCTGTATTTATCTTCTTTCTCTTTTTTCTCTGTTGGACCAATCTTCCTGCTCTAGTTCCCCTTCTGATCTTTCCCATCTTCTTTTCCTGTCCCCTTCTCTTAATCTTGTATCCGTGTCCATGGGGTTTCTGGGGTCTCTGTTCTTTTCCCTCTCTCCTGGTCGATCCCATAAAAAAACCTGATCGTCTTGATAGTCTGTCAGGGCATGAAATCTGTTCTTTAAAGGGATAGGGTCTTCTCTATTTGTTGTCTTATATTTATAGGTGACCCTTTCTTTATCATTATCAGAATTACTGTATTCTGTATGACGTCTAGAGTTTTCCCCCAATGGAACATAATTGGGGTTCTGTGTTGACTCATGGGGTAGCCCCCTTGTATCCCCATTATTTCTCCATGGTGGTCTAGCTCTATTATCCACCCACTGTCTTCTGGGTCTAGAATACGAATTAGAATCATAATGATTTCCATTATGTGAATTATATCTATTATTATCATTCTGGAATCCTGATCTATTGAAGGATGGTATCCTTGATCTATTATCCCAAGGATAATAATTCCTTGGGATAATAGATCAAGGATACCATCCTTCAATAGATCAGGATTCCAGAATGATAATAATAGATATAATTCACATAATGGAAATCATTATGATTCTAATTCGTATTCTAGACCCAGAAGACAGTGGGTGGATAATAGAGCTAGACCACCATGGAGAAATAATGGGGATACAAGGGGGCTACCCCATGAGTCAACACAGAACCCCAATTATGTTCCATTGGGGGAAAACTCTAGACGTCATACAGAATACAGTAATTCTGATAATGATAAAGAAAGGGTCACCTATAATATAAGACAACAAATAGAGAAGACCCTATCCCTTTAAAGAACAGATTTCATGCCCTGACAGACTATCAAGACGATCAGGTTTTTTTATGGGATCGACCAGGAGAGAGGGAAAAGAACAGAGACCCCAGAAACCCCATGGACACGGATACAAGATTAAGAGAAGGGGACAGGAAAAGAAGATGGGAAAGATCAGAAGGGGAACTAGAGCAGGAAGATTGGTCCAACAGAGAAAAAAGAGAAAGAAGATAAATACAGAGGGTATTTTTAATCTTAGTGATAAGATTTTAACATCAACAGAGATTAAGGTGTTACAAAAAGGCCTAAAATTTGCACCAACTAATAGGATCAATAAATTTGATGTATTTGTCAATTTACAAAAATTTAAAAGAAATTTATGTTTAAAAAAATTCTTTCTTAAAACTCCCCTAGAGAGGAATATTGTTTCCAATGATCAGTATGTACATACCACTCTTAAGCCCAATTCCACTTTTTTCCCACGTAACCATATTTCAGATGAAATGAAAATGTTTGAAATGTTGGTAATGACAGATTTGGAGAAAAATACAAAAAATAAGAAAATGAAATTCAATTTGTCTAAAGAAGAAAATACAGCTATCAGGGATCTAGAGCGAGATGAATCAATTGTGATTAAGCCGGCTGATAAAGGGGGGGTTAGTTATCTTAAAGAAGGACAACTATGTGACAGAGGTAATGAGGATTCTCAACGACGGGGTCACATATAAAAAGATTAAGGAAAATCCGATTGATTCAATCAAAAGATCCTTGAAAGTTTATCTTGATAAAGGGAAAGAAGTAGGAATATTGCTGGAAAAGGAATATCAATACCTTCAGAATCTTTACCCTAAGACACCTTCATTTTATATACTTCCAAAAATCCACAAAAACCCAATAGAACCTCCAGGACGCCCTATAGTAGCTGGGATTAACTCCATTACGAGTAATTTGTCCCAATATGTGGACAAAATTCTACAGCCTGTAGTCAAAAAGATGGTGTCCTATACAAAAGATACTATGGATATGCTTCAGACACTAAGAGAAGTCAACTGGGAAGTTGATTGTTTTTTAGTGGTCTGCGACGTAAATGCACTTTACAGTAATATCCCGCATATTAAAGGAGTAGAAATAGTAAAAGAACAATTAAATTTGTCAAGTGATCTAAGTGATGAACAAGTCGACTTTGTTATGGAGGGCATTCAGTTTATACTGGATAATAATTATTTTCAATTTGATGAGAAATTTTACCTTCAGACTAGAGGGACTGCTATGGGCACTCGATTCGCGCCCAGTTACGCGAACCTATATATGGCAGGTTGGGAAACCAACTTCGCCTACGGTTCGCGTGACTGGGCGCAAGGAAGAGTGCCCATATATAAAAGGTATATTGATGATTTATTTTTTGTATGGAGAGGAGAGAGACCTTATAGCATTCTTAGACCAGCTAGATAGCCCAGATTGGGGGATTAAACTCGATAAGAAATGGAGTAGAGATACAATAGCATTCCTCGATCTAGAGATTTATATAAAAGAAAACAAGTTGCACACTAAGACCTTTTTCAAGGATGTTGATGTCAATACTTACATTGACAGAACAAGTTGCCATAATAACATCTGGCTAAAGGGAATCCCAAAGGGTCAATTAACAAGACTAAGGAGGAACTGCACAGAAGTTAGTATATTTGAAGAACAGGCAGAATCCCTCAAGGCTGATTTTATGGAAAAAGGGTATAATAAAGAAGAATTAGAGGATCTTATAAAAGAATTGAAGGAGGTAGATCAGGAAAGCCTTATAATATACAAAAAACAGAAAGATGTCACGAAAGAAGTCCCTTTTATTTGCGAATTTAATAATGAAGATCAATTAATTAAAAGAATATTTAAGAAACATTGGCACATCCTAAAAAAAGATAAAGATCTTGATAAGATATTGGGGGAAAAACCAAGGATATTGTTTAGAGGAGCAAAAAATATCAAGACAAAATTGGTGAGGAGTAAGTTTGAGGGAAAAAGAGAAATTCCCAACCATTTTAATCTAAGAGAGGGATTTTATCAGTGTGGCCAATGTCTCGCCTGTAGGTCAACGGGTAATGCTAAGGCCTTTTTAGAAAATTATTATAATAAGAAAACTGATAAAGAGGTGAGGATTAAGGGTATTTTAACTTGCTGCACAAAAAACGTCATATATTTATTAGAATGTCCATGTGGATTACAGTACATAGGACGAACCAGCCGTGCCCTAAATGTAAGGATGTCCGAACATGTGAGGAATATAAAAAATCAATATGAAAAACATTCGGTACCTTATCATTTTAAACACGTACATAATAGCTGCCCAAAGGGTCTGAAATTTAGAGCCATCAAAAGGGTTAGATCCATTAACAAGGGCATGAGTGAGACCACCGTCCTAGGGAGGGAAGAGATGAAATCCATATTTGAATTGGGAACTATGGCTCCCAATGGTCTCAATAATGATTTTGAGTTGGTTCATTTCCTTTAATTTATATACCGCCACTTTATCTATAAATATAGACGATTTAGATATTGACACCCATGGTCCATATAGTGATTTTAGCCTGTTATAAATAATATTACTAGGCCTCCTAGTTTATATAGTTACTAGTATATAAATGATTTTAGTGGGGATTTGTATTTAAGCCTATCCAGTGAATATAGCACACTTTATATGCAATTTTATAAAAATAGCACTTTAATTACATCCTACAGGTATATTTGTCACTTAGCTTTAAAATATGTTAATATACGTAACATTATGCGTTATTTGTCACTTAGCACTTTATATATTCTATTATATTTAGCCAATATGGCTTTACCTATGCATTATGTGTTAGATCACATAGTGAATATGATTTAACCAATCATGGCTATATGGGAGAGAGAGAAAAAAAAAAAAAAATAGCACCTTAGCTTATATAGTTACTAAAAATAGTTTTGGTGGGGATTTATATTTAAGCTCACTTAATGAATATAGCACATTATATAAATAGCACTTTATAAAAATAGCACTTTAATTACATCTTATAGGTATATTAGCCACTTAGCACTAAAATATGGTAATTTGTGTAATGATATGCTAATTGTCATTTGTTATTGTCTTAGCACTTTAATATGTTTTTAAAACAACACTTTAGCCAATATGGCCTTACTTATGCAGATTGTGTGTAGATTACATAGTGAATATGGTTTTATAGAAGCTTAGTCACTTTAATTTTGCACCTTTGGGATGTGTGTGTGTGGAGCCCTTGTGCCTCCCAGTTGTGGGAGTGGTGGTTTCGCTCCATTTCACATATTGGGGTGTCATATGAGCTGATGTGGCTGAGATAGTGTTGCCATCACCTTTTTGATGGCGTCGGGTGCCATTGGTGGCGACGTATATGCTGATGCAGAGTGTGTGCGCCGGTCTTGTGCGCGGTGGGCGGTGCGCGCGGGATGTTTGGTGCGGGTTGCGCAGGGTCATTCACCAGGTCAAGTTTTGGCCCCCAGTGATGTGATCCGCTTGATTTGTGGTGGTAAATTTTCATCTGAAAGTGTTAATCAGTATGGGGCGATATATATACCGATGCGGGGCTCCATTAGTTTGTGACCTATGCGCATTAGATGTTGTGCGCAAGATGCGCAGTTAGAGCCGCGCTCAATGAAGCCATTTGATACGTTGGATACTTGCGCATGCGCAGTGATGTGCGCCCGCTGTTTAAACGCCATATAGTAAAAAAGATTAAAAAATAAATAAATAAAAGGAAAAAAAAAAAAAAAAGTAATTCTCCCATCTAATTAAGGCTAATAACCTAGCGTTCCACCCCTAGAGGCAGCCTTAGAAGCACAGGCATTAATGAGATTGATAGATAAAAGGTTACATGTGATCCCAATTGTTTTTAAATTGTTTTTAATTTGTTTCAAGTGTTTTTAATTGGCTTTTTAAATTGTGTTAATTGTTTCAATGATTGTGATTCGATGTGAACTGTGAATGATTAAATGGGACAGTCTAATAGTATATAAGGAAGCAGCAGACATAAGACCAGTGATACCAGCTGAAGAAGCTCTGAGGAGCGAAACGCGTTCTGGTAATATAATTTATGTATTAATAAATTTGTTTTTATTTTAACCACTGCTGCTTCCTGTAACGTGATTTAGAGAAGGTTTTGGAATTACCTTAATATTCCCATGCGACATCTTGGAGCCAATGCGGCTCATTAACATGTGAGTGTAACCATATATAAGTACCAACTTTACCATTACATTTAAACGATATTGCACTAGGTAGTGCGTTGGTATTTTTTTGATCCACTGCAGGGGAAAGCGATTGAAGAACCTTGTTGCGGGTATATGGGCACCTGAATATCCTTTGAAGACCCATAATCGTTATCCATCCTAGAGCCAAGGTTGGGCTCAACAGAATGTGAGTAGGACTACAACCGCTTTGCTTTCCTTTTATGGTGAATCGACATACTGCGCTATCTTGCCTCCTCTTCTTTGCAGCAATTTCTTCTTATCTGGAATAGGAGTTTCTTCTGAACGGATTAGAAGACGTTTATTGGACATGTGTAATGATTGACCGTACATCCAGTCCGCTGGCGCTCCATTGACTATCCACAATGTGTGGAATGTCTTTATATTCAGTGAAGGGAGGTACGGACTAGGGCTGCGCATCTTTAGTCATCTCACGATTCGATTCGATTACGATTATCTTGCGCACGATTCGATTCGATTACACGATGCATCACGATTAATAATGCCCATTGCCAAATTTATTGTATCTGCTAAAAAAAAAGACACTTCCTGCATGTAGCAAAATCTGAACACAGCAGACAACACTATAGTAAGGTATAGTGCATACAGTAGTGTGTGTGTATATACCTTATACCGGATGTCTGTATAGGGTGTATGTATATATACATACACACACTACAGTATACACTATACCTGAGGTCTGCATGGGAGATATATATTATACAGTATATATATATACTGTATATATCTCCCATGCAGACCTCAGGTATAGTATAGTAAGGTATAGTGTGTGTGTGTGATGTCTAATATATATATATATATTATATATATACAGTTGTGTTCAAAATTATTCAACCCCCAATGCTGTAAAGGGTTTTAGGGAATTTAGTGACATTTGTAATTGTATTCAGAATGAAATCCTACAAGGACTTTTTAAAGAACCATATGCAACTAAAATGACATCAATTGGTTTTGTAATACAGTAGTAAATGTTTCTTTTGTGAATTCTTCATTGACACAATTATTCAACCCCTTAAAGACTACCACTCTGAAGAACAGAGGTTCATTCAAGTGTTTTCAATCAGGTATTGAAAACACCTGTGGATGTCACGGAGCAGCAATAAAGCATAATAAGCACCAATTAGGCAGCTTTAAAATGACTGTGATACTCAGCTCCTTCTAGACATTTACTGGTGTGGTTACAAACATGGTGAAGTCAAGAGAATGGTCCAGGAAGACAAGAGAAGAGGTGATTACTCTTCACAGGAAGGGCAATGGCTATAAGAAGATTGCAAAGATGTTAAACATACCAAGAGAGACCATAGGAAGCATCATTCGCAAATTCAAGGCAAAGGGCACTGTTGAAACGCTACCTGGTCGTGGCAGAAAGAAGATGCTGACTTCGACTGCTGTGCGCTACCTGAAGCGTAGAGTGGAGAAAAGTCCCCATGTGACTGCTGAGGAACTGAGAAAAGATTTGTCAGATGTGGGTACTGAAGTTTCAGCTCAGACAATACGGCGCACACTGCATAATGAAGGCCTCCATGCCAGAACTCCCAGGCGCACCCCCTTGCTGTCTCCAAAGAATAAGAGTCGACTGCAGTATGCCAAAAGTCATGTGGACAAACCACAGAAGTTTTGGGATAGTGTTCTGTGGACTGATGAAACAAAATTAGAACTGTTTGGGCCCATGGATCAACGCTATGTTTGGAGCAGGAAGAACAAGGCCTATGAAGAAAAGAACACCTTGCCTACTGTGAAGCATGGCGGGGGTCAATCATGCTTTGGGGCTGTTTTGCTTCTGCAGGTACAGGGAAGCTTCAGCGTGTGCAAGGTACCATGAATTCTCTTCAGTACCAGGAGATATTGGATGACAATGTGATGCAGTCCGTCACAAACCTGAGGCTTGGGAGACGTTGGACCTTTCAACAGGACAATGATCCCAAGCATACCTCCAAGTCCACTAGAGCATGGTTGCAGATTAAAGGCTGGAACATTTTGGAGTGGCCATTGCAGTCACCTGACTTAAATCCGATTGAGAACCTCTGGTGGGACTTAAAGAAAGCAGTTGCAGTGCGCAAGCCTAAGAATGTGACTGAACTGGAGGCTTTTGCCCATGACGAATGGGCGAAGATACTCGTAGATGGCTGCAAGACACTTGTGTCAAGCTATGCTTCACGTTTATAAGCTGTTATAACTGTAAAAGGATGTTGTACTAAGTACTAAGGTTGAATGTCACTTGGGGGTTGAATAAAACTGATAATGATGTGAGCACAGAAAAGACATTTGTGGTTATTTCATTATAAATGTTATGTTATATTTGTCTGACCTACACGTGCCTCTTTGATTTAATTGTAAGCAAGATGACTGAATGATCAAAATCAATGTCAAACTGGCCAAAACACTCAATTTCAGTGGGGGTTGAATAATTTTGAACACAACTGTATATACACTATACCTGAGGTCTGCATGGGAAATATATATATATATATATATACACACATTTCCCATGCAAGCCTCAGGGATAGTATAGTAAGGTAAAGTATAGTGTGTATATATTATATGCCCTCAGACCAGACTCATAATGAAGTGGAATCAGGCTGAAAGATGGTCGCTACTATGAGTCAGGCGGCCATCTTGTTCAGAATATTGGTTCACTAGTAAATAGAATAGATTTTATTAGATGTGAGAAACGAAGCTTACATAGAATTTTAGGAATGTGTGGTAGATTAGGGAACTAGCAATAAAACCAGGCAGAATCCGGCCAGCTCTTGGCACGGAGAGACAGGAAGATGAATGAATGGGGCAAGGTCATGGAGACTTGCAGAGAAACAAAGAGATCGTAGAAAGCAGACTGTGCCCCAATCTATCTCAAATAAACACAGCCGGTAGGGTGGAGGGCACGGCCCAGAAAAAGCACAGCAGCAAATCACGGACTGTCAGACTAACATGAAGTGTATCAATTTATTGTTAATGTGTGGAATTTCTTTGTACTAACGATGGGAGGTATTAACCCACGTGGGGTGGAATAAAGTGTCATCGGGAGGTGGGCTAATTGGGATGTACCTAATTACGTATTTTTGGGTATAAGACCCCTTGTAAGGGGGGGAGACGGGGCTCACTCTTTGCGATTCATTCCTATGTGAGCAATTGTGTGACGACACAATAAAGTTTGCCTTTCCTGAAGAGACTCGTGTTCAGACAATCCTTGCTTGTGTCCGGTCCGGCGCCGTATTGAAAGTGAACCTGATTGACTCCGGTAACATTTTTGGGGGCTCGATAGCCGGGATTCGGCCATTGCCTAATGGGGCCCTGCCTTTTTGGCTAAATTCGGGGGGCAAGGGGAGTCTGGGGAGGCGGGAGGTCAAGCCTCTAACGGCCAGGTAACGAACGGCAGGTATGAGAGAAATGAGGATGCCGGGGCAGGGTTTGTGGGGCTGGCGGGAACATCATTTGAAGGGCAGGATGCATATTGACAAGGACCTGGGCCCATCCCGCTCGGTAACCACGAGCCCACGGTCACTATGAGAGTGGGAAATAAAGATGAAATTTTTATGGTTGATACCGGTGCCGAATATTCTGTTGTAACAAAGCAAATTGCACCCCAATGGGAAATGAAGTTTATATTATGGGAGCAATGGGAGTGTCTGCTAAATATCCTTTTCTTGCTTCTAGAAAATGTAGTGTGGGTGGGCATAATGTTGAACATGAATTTTTGTATATGCCCGAATGTCCCATCCAACTCCTAGGGCGGGATATCCTTTGCAAATTGCAAGCCCAAATTACGTTTCTTCCCGGGGGTCACGCTCAATTAGACCTGCCTGAGAGTGGCGGCTCTGTTCGGCAGCATAACCCAGCCAGCCAGCACCACCCTCAGTCTGTAAAAATTGCAGTTATTATGCCAAGGGAGGAAGAATGGCGCACGGCACCTACTCCGCCTGCCGCGCCGGACCCGCATGCACTACTCCTTGAAATTCTTGGGGTATGGACGGAGGAAAATCCGCCCGGACTTGCCATAAACATACCCCCGGTATACGTGGAATTAAAGCCCGGTGCAACACCTGTGGCCCTGAGACAATATCATATCCCACAGAAAGCCAAGCAGAATATACAGATACATTTACAGAGACTTAAAGATCATGGTATATTAAAATTCTGCGTGTCACCATGAAACACACCCCTACTGCCAGTACTGAAAGAAGGCACACAAGAGTAACGCCCCGTCCAAGATTTACGGGCTGTCAACGAGGCCACAGTAACTCTACACCCTGTGGTTCCTAATCCATATAATTTGCTGGCATTAATTCCCGGAGATCCAAAATATTACACAGTGCTTGATTTAAAAGACGCTTTCTTTTGCATCCGTCTGGCTCCAGCAAGCCAGCTCCTTTTTGCATTTCAATGGGAGGAGTCCACCACGGGGGCGCGCCATCAAATGACATGGACACGCCTCCCTCAAGGTTTCAAAAACTCGCCCACGATTTTCGGTTGCGCGCTCAGCCAAGATCTCCTTGCCTTCAACGCTCAGCCAGACAAAGTTGTGTTACTCCAATATGTTGATTATTATTATTATTATTCTTTATTTATAAAGCGCCAGCATATTCCGCAGCGCTGTACAATAAGCACAGTACAGACAGGGTTACAATACATTGAACAACATTTGACAAACAGTACAGGAGGAGATGAGGCCCTATTCCCGTAGGAACTCACAATCTGGGAGGGTTGGGGTTGGAAACAGGAGGAGAGGACTGTAAGGTTAGAGTGATTGATGATTGCGTCAGTGAGTTGGGTGGTAGGCTTCCCTAAATAGGAACGTTTTAAGGGAGCGTTTGAAGGAAGAGAAGTTAGGGGAAAGTCTGACAGTACGAGGGAGAGCGTTCCAGAGAGTGGGGGCTGATGATTTATTACTGGCTTCCCCCACAGAAAAAGACTGTTTATCTGCCACAAAAGCCCTGCTGCATCTACTGTGCCAAGCAGGTTACAGAGTTTCTAGAAAGAAAGCACAAATATGCAGATAAAGTGTAAAGTACCTGGGTTTCCAGTTAACAGGTACCAAACGAGCATTGGGGGCTGAAAGAAAAGAAGCAGTATGCCGAATACCCCAGCCAAAGACCAGAAGACAAGTCCGTGAGTTTCTGGCAGCTGCAGGCTTCTGCCGCCTGTGGATCCCCAACT
>CM019066.1:52096000-52338387 GCA_009667805.1 Leptobrachium leishanense | reverse complement strand
CGAGAGAGAAGCAGGAGGGAGAGCGAGAGAGAAGCAGGAGGAGAGCGAGAGAGAACCAGGGGGAGAGCGAGAGAGAACCAGGAGGAGAGCGAGAGAGAACCAGGAAGAGCGAGAGAGAACCAGGAGGAGAGCGAGAGAACCAGTGGAAGAGCGAGAGAGAACCAGGAGGAGAGAGAGAGAGAACTAGGAGGAGAGCGCCAGAGAGGAACCAGGGGACAGCGAGAGAGAACCAGGGGAGAGAGCAAGAGAGAACCAGGGAGGAGCGAGAGAGAACCAGGAGGAGAGCGAGAGAGAACCAGGAGGAGAGCGAGAGAGACCAGGAGGAGAGCCAGTGAGAACCAGGAGGTGAGCAGAGAGAATCAGGAGGAGAGCGAGAGAGACCCAGGAGGAGAGCAAGAGAGAACCAGGAGGAGAGCGAGAGAGAAGCAGGAGGAGAGCGAGAGAGAACCAGGGGAGAGCGAAGAGAACCAGGGGAGAGCGAGAGAGAACCAGGAGGAGAGCAAGAGAGAACCAGGAGGAGAGCGAGAGAGAAGCAGGAGGGAGAGCGAGAGAGAAGCAGGAGGAGAGCGAGAGAGAACCAGGGGGAGAGCGAGAGAGAACCAGGAGGAGAGCGAGAGAACCAGTGGAAGAGCGAGAGAGAACCAGGAGAGAGAGAGAGAGAACTAGGAGGAGAGCCAGAGAGGAACCAGGGGACAGCGAGAGAGAACCAGGAGAGAGAGAGAACTAGGAGGAGAGCCAGAGAGGAACCAGGAGGACAGCGAGAGAGAACCAGGGGAGAGAGCGAGAGAGAACCAGGGGGAGATCGAGAGAGAACCAGGAGGAGAGCGAGAGAGAACCAGGAGGAGAGCGAGAGAGAGAGAGGAGAGAGAGAGAGAACCAGAGAGAGCGAGAGAGAACCAGGAGGAGAGCGAGAGAGAACCAGGAGGAAGAGCAGAGAGGAACCAAGTGGACAGCGAGAGAGAACCAGTGGAAGAGAGCAAGAGAGAACCAGGAGGAGAGAAAGAGAGATCCAGGGCGAGAGCGAGAGAGATCCAGGGGAGAAGCAAGAGAGAACCAGGGAGAGAAAGAGAGAACCAGGGGGAGAGAGAGAAAATCCAGGGAAGAAGCAAGAGAGAACCAGGGGGAGAGAGCGAGAGAGAACCAGGGAGGAGGCGAGAGAGAACCAGGAGGAGAGCGAGAGAGAACCAGGGGAGAGCGAGAGAGAACCAGGGGGAGAGAGGAGAGGAGAGAGAACCAGGGGAGAAGCAAGAGAGAACCAGGGGGAGAGAGCGAGGAGAAACCAGGAGGAGAGAGCGAGAGAACCAGGAGGAGAGACGAGAGAGAACCAGGAGGAGAGAGAAGAGAGAGAGAACCAGGAGGAGAGAGAGAGAGAACCAGGAGGAGAGAGCAAGAGAACCAGGAGAGAGCGAGAGAGAACCAGGAGGAGAGCGAGAGAGAACCAGGAGGAGAGGAGAGAGAACCAGGGGGAGAGCGAGAGAGAACCAGGAGGAGAGCGAGAGAGAACCAGGGAGGAAGACGAGAGAGAACCAGGAGGAGAGCGAGAGAGAACCAGGAGGAGAGCGAGAGAGAACCAGGAGGAGAGCGAGAGAAAGAACCAGGAGGAGAGCGAGAGAGAACCAGGAGGAGAGCGAGAGAGAACCAGGGGAGAGAGAGAGAGAGACCCAGGGAGAGCAAAGAGAAACCAGGGGAGAAGCGAGAGAGAACCAGGAGGAGAGAGCGAGCGAGAACCAGGAGGAGAGACGAGAGAGAGAACCAGGAGAGAGAGAGAGAGAGAGAACCAGGAGGAGAGAGAGAGAGAAACCAGGAGGAGAGCAAGAGAACCAGGAGGAGAGCGAGAGAGAACCAGGAGGAGAGCGAGAGAGAACCAGGGGGAGACGAGAGAGAACCAGGAGGAGAGCGAGAGAGAACCAGGAGGAGAGCGAGAGAGAACCAGGAGGAGAGCGAGAGAGAACCAGGAGGAGAGCGAGAGAGAACCAGGAGGAGAGAGAGAGAGAACCAGGAGGAGAGCGAGAGAGAACCAGGAGGAGAGCGAGAGAGAACCAGGAGGAGAGCGAGAGAGAACCAGGAGGAGAGAGAGAGGAGCAGGAGGGAGAGCGAGAGAGAACCAGGGGGAGAGCGAGAGAGAACCAGGAGGAGAAGCGAGAGAACCAGGGGGAGAGCGAGAGAGAACCAGGGGAGAAGCGAGAGAACCAGGGGAGGAGAGCGAGAGAGAACCAGGAGGAGAGCAAGAGAGAACCAGTGAGAAAGCGAGGAGAACAGGAGGAGAGCGAGAGAACCAGGAGGAGAGCGAGAGAGAACCAGGAGGAGAGCGAGAGAGAACCAGGAGGAGACAGAGAGAGAACCAGGAGGAGAGCGAGAGAGAACCAGGAGGAGAGCGAGAGAGAACAGGAGGAGAGCGAGAGAGAACCAGGAGGAGAGAGAGAGAGAACCAGGAGGAGAGCGAGAGAATCAGGAGGAGAGCGAGAGAGAACCAGGAGGAGAGCGAGAGAGAACCAGGGGGAGAGCGAGAGAGAACCAGGGGAGAGCGAGAGAGAACAGGAGGAGAGCCAAGAGAGAACCAGGAGGAGAGAGAGAGAGAAGAACAGGAGGAGAGCGAGAGAGAACCAGGAGGAGAGCGAGAGAGAACCAGGAGGAGAGCAGGAGAGAAGCAGGAGGAGAGCGAGAGAGAACCAGGGGAGAAGCGAGAGAGAACCAGGAGGAGAGCGAGAGAGAACCAGGGGAGAGCGAAGAGAACCAGGAGAGAGCAAGAGAGAACCAGGGAGAGCGAGAGAGAGCAGGGGAGAGCGAGAGAGAAGCCAGGGGAGAGCGAGAGAGAACCAGGGGAGAGCGAGAGAGAACCAGGAGGAGAGCGAGAGAGAACCAGGAGGAGAGACGAGAGAGAACCAGGAGGAGAGCGAGAGAGAACCAGGAGGAGAGCGAGAGAGAAGCAGGAGGAGAGCGAGAGAGAACCAGGGGGAGAGCGAGAGAGAACCAGGAGGAGAGCGAGAGAGAACCAGGAGGAGAGCGAGAGAGAACCAGGAGAGAGCGAGAGAACCAGTGAAGAGCGAGAGAGAACCAGGAGGAGAGAGAGAGAAATAGGAGGAGAGCCAGAGAGGAACCAGGGGACAGCAGAGAGAACCAGGAGGAGAGAGAGAGAGAACTAGGAGGAGAGCCAGAGAGAACCAGGGGACAGCGAGAGAGAACCAGGGGAGAGAGCGAGAGAGAACCAGGGAGAGAGCGAGAGAGAACCAGAGGAGAGCGAGA
This sequence comes from Leptobrachium leishanense, assembly GCA_009667805.1. Taxonomy (NCBI): domain Eukaryota; kingdom Metazoa; phylum Chordata; class Amphibia; order Anura; family Megophryidae; genus Leptobrachium; species Leptobrachium leishanense. Next base: position 52,335,144 of record CM019066.1, on the reverse strand, counting down.
GAGAACCAGGAGGAGAGCGAGAGAGATCCAGGAGGAGAGCCAGTGAGAACCAGGAGGTGAGCAAGAGAATCAGGGGAGAGCGAGAGAGAACCAGGAGGAGAGCGAGAGAAACCAGGAGGAGGAGCGAGAGAGAAACTAGGAGGAGAGCCAGAGAGAACCAGGTGGAGAGCGAGAGAGAACCAGGTGGAGGAGAGCAAGAGAGAACCAGGAGGAGAGAAAGAGAGATCCAGGGGGAGAGAGAGAGAGATCCAGGGGAGAAGCAAGAGAGAACCAGGGGGAAGAAGAAGAGAACCAGGGGGAGAGAAGAGAGAGACCAGGAGGAGAAGCAAGAGAGAACCAGGGGAGAAGCGAGAGAGAACCAGGAGGAGAGGCGAGAGAGAACCAGGAGGAGAAGCGAGGAGAGAACCAGGGAGAGAGAGAGAGAATCCAGGGGAGAGAGAGAGAGAGAGAGAACCAGGGGAGAGCAAGAGAGAACCAGGGGGAGAGAGCGAGAGAGAACCAGGAGGAGAGAGCGAGAGAGAACCAGGAGGAGAGCGAGAGAGAACCAGGAGGAGAGAGAGAGAACCAGGAGAGAGAGAGAGAGAGAACCAGGAGGAGAGCGAGAGAGAACCAGGAGAAGCGAGAGAGAACCAGGAGGGAAGCGAAGAGAACCAGAGGAGAGAGAGAGAGATCCAGAGGAGAGCAGAGAGATCCAGGGAGAGCAAGAGAGAACCAGGGAGAAGAGCGAGAGAGAACCAGGAGGAGAGTGAGAGAGAACCAGGAGGAGAGCGAGAGAGAACCAGGAGGAGAGCGAGAGAGAACCAGGAGGAGAGCGAGAGAGAACCAGGAGAGAGAGAGAGAGAGAACCAGGAGGAGAGCGAGAGAGAATCAGGAGGAGAAAAGAACCAGGAGGAGAGAAAGAACCAGGAGGAGAGAGAGAGAGAACCAGGAGGAGAGCGTGAGAGAACCAGGGGGAGAAGAGAGAGAACCAGGGGAGAAGCGAGAGAGAACCAGGGGGAGAGAAAGAGAGAACCAGGGGAGAAGCGAGAGAGAACCAGAGAAGAAGGGAGAGAGAACCAGGAGGAGAGCGAGAGAGAACCAGGGGAGAGAGAGAGAGAACCAGGGGAGAGAGAGAGAGATCCAGGGGAGAGAGAGAGAAGACCAGGGGAGAAGCAAGAGAGAACCAGGGTGAGAGACGAGAGAGAACCAGGAGGAGAGAGCGAGAGAGAACCAGGAGAGAGAGAGAGAGAACCAGGAGGAGAGCGAAGAGAACCAGGAGGAGAGCGAGAGAGAACCAGGAGGAGAGCGAGAGAGAGAGAACCAGGAGAGAGCGAGAGAGAACCAGGAGGAGAGCGAGAGAGAACCAGGAGGAGAGCGAGAGAGAGAGAACCAGGAGGGAGAAAGACCAGGGAGAGAGAGAGAGAACCAGGAGGAGAGCGAGAGAGAACAAGGGGGAGAGAGAGAGAACCAGGGAGAGAGCGAGAGAGAACCAGGAGGAGAGCGAGAGAGAACCAGGAGGAGAGAGAGAGAGATCCAGGGGAGAGAGAGATCCAGGGGAGAAGCAGAGAAACCAGGGGAGAGAGCGAGAGAGAACCAGGAGGAGAAGCGAGAGAGAACCAGGAGGAGAGCGAGAGAGAACCAGGGGAGAGCGAGAGAGAACCAGGAGGAGAGCGAGAGAGAACCAGGAGAGAGAGAGAGAGAGAGAACAGGAGGAGAGCGAGAGAGAACCAGGAGGAGAGAAAGAACCAGGAGGAGAGAGAGAGAGATCCAGGAGGGAGAGCGTGAGAGAACCAGAGGAGAGAGAGAGAGAACCAGGGGAGAAGCGAGAGAGAACCAGGGGGAGAGCGAGAGAGAACCAGGGGAGAGCAGAGAGAGAACCAGGAGAGAAGGAGAGAGAGAACCAGGAGGAGAGCGCAGAGAGAGAACCAGGGGGAGAGAGAGAGAGACCAGGGGAAGAGAGAGAATCCAGGGGAGAGAGAGAGAGAGATCCAGGGGAGAGCAAGAGAGAACCAGGGAGAGAGCGAGAGAGAACCAGGAGGAGAGAGCGAGAGAGAACCAGGAGGAGAGCGGAGAGAGAACCAGGAGGAGAGCGAGAGAGAACCAGGAGGAGAGAGAGAAGAGAGAGAACCAGAGGGAGAGCGAGAGAGAACCAGGAGGAGAGCGAGAGAGAACCAGGAGAGAGCGAGAGAGAACCAGGAGGAGGAGAGAAAGAACCAGGAGGAGAGAGAGAGAGAACCAGGAGGAGAGCGTGAGAGAACCAGGGGGAGAGAGAGAGAACCAGGGAGAAGCGAGAGAGAACCAGGGAGAGAGAAAGAGAGAGAACCAGGAGGAGAGAGAGAGAGATCCAGGGAGAAGCGAGAGAGAGAACCAGGAGAGAGAGCGAGAGAGAAACCAGGGGAGAGAGAGAGAGAACCAGGGGGGAGAGAGAGAGAACCAGGGGGAGAGAGAGAGAGACCAGGGGAGAGAGAGAGAGAGAACCAGGGGAGAAGCGAGAGAGAACCAGGGGGAGAGAGCGAGAGAGAACCAGAGGAGGAGAGCAGAGAGAACCAGGAGGAGAGCGAGAGAGAAACCAGGAGGAGAGCGAGAGAGAACCAGGAGAGAGGAGGAGAGAGAGAGAAGCAGGAGAGAGCGAGAGAGAACCAGGAGGAGAGCGAGAGAGAACCAGGAGGAGAGCGAGAGAGAACCAGGAGGAGGAGCGAGAGAGAACCAGGGGAGAGCGAGAGAGAACCAGGAGGAGAGCAAGAGAGAACCAGGAGGAGAGCGAGAGAGAGAACCAGGAGGAGAGCGAGAGAAAGCAGGAGGAGAGCGAGAGAGAACAGGGGGAGAGCGAGAGAGAACCAGGAGGAGAGCGAGAGAGAACCAGGAGAGGAGCGAGAGAACCAGAGGAAGAGCGAGAGAGAACCAGGAGGAGAGAGAGAGAGAACCAGGAGGAGAGCCAGAGAGAACCAGGGGGAGAGCGAGAGAGAACCAGGAGGAGGAGAGAGAGAACCAGGAGGAGAGCCAGAGAGAACCAGGGGAGAGCGAGAGAGAACCAGGGGGAGGAGAGCAAGAGAGAACCAGGGGGAGAGCGAGAGAGAACCAGGAGAGAGCGAGAGAGAACCAGGAGGAGAGCGAGAGAGACCAGGAGGAGAGCCAGAGAGAACCAGGAGGAGAGCAAGAGAACCAGGAGGAGAGCGAGAGAGAACCAGGAGGAGAGCGAGAGAGAACCAGGAGGAGAGCGAGAGAGAAGCAGGAGGAGAGCGAGAGAGAACCAGGGGAGAGCGAGAGAGAACCAGGGGAGAGCGAGAGAGAACCAGGAGAGAGCAAGAGAGAACCAGGAGGAGAGCAGAGAGAGAAGCAGGAGGAGAGCGAGAGAGAACCAGGAGGAGAGCGAGAGAGAACCAGGAGGAGAGCGAGAGAGAACCAGGAGGAGAGCGAGAGAGAACCAGGAGGAGACGAGGAGAGAGAACCAGGAGGAGAGCGAGAGAGAACCAGTGGGAGAGCGAGAGAGAACCAGGAGGAGAAGAGAGAGAACTAGGAGGAGAGCAGAGAGGAACCAGGGGGACAGCGAGAGAGAACCAGGAGAGAGAGAGAGAGAACAGGAGGAGAGCCAGAGAGGAACCAGGGGAGAGCGAGAGAGAACCAGGGGAAGAGCGAGAGAGAACCAGGGGAGAGCGAGAGAGAACCAGGAGGAGAGCGAGAGAGAACTAGGAGGAGAGCCAGAGAGGAACCAGGGAGAGCAAGAGAGAACCAGGAGGAGAGCGAGAGAGAACCAGGGGAGAGAGAGAGAACCAGTGAAGAGCGAGAGAGAACCAGGAGGAGAGCGAGAGAGAACTAGGAGAGAGCCAGAGAAGAGAACCAGGTGGAGAGCGAGAGAGAACCAGTGGAGAGAGCAAGAGAGAACCAGGAGGAGAGAAGAGAGAACCAGGGGAGAGAGAGAGAATCCAGGGGAGAGCGAGAGAGAACCAGGGGGAGAGGAAAGAGAATCCAGGGGAGAGAGAGAGAGATCCAGGGGAGAAGCAAGAGAGAACCAGGGAGGAGAGCGAGAAGAAACCAGGAGGAGAGGGAGAGAGAACCAGGGGGAGAGCGAGAGAGAACCAGGGGGAGAAGAGAAGAGAACCAGGGAGGAGAGAGAGAGAGATCCAGGGAGAAGCAAGAGAGAACCAGGGAGAGAGCGAGAGAGAACCAGGGGAGAGGCGAGAGAGAACCAGGGGGAGAGCGAGAGAGAACCAGGAGGAGAGCGAGAGAGAACCAGGAGGAGAGAGAGCGAGAGAACCAGGAGGAGAGAGAGAGAGAACCAGGAGGAGAGAAGAGAGAACCAGGGGAGAAGCGAGGAGACCAGGAGGAGAGCGAGAGAGAACCAGGAGGAGAGAGAGAGAGAACCAGGGGGAGAGAGAGAACCAGGGAGAAGCAAGAGAGAACCAGGGGAGAGAGCGAGAGAGAACCAGGAGGAGAGAGCGAGAGAGAACCAGGAGGAGAGCGAGAGAGAACCAGGAGGAGAGCGAGAGAGAACCAGGAGGAGAGCGAGAGAGAACCAGGAGGAGAGAGAGAGAGAGAACCAGGAGGAGAGCGAGAAGAGAACCAGGAGGAGAGAGAGAGAGAACCAGGGAGAAGCGAGAGAGAACCGGGGGAAGAAAGAGAACCAGGGGAGAAGAGAGAGAACCAGGAGGAGAGCGAGAGAGAACCAGGAGGAGAGCGAGAGAGAACCAGGGAGAGAGAGAGAGATCCAGGAGGAGAGAGAGAGAGAACCAGGAGGAGAGAGAGAGAGAGAACCAGGGAGAGAGAGCGAGAGAGAACCAGGGGGAGAGAGCGAGAGAGAACCAGGAGGGAGAGCGAGAGAGAACCAGGAGGAGAGAGCAAGAGAGAACCAGGAGGAGAGCGAGAGAGAACCAGGAGGAGAGCGAGAGAGAACCAGGAGGAGAGCGAGAGAGAACCAGGAGGAGAGCGAAGAGAGAGAGAGAACCAGGAGGGAGAGCGAGAGAGAACCAGGAGGAGAGCGAGAGAGAACCAGGAGGAGAGCGAGAGAGAACAGGAGGAGAGAGAGAGAGAGAACCAGGAGGAGAGCGAGAGAGAACCAGGAGGAGAGAGAAGAACCCAGGAGGAGAGAGAGAGAGAACCAGGAGGAGAGCGTGAGAGAAACCAGGGAGAGAGAGAGAACCAGGGAGAGAGCGAGAGAGAACCAGGGGGAGAGAAAGAGAGAGAACCAGGGGGAGAGAAAGAGAGATCCAGGGGAGAAGCGAGAGAGAAGCAGAGGAGAGCAGAGAGAGAAGCAGAGGAGAGCGAGAGAGAAGCAAGAGAAGAGAGCGAGAGAGAACCAGGGGAAGCGAGAGAGAACCAGGAGGAGAGCAAGAGAGAACCAGGAGAGAGCGAGAGAGAAGAGGAGAGAGAGCGAAGAGAAGCAGGAGGAGAGCGAGAGAGAAGCAGGGGAGGAGCGAGAGAGAACCAGGAGGAGAGCGAGAGAGAACCAGGAGGAGAGCGAGAGAGAACCAGGGAGAGAGCGAGAGAGAACCAGGAGGAGAGCGAGAAGAACCAGGAGGAGAGCGAGAGAAACCAGGGAAGAGCGAGAGAGAACCAGGAGGAGAGCGAGAGAGAACCAGGAGGAGAGCCAGAGAGAACCAGGGGGAGAGCGAGAGAGAACCAGGAGGAGAGAGAGAGAGAGAACCAGGAGGAGAGCCAGAGAGAGGAACCAGGAGGAGAGCGAGAGAGAACCAGGGGGAGAGCGAGAGAGAACCAGGAGGAGAGCGAGAGAGAACCAGGAGGAGAGCGAGAGAGAACCAGGAGGAGAGCGAGAGAGAACCAGGAGGAGAGCGAGAGAGAACCAGGAGGAGAGCAGAGAGAACCAGGAGAGAGAGCGAGAGAGAACCAGGAGGAGAGCAGAAGAGAGAAACCAGGAGGAGAGCGAGAGAGAACCAGGAGGAGAGCGAGAGAGAACAGGGGAGGAGACGAGAGAGAACCAGGAGGAGAGCGAGAGAGAACCAGGAGGAGAGCGAGAGAGAAACCAGGAGAGAGCGAGAGAGACCCAGGAGGAGAGCGAGAGAGAACCAGGGGGAGAGAGCGAGAGAACCAGGAGGAGAGCGAGAGAGAACCAGGAGGAGAGCGAGAGAGAACCAGGAGGAGAGCGAGAGAACCAGGAGAGGAGAGCGAGAGAGAACCAGGAGGAGAGCGAGAGAGAACCAGGAGGAGAGCCAGAGAGGAACCAGGAGGAGAGCGAGAGAGAACCAGGGGGAGAGAGCAAGAGAGAACCAGGGGAGAGAAGCGAGAGAGAACCAGGAGGAGAGCGAGAGAGAACCAGGAGGAGAGCAAGAGAGAACCAGGGGAGAGCAAGAGAGAACCAGGAGGAGAGCGAGAGAGAACAGGGGGAGAGAGAGAGAACCAGAGGAAGAGCGAGAGAGAACCAGGAGGAGAGCGAGAGAGAACTAGGAGGAGAGCCAGAGAGGAACCAGAGGAGAGCGAGAGAGAACCAGGTGGAGAGAGCAAGAGAGAACCAGGAGGAGAGAAAGAGAGACCAGGGGGAGAGCGAGAGAGATCCAGGGGAGAAGCAAGAGAGAACCAGGGGAGAGAAAGAGAGATCCAGGGGAAGAGAGAGAGATCCAGGGAGAAGCAAGAGAGAACCAGGGGGAGAGAGCGAGAGAGAAGCAGGAGGAGAGGGCGAGAGAGAACCAGAGGGAGAGCGAGAGAGAACCAGGGGGAGAGAGAGAGAGAACCAGGGGAGAGAGAGAGAGAGAGATCCAGGGGAGAGCAAGAGAGAACCAGGGGAGAGCGAGAGAGAACCAGGAGGAGAGAGCAGAGAGAAACCAGGAGAGAGACGAGAGAGAACCAGGAGGAGAGAGAGAGAGAGAACCAGGAGGAGAGAGAGAGAGAACCAGGAGGAGAGAGAGAGAGAACCAGGGGAGAAGCGAGAGAGAACCAGGAGGAGAGAGCGAGAGAGAACCAGGAGGAGAGAGAGAGAGAACCAGGGGAGAGAAGAGATCCAGGGGAGAAGCAAGAGAGAACCAGGGGGAGAGCGAGAGAGAACCAGGAGGAGAGAGCGAGAGAACCAGGAGGAGAGCGAGGAGAAACCAGGAGGTGCGAGACAGAGAGAAACCAGGAGGAAAGAGAGAGAGAACCAGGAGGAACGAGAGAGAATCAGGAGGAGAGAAAAGACCAGGAGGAGAGAGAGAGAGAAACCAGGGAGAGCGTGAGAGAACCAGGGAGAGAAGAGAACCAGGGAAGAAGCGAGAGAGAACCAGGGGAGGAGAGAAAGAGAGATCCAGGGGAGAAGCGAGAGAGAACAAGGAGGAGAGAGCGAGAGAGAACCAGGAGGAGAGCGAGAGAGAACCAGGGGGAGAGAGAGAGAGATCCAGGGGGAGAGAGAGAGAGACCAGGGGAGAGGAGAGAGAGAACCAGGGGTAGAGAGAGAGAGAGAACCAGGAGGAGAGAGCGAGAGAGAACCAGGAGGAGAGAGCGAGAGAGAACCAGGAGGAGAGCGAGAGCGAGAGAGAACCAGGAGGAGAGCGAGAGAGAACCAGGAGGAGAGCGAGAGAGAACCAGGAGGAGAGCGAGAGAGAACCAGGAGGAGAGCTAGAGAGAACCAGGAGGAGAGCCAGTGAGAACCAGGAGGAGAGCAAGAAATCCAGGAGGAGAGCAAGAGAGAACCAGTGGGAGAGCGAGAGAGAACCAGAAGGAGAGAGCGCGAGAGAACCAGGAGGAGAGCGAAAGAGAACTAGGAGGAGAGCCAGAGAGGAACCAGGGGGAGAGCCAGAGAGAACCAGGAGGTAGGGATGTGCGTTTCGGGTTTTGGAATTTCGGAATTTTCACGGAATTTCCCGATTCGTGTTTTCGTATGCGGCTGAATTTCCGAAAATTTTTAGATCCGAAAATGTCAGATCCGAAACGTTTTCCGAGCCGAAACGAAATATTTTCGGATTTTTCGAATGGACTTGAAATGTGTCAAACGAGGAGAACAGACGTTCCGAAAAACGAAAAAAACGAGCAAAGTGACACGAAAAATACGATAAATGGTCGATATTCCGAAAAATGTACCATTCCTGAAAAACGAAAATTTCTGAAATTCGATACAAAAACCGAGCACAGTGACACGGAAATACGAAAAATGGTCGATATTTCGAAAAAAAAATGTACCCGAAAAACGAGCCGAACCGGATCGAATCGAAACCGAAATCGGTGCACAAGCCTAGAATATACTGTATACTTTATTGAGTGGGATGGGAGTGAGTGAGGTAAGAATATACTGTATGCTATAATGAGTGGATGGGAGTGAGCGAGGTAAGAATATACTGTATGCTTTAATGAGTGGGATGGGAGTGAGTGAGGTAAGAATATACTGTATGCTTTAATGAGTGGGATGGGAGTGAGTGAGGTAAGAATATACTGTATGCTTTAATGAGTGGGATGGGAGTGAGTGAGGTAAGAATATACTGTATTCTTTATGAGTGGGATGGGAGTGAGTGAGGTAAGAATATACTGTATCTTAATGAGTGTGATGGGAGTGAGTGAGGTAAGAATATACTGTATGCTTTAATGAGTGGGATGGGAGTGAGCGAGGTAAGAATATACTGTATGCTTAATGAGTGGATGGGGAGTGAGTGAGGTAAGAATATACTGTATGATTTATGAGTGGGATGGGAGTGAGTGAGGTAAGAATATACTGTATGCTATAATGAGTGGAATGGAGTGAGCGAGGTAAGAATATACTGTATGCTTTAATGAGTGGGATGGGAGTGAGTGAGGTAAGAATATACTGTATGCTTTAATGAGTGGGATGGGAGTGAGTGAGGTAAGAATATACTGTATGCTTTAATGAGTGGGATGGGAGTGAGTGAGGTAAGAATATACTGTATGCTTTAATGAGTGGGATGGGAGTGAGTGAGGTAAGAATATACTGTATGCTTTAATGAGTGGGATGGGAGTGAGTGAGGTAAGAATATACTGTATGCTTTAATGAGTGTGATGGGAGTGAGTGAGGTAAGAATATACTGTATGCTTTAATGAGTGGGATGGGAGTGAGCGAGGTAAGAATATACTGTATGCTTTAATGAGTGGGATGGGAGTGAGTGAGGTAAGAATATACTGTATTTTTATTGAGTGGGATGGGAGTGAGTGAAGTAAGAAATATACTGTATGCTTTATTGAGTGGGATGGGAGTGAGTGAGGTAAGAATATACTGTATGCTTTAATGAGTGGATGGGAGTGAGTGAGGTAAGAAATACTGTATGCTTTAATGAATGGGAGGGAGTGAGGTAAGAATATACTGTATGCTTTAATGAGTGTGATGGGAGTGAGTGAGGTAAGAATATACTGTATGCTTTATTGAGTGGGATGGGAGTGAGTGAGGTAAGAATATACTGTATGTTTTAATGAGTGGGATGGGAGTGAGTGAGGTAAGAATATACTGTATGCTTTTAATGAGTGGGATGGGAGTGAGTGAGGTAAGAATATACTGTATGCTTTAATGAGTGGGATGGGAGGAGTGAGGTGAGAATATACTTTATGCTTTAATGAGTGGGATGGGAGTGAAAGAATATACTGTATGCTTTAATGAGTGGGATGGGAGTGAGCGAGGTAAGAATATACTGTATGCTTTATTGAGTGGGATGGGAGTGAGGTAAGAATATACTGTATGCTTTAATGAGTGTGATGGGAGTGAGTGAGGTAAGAATATACTGTATGCTTTAATGAGTGGGATGGGAGTGAGTGAGGTAAGAATATACTGTATGCTTTATTGAGTGGGATGGGAGTGAGCGAGGTAAGAATATACTGTATGCTTTAATGAGTGGGATGGGAGTGAGCGAGGTAAGATACTGTATGCTTTAATGAGTGGGATGGAGTGAGCGAGGTAAGAATATACTGTATGCTTTATTGAGTGATGGGAGTGAGTGAGTAAGAATATACTGTATGCTTTAATGAGTGGGATGGGAGTGAGGTAAGAATATACTGTATGCTTTAATGAGTGGGATGGGAGTGAGTGAGGTAAGAATATACTGTATGCTTTAATGAGTGGGATGGGAGTGAGTGAGGTAAGAATATACTGTATGCTTTATTGAGTGGGATGGGAGTGAGCAGGTAAGAATATACTGTATGCTTTAATGAGTGGGATGGGTGAGCGAGGTAAGAATATACTGTATGCTTTAATGAGTGGGATGGGAGTGAGGTAAGAATATACTGTATGCTTTAATGAGTGGGATGGGAGTGAGCGAGGTAAGAATATACTGTATGCTTTATTGAGTGGGATGGGAGTGAGGTAAGAATATACTGTATGCTTTAATGAGTGTGATGGGAGTGAGTGAGGTAAGAATATACTGTATGCTTTAATGAGTGGGATGGGAGTGAGTGAGGTAAGAATATACTGTATGCTTTATTGAGTGGGATGGGAGTGAGCGAGGTAAGAATATACTGTATGCTTTAATGAGTGGGATGGGAGTGAGCGAGGTAAGAATACTGTATGCTTAATGAGTGGGATGGGAGTGAGCGAGGTAAGAATATACTGTATGCTTTATTGAGTGGGATGGGAGTGAGTGAGGTAAGAATATACTGTATGCTTTAATGAGTGGGATGGGAGTGAGGTAAGAATATACTGTATGCTTTAATGAGTGTGATGGGAGTGAGTGAGGTAAGAATATACTGTATGCTTTAATGAGTGGGATGGGAGTGAGTGAGGTAAGAATATACTGTATGCTTTATTGAGTGGGATGGGAGTGAGCGAGGTAAGAATATACTGTATGCTTTAATGAGTGGGATGGGAGTGAGCGAGGTAAGAATATACTGTATGCTTTAATGAGTGGGATGGGAGTGAGCGAGGTAAGAATATACTGTATGCTTTATTGAGTGGGATGGGAGTGAGTGAGGTAAGAATATACTGTATGCTTTAATGAGTGGGATGGGAGTGAGTGAGGTAAGAATATACTGTATGTTTTAATGAGTGGGATGGGAGTGAGGAGGTAAGAATATACTGTATGCTTTAATGAGTGGGATGGGAGTGAGTGAGGTAAGAATATACTGTATGCTTTAATGAGTGGGATGGGAGTGAGGTAAGAATATACTGTATGCTTTATTGAGTGGATGGGAGTGAGGTAAGAATATACTGTATGCTTTATGAGTGTGATGGGAGTGAGTGAGGTAAGAATATACTGTATGCTTTAATGAGTGGGATGGGAGTGAGTGAGGTAAGAATATACTGTATGCTTTAATGAGTGGGATGGGAGTGAGTGAGGTAAGAATATACTGTATGCTTTAATGAGTGGGATGGGAGTGAGCGAGGTAAGAATATACTGTATGCTTTAATGAGTGGGATGGGAGTGAGTGAGGTAAGAATATACTGTATGTTTTAATGAGTGGGATGGGAGTGAGTGAGGTAAGAATATACTGTATGCTTTAATGAGTGTGATGGGAGTGAGGTAAGAATATACTGTATGCTTTAATGAGTGGGATGGGAGTGAGGTAAGAATATACTGTATGCTTTAATGAGTGGGATGGGAGTGAGGTAAGAATATACTGTATGCTTTAATGAGTGTGATGGGAGTGAGGTAAGAATATACTGTATGCTTTAATGAGTGGGATGGGAGTGAGTGAGGTAAGAATATACTGTATGCTTTATTGAGTGGGATGGGAGTGAGGTAAGAATATACTGTATGCTTTAATGAGTGGGATGGGAGTGAGTGAGGTAAGAATATACTGTATGCTTTAATGAGTGGGATGGGAGTGAGTGAGGTAAGAATATACTGTATGCTTTAATGAGTGGGATGGGAGTGAGCGAGGTAAGAATATACTGTATGCTTTAATGAGTGTGATGGGAGTGAGGTAAGAATATACTGTATGCTTTAATGAGTGGGATGGGAGTGAGTGAGGTAAGAATATACTGTATGCTTTATTGAGTGGGATGGGAGTGAGTGAGGTAAGAATATACTGTATGCTTTAATGAGTGGGATGGGAGTGAGCGAGGTAAGAATATACTGTATGCTTTAATGAGTGTGATGGGAGTGAGGTAAGAATATACTGTATGCTTTAATGAGTGTGATGGGAGTGAGGTAAGAATATACTGTATGCTTTAATGAGTGTGATGGGAGTGAGGTAAGAATATACTGTATGCTTTAATGAGTGTGATGGGAGTGAGGTAAGAATATACTGTATGCTTTAATGAGTGTGATGGGAGTGAGGTAAGAATATACTGTATGTTTTAATGAGTGGGATGGGAGTGAGCGAGGTAAGCATATACTGTATGCTTTAATGAGTGGGATGGGAGTGAGGTAAGAATATACTGTATGCTTTAATGAGTGGGATGGGAGTGAGCGAGGTAAGAATATACTGTATGCTTTAATGAGTGGGATGGGAGTGAGCGAGGTAAGAATATACTGTATGCTTTAATGAGTGGGATGGGAGTGAGCGAGGTAAGAATATACTGTATGCTTTAATGAGTGGGATGGGAGTGAGCGAGGTAAGAATATACTGTATGCTTTAATGAGTGGGATGGGAGTGAGTGAGGTAAGAATATACTGTATGCTTTAATGAGTGTGATGGGAGTGAGCGAGGTAAGAATATACTGTATGCTTTAATGAGTGGGATGGGAGTGAGGTAAGAATATACTGTATGCTTTAATGAGTGGGATGGGAGTGAGCGAGGTAAGAATATACTGTATGCTTTAATGAGTGGGATGGGAGTGAGCGAGGTAAGAATATACTGTATGCTTTAATGAGTGGGATGGGAGTGAGCGAGGTAAGAAATATACTGTATGCTTTAATGAGTGGGATGGGAGTGAGTGAGGTAAGAATATACTGTATGCTTTAATGAGTGGGATGGGAGTGAGCGAGGTAAGAATATACTGTATGCTTTAATGAGTGGGATGGGAGTGAGGGAGGTAAGAATATACTGTATGCTTTAATGAGTGGGATGGAGTGAGCGAGGTAAGAATATACTGTATGCTTTAATGAGTGGGATGGGAGTGAGCGAGGTAAGAATATACTGTATGCTTTAATGAGTGGGATGGGAGTGAGCGAGGTAAGAATATACTGTATGCTTTAATGAGTGGGATGGGAGTGAGCGAGGTAAGAATATACTGTATGCTTTATTGAGTGGGATGGGAGTGAGGTAAGAATATACTGTATGCTTTATTGAGTGTGATGGGAGTGAGTGAGGTAAGAATATACTGTATGCTTTAATGAGTGGGATGGGAGTGAGCGAGTAGGTAAGAATACTGTATGCTTTATTGAGTGTGATGGGAGTGAGTGAGGTAAGAATATACTGTATGCTTTAATGAGTGGGATGGGAGTGAGTGAGGTAAGAATATACTGTATGCTTTAATGAGTGGGATGGGAGTGAGTGAGGTAAGAATATACTGTATGCTTTAATGAGTGGGATGGGAGTGAGCGAGGTAAGAATATACTGTATGCTTTAATGAGTGGGATGGGAGTGAGTGAGGTAAGAATATACTGTATGCTTTAATGAGTGGGATGGGAGTGAGTGAGGTAAGAATATACTGTATGCTTTATTGAGTGGGATGGGAGTGAGTGAGGTAAGAATATACTGTATGCTTTATTGAGTGTGATGGGAGTGAGTGAGGTAAGAATATACTGTATGCTTTAATGAGTGGGATGGGAGTGAGTGAGGTAAGAATATACTGTATGCTTTAATGAGTGGGATGGGAGTGAGGTAAGAATATACTGTATGCTTTAATGAGTGTGATGGGAGTGAGGTAAGAATATACTGTATGCTTTAATGAGTGGGATGGGAGTGAGTGAGGTAAGAATATACTGTATGCTTTATTGAGTGGGATGGGAGTGAGGTAAGAATATACTGTATGCTTTAATGAGTGTGATGGGAGTGAGGTAAGAATATACTGTATGCTTTAATGAGTGGGATGGGAGTGAGGTAAGAATATACTGTATGCTTTAATGAGTGGGATGGGAGTGAGTGAGGTAAGAATATACTGTATGCTTTAATGAGTGGGATGGGTGAGTGAGGTAAGAATATACTGTATGCTTTAATGAGTGGGATGGGAGTGAGTGAGGTAAGAATATACTGTATGCTTTAATGAGTGTGAGGAGTGAGGTAAGAATATACTGTATGCTTTAATGAGTGTGATGGGAGTGAGCGAGGTAAGAATATACTGTATGCTTTAATGAGTGGGATGGGAGTGAGCGAGGGTAAGAATATACTGTATGCTTTAATGAGTGGGATGGGAGTGAGCGAGGTAAGAATATACTGTATGCTTTAATGAGTGGGATGGGAGTGAGGTAAGAATATACTGTATGCTTAAATGAGTGGGATGGGAGTGAGTGAGGTAAGAATATACTGTATGCTTTAATGAGTGTGATGGGAGTGAGGTAAGAATATACTGTATGCTTTAATGAGTGTGATGGGAGTGAGCGAGGTAAGAATATACTGTATGCTTTAATGAGTGGGATGGGAGTGAGCGAGGTAAGAATATACTGTATGCTTTAATGAGTGGGATGGGAGTGAGTGAGGTAAGAATATACTGTATGCTTTAATGAGTGGGATGGGAGTGAGTGAGGTAAGAATATACTGTATGCTTTAATGAGTGGGATGGGAGTGAGGTAAGAATATACTGTATGCTTTATTGAGTGGGATGGGAGTGAGGTAAGAATATACTGTATGCTTTAATGAGTGGGATGGGAGTGAGTGAGGTAAGAATATACTGTATGCTTTAATGAGTGGGATGGGAGTGAGGTAAGAATATACTGTATGCTTTAATGAGTGGGATGGGAGTGAGTGAGGTAAGAATATACTGTATGCTTTAATGAGTGGGATGGGAGTGAGGTAAGAATATACTGTATGCTTTAATGAGTGTGATGGGAGTGAGGTAAGAATATACTGTATGCTTTAATGAGTGGGATGGGAGTGAGTGAGGTAAGAATATACTGTATGCTTTATTGAGTGGGATGGGAGTGAGGTAAGAATATACTGTATGCTTTAATGAGTGTGATGGGAGTGAGTGAGGTAAGAATATACTGTATGCTTTAATGAGTGGGATGGGAGTGAGTGAGGTAAGAATATACTGTATGCTTTAATGAGTGGGATGGGAGTGAGTGAGGTAAGAATATACTGTATGCTTTAATGAGTGGGATGGGAGTGAGGTAAGAATATACTGTATGCTTTAATGAGTGGGATGGGAGGAGTGAGGTAAGAATATACTGTATGCTTTAATGAGTGGGATGGGAGTGAGGTAAGAATATACTGTATGCTTTATTGAGTGGGATGGGAGTGAGGGTAAGAATATACTGTATGCTTTATGAGTGGGATGGGAGTGAGTGAGGTAAGAATATACTGTATGCTTTAATGAGTGGGATGGGAGTGAGTGAGGTAAGAATATACTGTATGCTTTAATGAGTGGGATGGGAGTGAGTGAGGTAAGAATATACTGTATGCTTTAATGAGTGGGATGGGAGTGAGGTAAGAAATATACTGTATGCTTTAATGAGTGTGATGGGAGTGAGAGGTAAGAATATACTGTATGCTTTAATGAGTGGGATGGGAGTGAGTGAGGTAAGAATATACTGTATGCTTTAATGAGTGGGATGGGAGTGAGTGAGGTAAGAATATACTGTATGCTTTAATGAGTGGGATGGGAGTGAGTGAGGTAAGAATATACTGTATGCTTTAATGAGTGGGATGGGAGTGAGTGAGGTAAGAATATACTGTATGCTTTAATGAGTGGGATGGGAGTGAGTGAGGTAAGAATATACTGTATGCTTTAATGAGTGGGATGGGAGTGAGTGAGGTAAGAATATACTGTATGCTTTAATGAGTGGGATGGAGTGAGGTAAGAATATACTGTATGCTTTAATGAGTGGGATGGGAGTGAGTGAGGTAAGAATATACTGTATGCTTTAATGAGTGGGATGGGAGTGAGTGAGGTAAGAATATACTGTATGCTTTAATGAGTGGGATGGGAGTGAGGTAAGAATATACTGTATGCTTTAATGAGTGTGATGGGAGTGAGCGAGGTAAGAATATACTGTATGCTTTAATGAGTGGGATGGGAGTGAGCGAGGTAAGAATATACTGTATGCTTTAATGAGTGGGATGGGAGTGAGTGAGGTAAGAATATACTGTATGCTTTAATGAGTGGGATGGGAGTGAGTGGAGGTAAGAATATACTGTATGCTTTAATGAGTGGGATGGGAGTGAGTGAGGTAAGAATATACTGTATGCTTTATTGAGTGGGATGGGAGTGAGTGAGGTAAGAATATACTGTATGCTTTAATGAGTGGGATGGGAGTGAGTGAGGTAAGAATATACTGTATGCTTTAATGAGTGGGATGGGAGTGAGTGAGGTAAGAATATACTGTATGCTTTAATGAGTGGGATGGGAGTGAGTGAGGTAAGAATATACTGTATGCTTTAATGAGTGGGATGGGAGTGAGCGAGGTAAGAATATACTGTATGCTTTAATGAGTGGGATGGGAGTGAGCGAGGTAGAATATACTGTATGTTTTATGAGTGGGATGGGAGTGAGCGAGGTAAGAATATACTGTATGCTTTAATGAGTGGGATGGGAGTGAGCGAGGTAAGAATATACTGTATGCTTTAATGAGTGGGATGGGAGTGAGCGAGGTAAGAATATACTGTATGCTTTAATGAGTGGGATGGGAGTGAGGTAAGAATATACTGTATGCTTTAATGAGTGGGATGGGAGTGAGTGAGGTAAGAATATACTGTATGCTTTAATGAGTGGGATGGGAGTGAGTGAGGTAAGAATATACTGTATGCTTTATTGAGTGGGATGGGAGTGAGGTAAGAATATACTGTATGCTTTATTGAGTGTGATGGGAGTGAGTGAGGTAAGAATATACTGTATGCTTTAATGAGTGGGATGGGAGTGAGTGAGGTAAGAATATACTGTATGCTTTAATGAGTGGGATGGGAGTGAGTGAGGTAAGAATATACTGTATGCTTTAATGAGTGGGATGGGAGTGAGGTAAGAATATACTGTATGCTTTAATGAGTGTGATGGGAGTGAGGTAAGAATATACTGTATGCTTTAATGAGTGGGATGGGAGTGAGTGAGGTAAGAATATACTGTATGCTTTAATGAGTGTGATGGGAGTGAGGTAAGAATATACTGTATGCTTTAATGAGTGTGATAGGAGTGAGTGAGGTAAGAATATACTGTATACTTTATTGAGTGGGATGGGAGTGAGCGAGGTAAGAATATACTGTATGCTTTAATGAGTGGGATGGGAGTGAGTGAGGTAAGAATATACTGTATGCTTTAATGAGTGGGATGGGAGTGAGCGAGGTAAGAATATACTGTATGATTTAATGAGTGGGATGGGAGTGAGTGAGGTAAGAATATACTGTATGATTTAATGAGTGGGATGGGAGTGAGTGAGGTAAGAATATACTGTATGCTTTAATGAGTGGGATGGGAGTGAGTGAGGTAAGAATATACTGTATGCTTTAATGAGTGGGATGGGAGTGAGTGAGGTAAGGTAAGAATATACTGTATGCTTTAATGAGTGGGATGGGAGTGAGTGAGGTAAGAATATACTGTATGCTTTAATGAGTGGGATGGGAGTGAGGTAAGAATATACTGTATGCTTTAATGAGTGGGATGGGAGTGAGCGAGGTAAGAATATACTGTATGCTTTAATGAGTGGGATGGGAGTGAGCGAGGTAAGAATATACTGTATGCTTTAATGAGTGGGATGGGAGTGAGCGAGGTAAGAATATACTGTATGCTTTAATGAGTGTGATGGGAGTGAGTGAGGTAAGAATATACTGTATGCTTTAATGAGTGGGATGGGAGTGAGTGAGGTAAGAATATACTGTATGCTTTATTGAGTGGGATGGGAGTGAGCGAGGTAAGAATATACTGTATGCTTTAATGAGTGGGATGGGAGTGAGGTAAGAATATACTGTATGCTTTAATGAGTGGGATGGGAGTGAGCGAGGTAAGAATATACTGTATGCTTTAATGAGTGTGATGGGAGTGAGTGAGGTAAGAATATACTGTATGCTTTAATGAGTGGGATGGGAGTGAGCGAGGTAAGAATATACTGTATGCTTTATTGAGTGGGATGGGAGTGAGTGAGGTAAGAATATACTGTATGCTTTAATGAGTGGGATGGGAGTGAGGTAAGAATATACTGTATGCTTTAATGAGTGTGGATGGGAGTGAGGTAAGAATATACTGTATGCTTTAATGAGTGGGATGGGAGTGAGTGAGGTAAGAATATACTGTATGCTTTATGAGTGGGATGGGAGTGAGCGAGGTAAGAATATACTGTATGCTTTAATGAGTGGGATGGAGTGAGTGAGTAAGAATATACTGTATGCTTAATGAGTGGGATGGGAGTGAGCGAGGTAAGAATATACTGTATGCTTTAATGAGTGGGATGGGAGTGAGTGAGGTAAGAATATACTGTATGCTTTAATGAGTGGGATGGGAGTGAGCGAGGTAAGAATATACTGTATGCTTTAATGAGTGTGATGGGAGTGAGGTAAGAATATACTGTATGCTTTATTGAGTGGGATGGGAGTGAGTGAGGTAAGAATATACTGTATGCTTTAATGAGTGGGATGGGAGTGAGCGAGGTAAGAATATACTGTATGCTTTAATGAGTGGGATGGGAGTGAGCGAGGTAAGAATATACTGTATGCTTTATTGAGTGGGATGGGAGTGAGCGAGGTAAGAATATACTGTATGCTTTAATGAGTGGGATGGGAGTGAGTGAGGTAAGAATATACTGTATGCTTTAATGAGTGGGATGGGAGTGAGCGAGGTAAGAATATACTGTATGCTTTAATGAGTGGGATGGGAGTGAGTGAGATAAGAATATACTGTATGCTTTAATGAGTGGGATGGGAGTGAGTGAGGTAAGAATATACTGTATGCTTTAATGAGTGGGATGGGAGTGAGCGAGGTAAGAATATACTGTATGCTTTAATGAGTGGGATGGGAGTGAGCGAGGTAAGAATATACTGTATGCTTTAATGAGTGGGATGGGAGTGAGTGAGGTAAGAATATACTGTATGCTTTAATGAGTGGGATGGGAGTGAGCGAGGTAAGAATATACTGTATGCTTTAATGAGTGGGATGGGAGTGAGGTAAGAATATACTGTATGCTTTAATGAGTGGATGGGAGTGAGGTAAGAATATACTGTATGCTTTAATGAGTGGGATGGGAGTGAGTGAGGTAAGAATATACTGTATGCTTTAATGAGTGGGATGGGAGTGAGTGAGGTAAGAATATACTGTATGCTTTAATGAGTGGGATGGGAGTGAGGTAAGAATATACTGTATGCTTTAATGAGTGGGATGGGAGTGAGGTAAGAATATACTGTATGCTTTATTGAGTGGGATGGGAGTGAGGTAAGAATATACTGTATGCTTTAATGAGTGGGATGGGAGTGAGTGAGGTAAGAATATACTGTATGCTTTAATGAGTGTGATGAGTGAGGTAAGAATATACTGTATGCTTTAATGAGTGTGATGGAGTGAGTGAGGTAAGAATATACTGTATACTTTATTGAGTGGGATGGGAGTGAGCGAGGTAAGAATATACTGTATGTTTTAATGAGTGGGATGGGAGTGAGTGAGGTAAGAATATACTGTATGCTTTAATGAGTGGGATGGGAGTGAGTGAGGTAAGAATATACTGTATGTTTTAATGAGTGGGATGGGAGTGAGTGAGGTAAGAATATACTGTATGCTTTAATGAGTGGGAGTGAGTGAGGTAAGAATATACTGTATGCTTTAATGAGTGGGATGGGAGTGAGTGAGGTAAGAATATACTGTATGCTTTAATGAGTGGGATGGGAGTGAGTGAGGTAAGAATATACTGTATGCTTTAATGAGTGTGATGGGAGTGAGGTAAGAATATACTGTATGCTTTAATGAGTGGGATGGGAGTGAGTGAGGTAAGAATATACTGTATGCTTTATTGAGTGGGATGGGAGTGAGGTAAGAATATACTGTATGCTTTAATGAGTGTGATAGGAGTGAGTGAGGTAAGAATATACTGTATACTTTATTGAGTGGGATGGGAGTGAGCGAGGTAAGAATATACTGTATGCTTTAATGAGTGGGATGGGAGTGAGTGAGGTAAGAATATACTGTATGCTTTAATGAGTGGGATGGGAGTGAGTGAGGTAAGAATATACTGTATGCTTTAATGAGTGGGATGGGAGTGAGTGAGGTAAGAATATACTGTATGCTTTAATGAGTGTGATGGGAGTGAGTGAGGTAAGAATATACTGTAAGCTTTAATGAGTGGGATGGGAGTGAGTGAGGTAAGAATATACTGTATGTTTTAATGAGTGGGATGGGAGTGAGCGAGGTAAGAATATACTGTATGCTTTAATGAGTGGGATGGGAGTGAGTGAGGTAAGAATATACTGTATGCTTTATTGAGTGGGATGGGAGTGAGTGAGGTAAGAATATACTGTATGTTTTAATGAGTGGGATGGGAGTGAGCGAGGTAAGAATATACTGTATGCTTTAATGAGTGGGAGTGAGTGAGGTAAGAATATACTGTATGCTTTAATGAGTGGGATGGGAGTGAGTGAGGTAAGAATATACTGTATGCTTTATTGAGGGATGGAGTGAGTGAGGTAAGAATATACTGTATGTTTTAATGAGTGGGATGGGAGTGAGCGAGGTAAGAATATACTGTATGCTTTAATGAGTGGGATGGGAGTGAGTGAGGTAAGAATATACTGTATGCTTTAATGAGTGGGATGGGAGTGAGTGAGGTAAGAATATACTGTATGCTTTAATGAGTGTGGATGGGAGTGAGGTAAGAATATACTGTATGCTTTAATGAGTGGGATGGGAGTGAGTGAGGTAAGAATATACTGTATGCTTTAATGAGTGGTGAGGAGTGAGTGAGGTAAGATATACTGTATGCTTTAATGAGTGGGATGGGAGTGAGGTAGAATATACTGTATGCTTTAATGAGTGGGATGGGAGTGAGGTAGAATATACTGTATGCTTTAATGAGTGGATTGAGTGAGCGAGGTAAGAATATACTGTATGCTTTAATGAGTGGGATGAGTGAGGTAAGAATATACTGTATGCTTTAATGAGTGGGATGGGAGTGAGGTAAGAATATACTGTATGATTTAATGAGTGGATGGGAGTGAGGTAAGAATATACTGTATGCTTTAATGAGTGGGATGGAGTGAGTGAGCGGTAAGAATATACTGTATGCTTTAATGAGTGGGATGGGAGTGAGCGAGGTAAGAAAATATTACTTTTATGCTTTAGAATGCGCTTTAATGAGGTGAGGAGTGAGGTAAGAATATACTGTATGCTTTAATGAGTGGGATGGGAGTGAGTGAGGTAAGAATATACTGTATGCTTTAATGAGTGGGATGGGAGTGAGTGAGGTAAGAATATACTGTATGCTTTAATGAGTGGGATGGAGTGAGGTAAGAATATACTGTATGCTTTAATGAGTGGGATGAGGAGTGAGGTAAGAATATACTGTATGCTTTAATGAGTGGGATGGGAGTGAGTGAGGTAAGAATATACTGTATGCTTTAATGAGTGGGATGGGAGTGAGTGAGGTAAGAATATACTGTATGCTTTAATGAGTGGGATGGGAGTGAGGTAAGAATATACTGTATGCTTTAATGAGTGGGATGGGAGTGAGTGAGGTAAGAATATACTGTATGCTTTAATGAGTGGGATGGGAGTGAGTGAGGTAAGAATATACTGTATGCTTTAATGAGTGGGATGGGAGTGAGTGAGGTAAGAATATACTGTATGCTTTAATGAGTGGGATGGGAGTGAGTGAGGTAAGAATATACTGTATGCTTTAATGAGTGGGATGGGAGTGAGCGAGGTAAGAATATACTGTATGCTTTAATGAGTGGGATGGGAGTGAGTGAGGTAAGAATATACTGTATGCTTTAATGAGTGGGATGGGAGTGAGTGAGGTAAGAATATACTGTATGCTTTAATGAGTGGGATGGGAGTGAGGGGTAGAATATACTGTATGCTTTAATGAGTGGGATGGGAGTGAGTGAGGTAAGAATATACTGTATGCTTTAATGAGTGGGATGGGAGTGAGTGAGGTAAATATACTGTATGCTTTAATGAGTGGGATGGGAGTGAGTGAGGTAAGAATATACTGTATGCTTTAATGAGTGGGATGGGAGTGAGCGAGGTAAGAATATACTGTATGCTTTATGAGTGGGATGGGAGTGAGTGAGGTAAGAATATACTGTATGCTTTAATGAGTGGGATGGGAGTGAGTGAGGTAAGAATATACTGTATGCTTTAATGAGTGGGATGGGAGTGAGTGAGGTAAGAATATACTGTATGCTTTAATGAGTGGGATGGGAGTGAGGTAAGAATATACTGTATGCTTTAATGAGTGGGATGGGAGTGAGTGAGGTAAGAATATACTGTATGCTTTAATGAGTGGGATGGGAGTGAGTGAGGTAAGAATATACTGTATGCTTTAATGAGTGGGATGGGAGTGAGTGAGGTAAGAATATACTGTATGCTTTAATGAGTGGGATGGGAGTGAGTGAGTGAGGAAGAATATACTGTATGCTTTAATGAGTGGGTGGGAGTGAGCGAGGTAAGAATATACTGTATGCTTTAATGAGTGGGATGGGAGTGAGTGAGGTAAGAATATACTGTATGCTTTAATGAGTGGGATGGGAGTGAGTGAGGTAAGAATATACTGTATGCTTTAATGAGTGTGATGGGAGTGAGGTAAGAATATACTGTATGCTTTAATGAGTGTGATGGGAGTGAGGTAAGAATATACTGTATGCTTTAATGAGTGGGATGGGAGTGAGTGAGGTAAGAATATACTGTATGCTTTAATGAGTGGGATGGGAGTGAGTGAGGTAAGAATATACTGTATGCTTTAATGAGTGGGATGGGAGTGAGGTAAGAATATACTGTATGCTTTAATGAGTGGGATGGGAGTGAGGTAAGAATATACTGTATGCTTTAATGAGTGGGATGGGAGTGAGTGAGGTAAGAATATACTGTATGCTTTAATGAGTGGGATGGGAGTGAGTGAGGTAAGAATATACTGTATGCTTTAATGAGTGGGATGGGAGTGAGTGAGGTAAGAATATACTGTATGCTTTAATGAGTGGGATGGGAGTGAGCGAGGTAAGAATATACTGTATGCTTTAATGAGTGTGATGGGAGTGAGTGAGGTAAGAATATACTGTATGTTTTAATGAGTGGGATGGGAGTGAGTGAGGTAAGAATATACTGTATGCTTTAATGAGTGTGATGGGAGTGAGCGAGGTAAGAATATACTGTATGCTTTAATGAGTGTGATGGGAGTGAGTGAGGTAAGAATATACTGTATGCTTTAATGAGTGGATGGGAGTGAGTGAGGTAAGAATATACTGTATGCTTTAATGAGTGGGATGGGAGTGAGTGAGGTAAGAATATACTGTATCTTTAATGAGTGGGATGGGAGTGAGGTAAGAATATACTGTATGCTTTAATGAGTGGGATGGGAGTGAGTGAGGTAAGAATATACTGTATGCTTTAATGAGTGGGATGGGAGTGAGTGAGGTAAGAATATACTGTATACTTTATTGAGTGGGATGGGAGTGAGTGAGGTAAGAATATACTGTATGCTTTAATTGAGTGGGATGGAGTGAGCGAGGTAAGAATATACTGTATGCTTTAATGAGTGGGATGGGAGTGAGCGAGGTAAGAATATACTGTATGCTTTTTGAGTGGGATGGGAGTGAGTGAGGTAAGAATATACTGTATGCTTTAATGAGTGTGATGGGAGTGAGTGAGGTAAGAATATACTGTATGCTTTAATGAGTGGGATGGGAGTGAGTGAGGTAAGAATATACTGTATGCTTTATTGAGTGGGATGGGAGTGAGTGAGGTAAGAATATACTGTATGCTTTAATGAGTGGGATGGGAGTGAGTGAGGTAAGAATATACTGTATGCTTTATTGAGTGGGATGGGAGTGAGCGAGGTAAGAATATACTGTATGCTTTAATGAGTGGGATGGGAGTGAGCGAGGTAAGAATATACTGTATGCTTTATTGAGTGGGATGGGAGTGAGTGAGGTAAGAATATACTGTATGCTTTAATGAGTGGGATGGGAGTGAGTGAGGTAAGAATATACTGTATGCTTTAATGAGTGGGATGGGAGTGAGCGAGGTAAGAATATACTGTATGCTTTAATGAGTGGGATGGGAGTGAGTGAGGTAAGAATATACTGTATGCTCCATTCCTCAGGATCCGATGACAGGTCAGGTTTGCAGGATATCTGAAGCGCAGCACAGGTGATATACAGTTGTGTTCAAAATTATTCAACCCCCACTGAAATTGAGTGTTTTGGCCAGTTTGACATTGATTTTGATCATTCAGTCATCTTGCTTACAATTAAATCAAAGAGGCACGTGTAGGTCAGACAAATATAACATAACATTTATAATGAAATAAGCACAAATGGCTTTTCTGTGCTCACATCATTATCAGTTTTATTCAACCCCCAAGTGACATTCAATCTTAGTACTTAGTACAACATCCTTTTACAGTTATAACAGCTTTTAAACGTGAAGCATAGCTTGACACAAGTGTCTTGCAGCCATCTACGGGTATCTTCGCCCATTCGTCATGGGCAAAAGCCTCCAGTCCAGTCACATTCTTAAGCTTGCGCACTGCAACTGCTTTCTTTAAGTCCCACCAGAGGTTCTCAATCGGATTTAAGTCAGGTGACTGCGATGGCCACTCCAAATGTTCCAGCCTTTAATCTGCAACCATGCTCTAGTGGACTTGGAGGTATGCTTGGATCATTGTCCTGTTGAAAGGTCCAACGTCTCCCAAGCCTCAGGTTTGTGACGGACTGCATCACATTGTCATCCAATATCTCCTGGTACTGAAGAGAATTCATGGTACCTTGCACACGCTGAAGCTTCCCTGTACCTGCAGAAGCAAAACAGCCCCAAAGCATGATTGACCCCCCGCCATGCTTCACAGTAGGCAAGGTGTTCTTTTCTTCATAGGCCTTGTTCTTCCTCCAAGCATAGTGTTGATCCATGGGCCCAAACAGTTCTAATTTTGTTTTATCAGTCCACAGAACACTATCCCAAAACTTCTGTGGTTTGTCCACATGACTTTTGGCATACTGCAGTCGACTATTCTTATTCTTTGGAGACAGCAGGGGGTGCGCCTGGGAGTTCTGGCATGGAGGCCTTCATTACGCAGTGTGCGCCGTATTGTCTGAGCTGAAACTTCAGTACCCACATCTGACAAATCTTTTCTCAGTTCCTCAGCAGTCACACGGGGACTTTTCTCCACTCTACGCTTCAGGTAGCGCACAGCAGTCGAAGTCAGCATCTTCTTTCTCTGCACGACCAGGTAGCGTTTCAACAGTGCCCTTTGCCTTGAATTTGCGAATGATGCTTCCTATGGTCTCTCTTGGTATGTTTAACATCTTTGCAATCTTCTTATAGCCATTGCCCTTCCTGTGAAGAGTAATCACCTCTTCTCTTGTCTTCCTGGACCATTCTCTTGACTTCACCATGTTTGTAACCACACCAGTAAATGTCTAGAAGGAGCTGAGTGTCAAGGAATGACCCAAGAGGCTCGGCAGCAAAGCCCAGGACTCTCAGCCAGGGACAGTTTCAATGGCGTTTGGGTTACTGTGGACTCTTAAGTGCCGTTGCACCGTAGGAACACCTTGATTTCTTTATTAGATGTGGTTGTTATTGCGTGATGTAATAAAAGTGTTCCCTGTATGTATAACCGTGTAAAGTATGTAATACACCCTTGTATGATTCTGGCCGTCGCCATTGCCCATCCCCTCGTGGGTCTGGAGAGAACAAAGGGATTCCAGGCTCAAAATGGGGGCCGAGCTGGATCCGGTCGAAAGGTGGTCGAATCGAAAAGTGGCTGAATCATAAAATGGCCGATTCGGAACGTCCGGTAACGAATCGGCACCACCCCGATTCGGGGACGACCAATCTGAATCGGGACCAATGTCCCCAACTCGAGAAAGGGCCAATGAGACCCATGGGGGGCGGGCAGGGATTCCATTGTCTTGTCTTTGTATGACTGTTGATAAATACATGTGAAGTTTTCAGTAAAGTTCAGTTCAACCTGTACATACAACTTCGCCTGGTGTCTTCCTTGAGCCTTCCAACATGAGATTCCCCGCAGTCTCTTGCACACCCATTGCCCAGGTAACGATCCCGCGACCCCTGTGGCTGAGCCCGCGCATCGGCACATCGAACGGCCGTATCCACGAACTCCGCATCCCCGAATCGGAGCAGCGGCGCTTCGTCCGTGCATCGGCCCAACGAACCGCCGCATCCACTGTAACTCCGCATCTCCGAGTCGGAGCAGCGGCGCTTCTTCCGCGCATCGACCCATCGAAACGCTGCACTTCCGAAACGTTTCCCTCCAGAGCGGCTAACCCAGCAGACGGTCCCATCTTCCTCAAGGTCAGTGGATCAGCCGCTCGAGACGCCGAGTGCCGTGACGCTCGGTAGTCGGGCTGGTCTCTTGCAGGGGTCCCTCCCTGTATCCCGCCAACCCATTCCCAGGGTCATTCCGGGCTGCTCGAGACGCCGAGTGCCGTGCCACTCGGTAGTCGGGTCGGGCGGTGAGAGCACACGGAGGGGCAGATAGGAGCACACCCGCAGGCGGACAACACCCATTCCGTCACACTGAGTATCACAGTCATTTTAAAGCTGCCTTATTGGTGCTTATTATGCTTTTTTGCTGCTCCGTGACATCCACAGTAGGGATGTGCACCGATTTTTTTTTCGATTCGATTCGATTTTTCGAATTTTTAAACTTTTCGATTCGGCTCGTTTTGACTGCTTTCTGTTTCGATTCGGTTCGATTCGATTCGGTTTTCGGGTACATTTATTTTTCGGAATATCGACCATTTTTTGTATTTTCGGGTCACTTTACTAGGTTTCTGTATCGACTTTTCGTTATTTCGGAAATTTTCGTTTTTCGGAATTGTACATGGTTTTCGGCATATCGCCCATTTTTCGTTTTTCGGAAGTCTGTTCTCGTTTCAAAGCTGTCTAACTCTATTCGTTTTGATGAAAACTACTATGGTTTACTTTTTTAATACTACTTTATATATTTTTTATAATAAATTTTTGGTTTGTTTTTCGGATCCGATAATTCATTCTGTCGATACGATAATTCTGGCGATTCTATCGTGTTTTTTTAATTAACCTTTCGCTGCTGAGGCTTTTCCCGCCTCTGTGCTGAGGTAATTTTTACCGGTTTTGCTCATCATGTTTAAACTTGTTTTGAAGCTTATTTTAATATATATGACCCAGACATTTATATATCGTTCTTTCCGTCAGACTCGGCAGATTCATAATATGTCATTATTATATGTATACGTCATGTCCTGTCTGTATATTATAACAAAAATGCAATAAAATATGATTTTTCAATAATTTACAACGTGTAAAGTGTTTTTTTTTCACATTTTAACATGCGAGCAATTGCGGTTATATTTTGTATGGGGTGCGCTTGTTAAAAAAATTAGAGATGGGGTCTCGTTACATTTTTTTTTGGGGGAAATTACACGATTTTTAACAAATGCACCGCATACAAAAATCGTTAGTGCAGCATCATTGTTCACATTATAATTGAAATGGGAACAATATTGCTGCATTAACAAACCAAAAAAAAGAAAAAAAATTGTTTATTTTTATAAATTTTTTAAAAATTTTTTATTTTTAATTTTTTTTAAAACTTTTTTCACATTCGTGTTTGGTATCGTTGGAACGGCCATGCTCTGGCCGATCCAACAATACCAAAATTTAACCCCTAGCTGCCACGGATCGGGAGATAGGGGGTTCATTGGAACCCCCTATCTCCACCATTGGTGGCAACTAGGGGTTAACTCCAGGACTGGCGTCATCGTGCTATGCACGATGACGCCAGTCCTCAGGGGGAGTTCCCGGAAGCTTGGCCGACATCCGACATCCTCATGGATATGCCCCAGATCCTCATGGACATGCCCCAGCTCCTCGTGGATATTGCCCCAGCACCTCATGGATATGCCCCAGCTCCTCGTGGACATGCCAGCTCCTCGTGGATATTGCCCCAGCACCTCGTGGATATGCCCCAGCTCCTCGTGGATATGCCCAGCTCCTCGTGGAATGCCCCAGCTCCTCGTGGATATGCCCCAGCACCTCGTGGATATGCCCAGCTCCTCGTGGACATGCCCCAGCTCCTCGTGGATATTGCCCCAGCACCTCTTGGATATGCCCAGCTCCTCGTGGACATGCCCCAGCACCTCGTGGACATGCCCCAGCTCCTCGTGGATATGACCAGCTCCTCGTGGACATGCCCCAGCTCCTCGTGGATATGCCCCAGCTCCTCGTGGATATGCCCCAGCTCCTCGTGGACATGCCCCAGCACCCGTGGACATGCCCCAGCTCCTCGTGGATATGCCCCAGCTCCTCGTGGATATGACCCAGCTCCTCGTGGATTGCCCAGCTCCTCGTGGACATGCCCCAGCTCCTCGTGGACATGCCCCAGCTCCTCGTGGATATTGCCCCACCACCTCGTTAGTGCAGCATCATTGTTCACATTATAATTGAAATGGGAACAATATTGCTGCATTAACGAACCAAAAAAAATAAAAAAAAATGTTTATTTCATTTTTATAATTTTTTTTAAATATATTTTTATTTTTAATTTTTTTTAAAAAACTTTTTTCACATTCGTGTTTGGTATCGTTGGAACGGCCATGCTCTGGCCGATCCAACCATACCAAACATTAACCCCTAGCTGCCACAGATCGGGAGATAGGGAGTTCATTGGAACTCCCTATCTCCACCGTTGGTGGCAGTTAGGGGTTAACTCTAGGACTGGCGTCATCGTGCCATGCACGATGACGCCAGTCCTCAGGGGGAGTTCCCGGAGGCTTGGCCGACATCCAAGATGTCGGCCAGCTCCGGGAAAGGATCACGAACCGGCGCTTTTCAGCGCCAATTCGCGATCCAGCTCCCCAGGGGTTAATGCCAGGCACCATTTGGAAGGGCAGGCTGTGCCCTTCCAAATGGTGCCTGGGTTAACCCCGAAACGCCGCCGATCGGAGGGAGAGAGGTCCGAAGGACCTCCCCCTCCCTTTCAGGCGCCTCCTCCGCACATGCGGGGGGGCGCCTGAATTAGGTGTCATCGCGCTGTCGCAATGACACCTAATTTCACCGGTGGCGGTTCCGGATGCTGGGCTGACATCGAGGATGTCAGCCCGCACCGGGGGGGCCATCGATCGGCCGGAACCCGGCCGAACGCTGACCCCAAAGGGAGGATGCGCTCAGCGCGTCCTCCGCATACCAGCAGCCATGCGGAGGACCTCCATCGACGTGGTTAACAGTGTGGAAACCAAGCAATACATAATTAACTTATTGACGTAAAGCAACGCACACAAACAGGAAAATATAGAAAAAATAGAAAATTTATTTACAACATGGGGAAGGGAAGGGAACATGCCAAGGATGGCAAACTGCCCAACAGGGGCACAAACAACACAAACATACAATGGCGGCCATCTTCCAAGCCAGGCGTTCAGAGTATTGGTTCACTTTTAGAATTACTGGCATTTGAGGAGATGTTGGAGCTGGTCTGCATCTTTGATTACAAAGATTATGACTGCAGTAAGGGCCCTTACGGCAGGAAGAATAATTTTAGGAAGGATCGTATCATTGACAAGCTACGCGCACCACCATCCTGGAGGTGTTTGGGAAAGACGGGACGAAGGACCGCTGGTCCGACCTCAAAGCAGGCGAGCAGGAGCAGCTGAGGCACATCCGTATTGTCTCTGTCTTACTGCCGCTCCAGGATGTCCGCGGTGTTGATCAGGTGCTCCCGGAGTTCCTGCAGCAGTTCCTGGATGGCATCGAGTGTTCTGACAGCCAGCCTTAGTTCGCCAATCGCCTCTTGATTGCTAGGTCTGGCTTCTTCTATATATCCAATAAATGAAAGAAGGAAAATACAGTAAGTAAAGCAGGTTTCTATTTTTGACTGAAAGTCTTGAAAAAATATAACAGTAGTATATACCAGTGCTGGCGGCCTCCTGAGTCTCCGACTCCTCCCCCACCACCACTGTCTGCATATCCGGTGCTATATGTAAGAAATTAAAGAAATAAAAAATACAGTAAACAACAAAACTGATTTATTTTTGAACAAAAGTCGATGCAAAATACAACAGTAAAAAAAAAAAAACCTGGACTGGCGGCCTCCTGCTGCACCGGCTGCCTCTCTCCTTCGCCCTCCTCCTGCTCCTCCTCTTCCTCCTGGTCCTCCTCTTCCTCCTGCTCCTCTTGTGCTATACATAAAAAAAAAAAAAATTAAAATACAGTAAACTAAAAATGTTTCTGTTTTTGACCAAAAGTCGTTGCAAAATAAAACAGTATATACCAGCGCTGGTGGACGCCCGTGGCTCCCCCTCCTCCTCCACTGGGGCACTGGTGCCCGCCGGGGCAGATGCTGCCTTTGCCTTCTTCCTGTCTTCTGCCAAATCCAAAAAATATAACACGTAAATAATGCAGACTGGAAAAAATGGTATATCTATACAATATATTGCCGAAAGTATTGCGACACCCCTCCACTACCCACTACCAGCTTGACCCCCCACTACTCCCATCTCATAGGTCTAAAGTCACAAAATATTTATTTATTTCCCCTGCACATAGACATATATTACCGTTCATTTATATATTTTTTTCAGAAGTAAACATTACGTTTATTCAATAAAACTATTATTTGTGTTGTGTGCGTACAAAACGCATTGTGTGACTGCTTTTAGCTATTTTATAGATGCCTCAGCCTCAGTTTCACTTTCAGTTTCTGCTAATAATAAAACTGGATATTGCAGAAACAACAGAAATCCACCATTTTGTTTTGAAATTTGCATCTAAAGCATTCAATGACACTGCTGCAGCAGCTGCTGAGGATGTATTGAACGCAGCTCTGTTTGGATGCACTTTCAGAAGAACTACATGTCCCATCCTATCACTTAGCAGAGACGCAGAGATTTTTGTTGATGCGCAGGTGGGAGCCAATATTGGGCAAGCTGCGGGTCATCTCGTATGCATCACTCAATCACAACAACCCCCCCCAGCACACTACAGGCTACACACAGTGCCAAAAGAAATCCAGCATTGTAATTTCATCTACATACATCAAATGTCACAATTTTCACGAATACGTAAAATCACAAAAAGAAAGAGCTATGGCAAAAATGCATGTATGACGAGTTGTGAAAACGCAAAGCTATACACAATCACATTGCATGAAAAAAGGACTAGATAAATCAGCGTATTTCTGTGCACATTAGCACATTCAAGCACATTATTATTATTATACAGGATTTATATAGCACCAACAGTTTGCGCAGCGCTTTACAATATAACATGACACTTACGTTTCGCTATGACGCGGCGGATGCGTTTCAGCTGCTCCTGCTCGCGTACTTTTAAATCAGACCAGCGTTTCCGTAGCTGGTCCTTTGTCCGGTCCTTCCCAAACATCTCCAAAATGGTGGTGCGTAGCTTGTCTAAGATACGATCCTTCCTGGCGTTATTCTTCCTGCGGTAAGGTCCGTTCCGGCAATCGTAATCTTTGCTATCAAAGATGCGGACCAGCTCCAACATCTCTTCAAACGCCATATTTTGGGCCCGTTTCTTCCTGGGTGCAGGTGGTTCATCATGAGATGATGACGAGGTCTCCTCTCTTACAGCGGCCATCATGAAGAATAATAAAAACAATATTTTGTTCAAAAAGTTGACGATAAAACTAGCTCAATAAAGTTACGACATGTGCGCGCGCGCGCATGCGCGACCCGCGGACGAATCGGATCTGACCAAGATACGAATATTCTGATCGGATCATTGGAAACAAAAAAAAATTTACAGAATCAGCCATATAACCGATACTAGTTAAATATACGATGTCCAGACTTACCGAAATGGAACCGAAATCCCGAATGGAACTGAAATCATGAATAGAGGGAAAATAAATTTCGATTTGACACATTTCAAGTCCATTCGAAAATTCCGAAAAATTTTCGATTTGGCAAATTTTTCGTTTTTTTCGGAAAGTCTGTTCTCGTTTCAAAGCAATAGATTTCGATTTGACACATTTCAAGTCCATTCGAAATTCCGAAAATTTTTCGATTCGGTTCGGAAAACAGTTTGGATTCGACTTTTTTGGATCTAAAAAATTTCGGATTTTCGGCCGCATCGAAAGACCCGAATTGGGAAATTTCGTGAAAATTCCGAAATTCCGAAACCCGAAACGCACATCCCTAATCCACAGGTGTTTTCAATACCTGATTGAAAACACTTGAATGAACCTCTGTTCTTCAGAGTGGTAGTCTTTAAGGGGTTGAATAATTGTGTCAATGAAGAATTCACAAAAGAAACATTTACTACTGTATTACAAAACCAATTGATGTCATTTTAGTTGCATATGGTTCTTTAAAAAGTCCTTGTAGGATTTCATTCTGAATACAATTACAAATGTCACTAAATTCCCTAAAACCCTTTACAGCATTGGGGGGTGAATCATTTTTTGTAAATTGCTGCTCAGTGATTGCAGGATTCAGTCTGTGTTTCCCCAAAAATCTTGGCCTGTTAGCGCTCCATGAGGATGGGAGCAAGAAGCTGTGCACAGACGTCACTACCAGCTCAACTGCATTAATTTACTGCAACGTGTGTAAACAGACACATGACTTTCACTCCCCCGCAATATGATTAATAAGGAGCTGCACCAGGACACCCTGAGGTCACCGCTTCTGTCATTGGACGTATTCTCCAATACGAACCCTATGTGCTCTGTCCTACATAGATGATGTCATAATTATATGGAGAGGGATTAGACAGGGATTAGGGATGAGCCGAACACCCACCGAGTCCGGTTCGAGCCCGAACCCGAACTTCCCATTTGTTCGGGACCGAACCCGAACTCGAACTCCATGCAAGTCAATGGGGCTGAAAATTTGGTTTTTAGAGTGTCCTCCAAGAGGGCATATATGCTAGATATTTGCCATAAAAGGTGTATGGGGGTCCGGGTAGTGCCCTGGGGGACAGGAAACAATGACAAAAGTAAAAAAAAATACATTTTTAAAGGGACAGTGAGTTTTCCATGAAATAAAGGTTAAAAATAAAAACCAAAAATTCCTTCAAATATCGTGCCTAGGAGGTCCCCATAACCTGCCCGTGAAGTGGCGGATTTCTAGGATGTAAAGAAACACTTAAAAACAAAAAAATGACGTTTAATATGACGGTAAATGCTTTTCCTTTAATCTATCCATAAACAACTGCTTGGGGCGGCAGCCTGTATGAAAAGACATTTTAGGACGCGCAGAAAAAGTTTAGTGATTTTTTTTTGGCTAAATTATTGTGAAACTTATGCAGGCTTTGGATGAAAGTAACAATAGGTGCGTTAAAATTGGGCTTTTAGCGTCGGCAACAGTGCCGTCACACCGTAACCCCTCTGAGGATATGAATCTGATACAGGCGTCAATGGCAGTGCACCCAGATATTGTGCCTTTAATGCCAGGCATGCAAGTACTATCATACAGTAACCCCTCTGTGGTATTGTGGAAGAGTGCAGGGGTGGACCATGTGGTCCTATATTGAAAAGTGTTTTTTTTAATCTGTTAATGGGCGTCAGGGCACCCAGATATTGTGCCTTTAATGCCAGGCCAGCAAGTATCATCATACAGTTTGTGAGTTCCTACGGGAATAGGGCCCTCATCTCCTCCTGTACTGTTTGTCAAATGTTGTTCAATGTATTGTAACCCTGTCTATACTGTGCTTATTGTACAGCGCTGCGGAATATGCTGGCGCTTTATAAATAAAGAATA
This sequence comes from Leptobrachium leishanense, assembly GCA_009667805.1. Lineage (NCBI taxonomy): Eukaryota > Metazoa > Chordata > Amphibia > Anura > Megophryidae > Leptobrachium > Leptobrachium leishanense. The sequence goes on along the minus strand of CM019066.1, from coordinate 52,301,367 downwards.
ATAATAATACAGTAACCCCTCTGTGGTATTGTGGAAGAGTGCAGGGGTGAACCATGCGGTCCTATATTAAAAAGATATGCATCTGGTTAAGGCGTCAGTGCACCCAGATATTCTGCCTTTGGTGCCAGGCCAGCAAGTGCCATCACACCGTAACCCCTCTGTGGTATTGTGGAAGAGTGCAGGGTTGGACCCTGCAGTCCAATATTAAAATGATATGAATCTGGTACAGGCGTCAGTGCACCCAAATATTGTGCCTTTGGTGGCAGACTGCCAGGCCAGCAAGTATCATCTGTGAGCTGGGAAACAGGTAGCGGGTGCGGCTCTCTGGGGTGAGCACTCTTGAAAGGTTCAGAGACCAGACCAGTGACTTTTCTTCAAACGGGGGTACATTTATTGCAGCAACCCACAGGTTATACACCACACTGTATATTGCTCAAAATAAACAGTTCAAAAGCAAAGAAAATTCCTAGCCGTGTCCCGGCACTAACTAAACATACAATAGCCCTGATTAACAACCTTTGTAAACCTAGTGTTTGTCAGGCTTCAGAAAACCAACCTTGTGCTCCAGCAGATAGAGACCGTCTGCTCCCCAGACTCCAGAGCGATGTCTGTTTGCCTCACCTGCACTAAATTGCCACTGAGGCCAAGTGCAAAACCAGGTGCTTAGAGGTTCCGGAAGGTGTAAGAGAGAAATCTGGGTGACACATAAACCCCGGACAGAACCTTTCCTTGCTCTCTACATGATGCCCTGTTACACATCATACAGTAACCCCTCTGTGGTATTGTGGAAGAATGCAGGGGTGGACCATGTGGTCCTATATTGAAAGGTTTTTGATCTGGTAATGGGCGTCAGTGCACTCAGATATTGTGCCTTTAATGCCAGGCCAGCAAGTATCATCATACAGTAACCCCTCTGTGGTATTGTGGAAGAGTGCAGGGTTGGACCATGCGGTTCAAAAAAATAAAATGATATAAATCTGGCACAGGCGTCAGTGCAGCCAAATATTGTGCCTTTCATGGCAGCAAGTGCCTTCACACCGTGACCCTTTTGTGGTATTGTGGAAGAGTTCAGTGCTGGAGGTTTTGTGAATGCAGAAGAGATCCCCGATCTATTCAGTTACGTCAGCATCAGGGGATTGATAGCTGCTGATCCAGGACTGATTAATTTTTATAAAAGTCAGCCGGTCTACAGAGTCGGTGGACAGACGCACTCTTTTGTCTGTGACAAAACCTCCAGCGGCACTGAATGTCCTTTCGGAAAGCACGCTAGACGAAGGGCAACCTAGTAGCTGCATAGCATATTGGCTAAATTCTGGCTAGTGATCCAATCTCAACACCCAGTAAGCCAGTGGATCATCTGCTGGAAAGGTATCCAGGTCTGCCCTTGCCCCTAGGTAGTCCTGCACCATATGGTGAAGACGCTGGCAATGGGTGCCTACATTTGACGTCCTTGGGCGTCGTGGACTAAAAATGTTTTAAAAAGCATCAGTCAAGTGGCCCTGGCCTTCACCGCTATTCCTCTGATCACCTGAAGCCTCAGAAGCACGTGTGTCAGCACTTGGTAATCTACCAGTGCCTGGAAAGGTGTTACACAAGTGTCGCTTTAGAAAGTCCTCAAGTTTTTTCATCCTGTGCTCCCTCTGTGCGGGCAGGATGAGCTCTGCAACTTTCCCGTTGTATCGTGGATCAAGAAGGGTTGCCAACCAGTAATGATCCCTCTCCTTGATAGCACGAATCCTGGGGTCCTTTAGCAGGCTTTGCATCATTAGGGAGCCCATGCAGCGTAGATTGGAGGTGGCATTAGCTGCCAAGTCTTCCTGGTCAAAGAGGATGACCTTATCGTGCATTTCCTCCTCCCAGCCACGCACAAGCCCTTCTGTTTCTGGGCACACAAAACCCTCCCTTGAGGAATCCCCACCTTCAATGCCCCCACTACTTAAATAGTCCTCCTCCTCCTGTCTGATCTGAGTAGGACCCGCTGGAATGCTGTCTGCGGAAAGACTGGGGCCTTGAGAGCTAGGGAAGGCCTCCTCTTCCTCCCGCTGCTCTGCCTCTAGAGCCACATCTATAATTCCCCGCAGAGTGTGCTCCAGCAGGAACACTAAAGGAATTGTGTCACTGATGCATGCACTGTCCCTGTGTCACGGATCCCCCTGATTACCAAAAGTGTGGTCCCTTTACGCAGACCGCTCTCTACCCTTCCGATCCTTGAATGGTCGGCAATGCTAAGCAGACAAATAACCAGACAATATTTAAACAAGGGGTAACACCAGACAGAGGTATGGAATAAAGTATTGTCACGAATCTTTCTGACTACTAAGATATAGATCTCTTTATGTAGCTCACTCTCTACTCTTCCGATCCTTGAATGGTCGGCAAAGCTATGAATGCAATGAAACAGGTAACAGACAAAGAAAGGGAAATACCAGACAGGGGTACAGACCAGATCATAAGTCCTCCCTAGGACTTTAGTAATAGCAGAGGTAGTCTGATGTGTGCTTAGGATGCCACACAGACTGACCTCGGTACCAACGTTAAGGGCAGAACTTAAAGCAGAGTAAATGCCAATACCAGGAGTCATACACAGGAGGATACGTTTGCCAATGCCAAGGGTCATGCACAGGAGGGTTCGTTTGCCAATGCCAGGGGTCAATACACAAGAGGGTTCGTTTGCCAATGCCAGGGGTCAATACACAGGAGGGTTCGTTTGCCAATGCCAGGGGTCAATACACAAGAGGGTTCGTTCGCCAATGCCAGGGGTCAATACACAAGAGGGTTTGTTTGCCAATGCCAGGGGTCAATACACAAGAGGGTTCGTTTGCCAATGCCAGGGGTCAATACACAAGTGGGTTCGTTTGCCAAATATCACAAGAGCTCTGCGGGATGTGAATACCACGTCAGGGCACCGGTGTATGGGAGAGACTGGGTTTTAAACCCGGCGGGTCCGCGTCACAGCGCCAGGCCCCGCCCCTCGGCGTCCAACGTGAGCGGGCCCGGAAGCGCTTACATTCGGCGCCTGGCCAGCGAGCAGCGTGGAAGCTGCTGCCAGGCGCCCCTTCCCCTGGGTCCCCGTGACAGAACCCCCCCCTCCAGGGGCGGCCACTGGACGACCCCCAGGGGCACGGGGGTGTGCCAAATAGAAGGCCTTCACTAGCCTAGGAGCATGGACTTCCGCAGCCGGTACCCAAGAACGGTCCTCCGGACCGTAACCCACCCAATCAACCAAATACTGCAAGGACCCCCTAGACAGCCTGGCACCCAGAATGGCTTTAACTTCGATTTCCTCCTCGCCCTCCACAGAGACAGGAGGCGGTGGAGCATGGACTTTGGTGTACCGGTTACATAACAGCGGCTTCAAAAGGTTTACATGGAACACATTGTGTATTTTAAAATGGGGGGGTAACGCCAAAGCATAGGAGACAGGGTTGAGTCGCCGTAGAATCTTATAAGGACCGATATACCTAGGAGCCAACTTCATGGAAGGCACTAAGAGCTTGATGTTACGTGAAGATAGCCAAACCCTGTCCCCAACCTGATACACGGGTGCCTGCCTCCTGTGTCTGTCGGCCTTAGTTTTCTGGATGGCACTACTCTCCTCCAGTGCCCGTCTCACTCTCTCCCAAGTCTCTTTCAATGATGCCAGTTGCTCGTCTAAAGCAGGAATCGTGGTATCAGAAAACGTGGTGGGGAGCACGGGAGGATCAAAGCCATAAACAGTGAAGAAAGGAGAATGACCTGTGGATTCACTCACTGCGCTGTTAATAGCATATTCTGCCCATGGTAGCAGATCCGACCAATTATCTTGTTGTTCTGAGATGAAGCACCTGAGATATTTCTCTATGTTTTGGTTTGCTCGTTCTGCTGCTCCGTTGGTCTGGGGGTGATAGGCCGAAGAGAAAGAGAGGTCTATCCCCACGTTCTTACAGAACCCTCTCCAGAATCCGGAGATGAATTGGGTCCCCCTATCAGAGACTATCTCCGAGGGACACCGTGAATGCGGACCACATTGGCAATGAATATGGGCACCAGTTCAGCTGCCGAAGGTAGTTTCTGAAGAGGAACATAGTGACCCATCTTGGAAAATCGATCTATGATCGTAAGTATCACTGTATTCCCTCTTGACTCAGGTAACTCTACTATAAAATCCATGGCTACATGTGACCAGGGTCGTTCGGGGATCGGCAAAGGCTGGAGTAAGCCAATGGGTGCTGTTTTGGGACTTTTCTGCCTTGCGCATACTTCGCACACGGCAATGTAATCTTTGACATCTCGGCGCAACGTGGGCCACCAGAGGAGTTTACTGATACTAGACACAGTCTTGGTGATACCCATATGCCCGGAAGTTTTATTGTCATGATAGATGTTAAGTACCTCTTCTCTTTCGTTCTCAGGCACAAAGAGTCTCGCAGGAGGTTTTCCCCAGGAGCTGCGCCCTGGACGGTCTGCAACCTTTTCATTAGAGGAGACGAAACACTAATCGTGGTAGCGGCTATAATCCTCTCCTGGGGTACAATGGGATGCTGATCTTGGATATTATGTTCATAAGACTCATACTGTCTCGACAATGCGTCTGCTTTAACGTTTCTGGACCCAGGTCTATAGGTAAGCACGAAATTAAAACTTGAAAGAAACAATGACCATCTCGCTTGTCTGGAATTTAAACGTTTGGCATCTCCAATGTACGTGAGATTCTTATGGTCGGTTATAATAACAATGGGGTCCTTAGACCCTTCTAATAAGTATCTCCATTCGGCCAGGGCCGCGATGACTGCTAACAATTCTCTATTTCCAATGTCATAGTTCTTCTCTGCCGGGGACAACTTCCGAGAATAGAAGCCGCATGGATGCAAGGGTTTGTCAGGAGCCTCCCTTTGGGACAAGACTGCACCAAGACCTAGTTCGGAGGCGTCAACTTCTAATTGGAAAGGCAGAGCCGGATCTGGATGCCGGAGAACAGGGGCAGTAGTAAAGGCTTGCTTTAGTGCCTCAAAGGCTTGAGTGGCTTGAGGTGTCCATTTCTGATTCCCCACCCCTTTCTTTGTCATAGCCGTGAGGGGGGCCACCAAGGCCGAAAAATCTTTAATGAACCTTCGGTAATAGTTCGTAAACCCCAGAAACCTCTGAATGGCTTTAAGTCCTTGGGGTAGAGGCCAGTCAAGAATAGCTGAGAGCGTCTTGGGATCCATTTGAAAACCCCCAGGAGTTATAATATAACCAAGGAATTGCACAGTTACTATGTCGAATAGACATTTTTCTAGCTTACAGTACAATCCAGCCTTCAATAGTTTTTTCAATACTTGTTTCACGTGGACATGATGAGTGTCCACAACAGGAGAGTATATCAAGATATCATCCAGGTATACTATGACGAATTCTTGCAGAAATTCCCTTAGAGTGTCATTTATAAGGTCCTGAAAGACGGCTGGCGCATTACACAACCCAAAAGGCATCACCAGGTATTCGTAATGCCCGCTACGTGTATTAAAAGCCGTTTTCCATTCGTCTCCCTTTTTAACCCTGACCAGGTTGTACGCTCCGCGTAAATCAAGCTTAGTATAGACACGAGCCCCTTTTAATCGGTCAAACAATTCTGTTATGAGGGGTATGGGATATGCATTTCTTATAGTGATCCTATTCAAACCCCTATAGTCGATGCAAGGTCGCAGATCTCCCTTTTCTTGGAAACAAAAAAGAAACCTGCTCCTGCTGGAGAGGAGGACCGTCTAATGAATCCTCGTTCCAGATTCTCCCTTATATATTCCTCCATAATGTCATTCTCTCTTTGTGACAAAGGGTATACGTGACCCCTAGGAGGCATCGTACCAGGGAGCAAATCAATGGCACAGTCATATGGACGATGTGGTGGTAGGACCTCAGTCCTGGCTTTAGAGAACACCTCCTTTAATGCCATGTAACATTGCGGAACCTCTGTGGACAAAGGAGGGGCTGTGGCAATATTGAGGCTACCAATCACATTAACTGTGCCTAGACACTTAGACTGACAATTCTGACCCCAACATTTTATGTCTCTCTGGACCCAATCGACTACTGGGTTGTGCTCTGTTAGCCATGGAAACCCAAGAACGACAGGACACGAGGGCGATTCAATGATTTGAAATTTGATTGTTTCCTGGTGCAAAACTCCTGTTTTCATACATACATCGATTGTGTCGTGAGTAATATGTGGACAAGACAGGGGTTTACCATCAATGGCCTCCACCCTTAGAGGTCTTTCCCGGAGAACCAGAGGTATGAGGTTTTTGGCAGCAAAGTTCTTATCCATAAAATTGCCTGAGGCCCCAGAGTCTAAGAATGCCTCAGTCTTGAGGTGAACCCCCTCCCAGGTTAGGGAGACCGGTAACAGGATCCTGGATTTTTTTTTTTTCATTATCCACAAAGGAGGCACACAGAGAACCGACAACCTGGGTGTCTCCTGTTCTGACTCCCACCCTGCCATGTTCAGCCCTACCAACCCTGGGTCTCTGAGGACATTGAAGGCGGAAGTGATCTGCCCCTGCACAATAGAAGCAGAGGCCCTTTTCTCTTCTGTGCGCTCTTTCTGCCTCTGAAATACCTGTCCTCCCTATTTGCATGGGTTCAACGATGGGTAACTCTGTTTTCACATTCTCCGGGCCACCCGACGTACTGGTGTGTCTGGGTAACGAGGGCAACGGAGGCAAGACCCTTCTGGGTCTATCTCTGGTGTGTCTCCTTTCCCTGATTTGATCGTCCATGGCTATACAGAAATCTATCAGGTGGTCAAGATTCTCTGGTAATTTTAAGGGAGCCAGCTCAAACATAAAAGCCTCGTTCAAGCCTTCGGTAAAGGCTAAGGTTAAAACGTCGTTCGGCCAAAGTACTTCAGAAACTAAAGTTTTAAACTCTATGGCATAATCGGCGACCCTCTTATTACCTTGTTTGATGTGAAACAAGGACCTACCCGCATTGGTAGCCCTTCTAGAGGGATCAAAGGTACGTTTTAACTCAGAGGTAAAACCCTCATAGTCATAAATGATGGGTTTCTTATTTTCCCACAACGGCGTAGCCCACAATAAAGCTTTTTCTGTTAAATGATTAATCAGATATCCTACTTTGGCTTTATCAGATATACAAGAACCTGGATTGTTCTCAAACAGAATCTCGAGTTGAGTCAAAAACCCCCGACATAGGCTTGGTGTACCATCATAGCGTAGGGGTGCCTTCATACTAAGCCTATGTCCTTCAGGGGGGACGGAACTGACCCTAGGTAACACTGGATCTGGAGGTTTGTGGTACCTGTATTGGACCGATTTAACAGGGTTTGCAGAGCGAGAGAAATCTGGTCCATCCTATGGTCCTGTTCCTCTTGTCTGGCTGCGATACGTGCCAACTGGTTAGAGAGGTCTGCGGGATCCATTGGCCCTGACGTAATGTCACGGATCCCCCTGATTACCAAAAGTGTGGTCCCTTTACGCAGACCGCTCTCTACCCTTCCGATCCTTGAATGGTCGGCAATGCTAAGCAGACAAATAACCAGACAATATTTAAACAAGGGGTAACACCAGACAGAGGTATGGAATAAAGTATTGTCACGAATCTTTCTGACTACTAAGATATAGATCTCTTTATGTAGCTCACTCTCTACTCTTCCGATCCTTGAATGGTCGGCAAAGCTATGAATGCAATGAAACAGGTAACAGACAAAGAAAGGGAAATACCAGACAGGGGTACAGACCAGATCATAAGTCCTCCCTAGGACTTTAGTAATAGCAGAGGTAGTCTGATGTGTGCTTAGGATGCCACACAGACTGACCTCGGTACCAACGTTAAGGGCAGAACTTAAAGCAGAGTAAATGCCAATACCAGGAGTCATACACAGGAGGATACGTTTGCCAATGCCAAGGGTCATGCACAGGAGGGTTCGTTTGCCAATGCCAGGGGTCAATACACAGAGGGTTCGTTTGCCAATGCCAGGGGTCAATACACAGGAGGGTTCGTTTGCCAATGCCAGGGGTCAATACACAAGAGGGTTCGTTCGCCAATGCCAGGGTCATACACAAGAGGGTTTGTTTGCCAATGCCAGGGGTCAATACACAAGAGGGTTCGTTTGCCAATGCCAGGGGTCAATACACAAGTGGGTTCGTTTGCCAAATATCACAAGAGCTCTGCGGGATGTGAATACCACGTCAGGGCACCGGTGTATGGGAGAGACTGGGTTTTAAACCGGCGGGTCCGCGTCACAGCGCCAGGCCCCGCCCCTCGGCGTCCCACGTGAGCGGGCCCGGAAGCGCTTACATTCGGCGCCTGGCCAGCGAGCAGCGTGGAAGCTGCTGCCAGGCGCCCCTTCCCCTGGGTCCCCGTGACACCCTGCTCACCATCCTCGTTGCCTCCTCAAATGGTGACAGTACAGTGCATGCATCCTTGATCATCAGCCACTGCGGGGGGGGGAAACAAGTTGACCTGAACCTGTCCTTGTGCCATACTGACACAGGTACTCATTGATGGCCCTCTGCTGCTTGTGCAGATGCTGCAGCATTGCTAATGTCGAGTTCCACCTGGTGGGCATGTCACAGATCAGACTGTTTGTGGGAAGGTGGAACTCTCTTTGAATTTCTGCCAGGCGAACGCTTGCTGGGAATGACCGTCTGAGGTGGCTGCAGACTTTTCTGGCCTGGATGAGAAGCTCTGGCAGCCCTGGGTACTTGGTTAGGAAACGCTGTACCACCAGATTTAGGGCGTGTGCTAGGCATGGTACATGCATTAATTTACACTTGCGTAGGGCGGAGCGAAGGTTGCTGCCATTATCGCAGACGATCATTCCCAGCTCAAGCTGGCGTGGTGTTAACCATCTCTGCACCTGCCCCTGCAGAGCTGACAAAATTTCTGACCCGGTGTGGCTCCTGTCCCCTAAATAAACCAGCTCAAGCACAGTATGGCATCTTTTTGCTTGAGCCATTGCGTAGACCCTGTCAGGTGTCGGTTTAACTGCCACTTCACCAGACACAGAGAAGGAGGAGGAGGAAGAGGTGGTGGTGGTGGAGCAGACAGACCTCATACAAGCAGCTTTCTGGAGGTGTGGTGGATGAACAAGCTCCAGCACAGAGCCCTGTCTTGGATCCCTCCCAGCTGCAATCAGAGTTACCCAGTGTGCCGTGAAGGAAATGTAATGACCCGGTCCATGCTTGCTGGACCACGTGTCTAAAGTGACATGCACCTTGCTGCTGACTGCCTTTCCCAATGACTGGATAACATTGTCTTCCACGTGCTGGTATAGTGCTGGAATGGCCTTGCGTTAAAAGTAATGGCGTTTTGGAACCTGCCACTGTGGTACAGCACATTCAGCAAATTCACGGAAGGGAACAAAGTCCACCAGCTGGAAAGGCAGCAGCTGCAATGCGAGTAATTTTGCTAAGCTGGCTTGCTAAAATGGTTGGGACTATATTTTATCTTTCGCTGCAGCAGCTGTGGCAACGTAATCTGACTGCGTAAATCTTCAGCTACTGGGATGATGTCACATTGTGAGGAAGGACCTGCTGGTACATCCATTACTGTAGCATCATCCCTGTCGGTGGAGGTTGTAGGCAGTGACATGGCAGGACATACAGTGTGGGTAGAGACAGATGAGGAGGAGGAGGACCTACGCAAAGTTTTGCGCCAACGGGATGTGTGGCACTTGTTCATATGTCGCCTCAAGCACGTGGTACCCAAGTGTCCGGTGTTTATCCCACGCTTTAGTCTCATCTGACATAGATTACAAATAGCAACGGTGGGGTCTGCTGCACATTTCTTAAAGAACTCCCAGACAGCAGAGTTCCTGCATGTGTTCTTTGAGACAACAGCGCTCTGCACCAGAGCAGCTCTGACATGTGATGCCTTGGACTGGCTAGTGCTACATTTGGTCACAGAGGATGTTGTGCTTTGTGTTTGCTGTGCCTCCTCCTCCCCCTCCTCCTCACTTGATTCCTCAGTTCGATCTGGCACCCAGGTGGAGTCAGTGACCTCATCATCAATGTCATCTTCACCCTTTATCTCCTCGTCACTGGAACCAACTTGGCAGTATGCTGCAGCTGCTGGGGCAACATGAGTGAAAGTTATTTGTGTGTCATCACTGGCACCCCCTTCCTCTAGGTTGATTATACTCCCTTGCTCAACCTCAGAGATTGAATCAGAGCACTGTACTTGCTGCGCATCCTCAAGCAGCATGTCACTCTCATTGTAGTCAAACAATTCAGCTGACTCCTCCGTGTGTGATAGCGAGGCTACGGCAGGAGTAGCTGTGGACATGGAGGCTGCATTAGATGCTTTGGCAGCTGAGGTAGACTGTAAAGCACTAGAAGCCTGGCTGGCAGAGGACTCGGAGGATGAGGATGGCCTGGTTAGCCAATCCACAAAGTCCTCTGTATGTTGCTGCTGCTTAAGATGGCCAGCACCAGTTAGAAAGGACAAGCGTGCCCCTACAGAGGATGCACCACGTCCACCACGACCAGAGACACAGCTTTCCGACACAGGGGCTGCTTGCTCTCTTATCTGTGTCTGGGAGCGTCTGCCTGTCCTTTTTATTCTTTCAGACATGGTGAGTTATATATAGATTAATATATACAGAACTCTGATTCAACTCTGGTATAAAGATTTAAAGAACTCTGGTATAACTCAGTGAGACACCCTGATAGCTGGCAGCCAGTGACGAGACACAGATCACCTTAATTCACAAATGTTTTAAAGAAATTAGTGAGCCCCAAAATACAGCGTGGTACTGGTTGTGTGACAAGACACACATCACCTAAATTCCCTGATATTTGGTAGAAATGAGACCCCCCAGACCCCCCAGTAGCGTGGCAGACCGGCAGTAACAAGACACAACTATCTCATTTGAAATCTCCTCTGAAATGCGTGCAGAATCGGCGCGTGGAAACGTTATATAGTGTGCTGCGAGACTTAGCTCTGTGAGCCCATGATTGGGCAAAATTTGCCCAATCAGGACTCTGAGCGGTGATTGACATAGTGTTGAACCAGTCTTGCACCAGACCTGTTGTCAGGTGCAAGGCTGTAGCCAATTACGAGCTTCAGGCCAGTGGGAAAATACATTGTGGTCGAACATGCGGCGAACACCTGGAAATGTTCGGGATCTACTCGAACACACTAAGTTCGGGTCGAACCCCGAACCGTCCGAACCCGAACAGCTCATCCCTAACAGGGATTAGAACAATTTTTTGAACATCTTAATAATAACCAATTAGGTATTAAATTGGAGTATAATATTAGTTCGACCCAAGTAGATTTCCTCGACCTAACTCTATACATAGAAAATAATGAATTGAAGACTCGGACTTTCTTCAAACCTGTACAAGTTAATGGTTATATCCCCACAAATAGTGGGCATCATCCATTATGGCTAAAATCAGTCCCAAAAGGACAACTTTTACGTCTTCGTAGAAATTGTACGGATGTGACACAATATTTACATCAAGCTGAGAGATTAGTAAACCAGTTCAAAGAGAAGGGTTATGATGAGATATTCCTAAATGAAATTAAAAGAGAGGTCCTTGCACTTAGTAGGGACTCACTTTTGAAATACAAACCACAACGAGAAGAGAAACACGATATGTCTCCTTTATTATGGATTATAATATGGACAATAAAAAAATAATAATTAAGAAATCGGTAGAAAAATATTGGTCAGTTTTAAGAAACGATCCAACTTTGGTTGATATATTACCTGAAAAACCTAAAATAATTTTCAGAGGAGGAAAGAACTTGACCAGGAATTTAGTCCACAACCATATTAAAACTAAAAATAACGATATCTATGGACTAGATAAATGTTTTGGCCTAACCCCTGGCTATTATGGCTGTGGGCATTGTATAGCATGTCGGAAAACTATGAGCAAAAAAAGGGTAATAAAGAAATTTGATGGAGGAATGAGAGGTTCAAATTATAAAATAAAGGATTTGATTACCTGCCACACTAAAAACGTAATATATGTATTAAAGTGTACGTGTGGAAAACAATATGTAGGACAAACTTCATGACCATTGTTCATTAGAATCAACGAACATCTCTGTAACATAACCAGAGGATATAACAAACATAGTGTTTCCTCTCATTTTAAAGATATACACAATTGTAATCCGAAAGATCTAATATTTATGGGTATAGAAAAAATTAAACGAGATTGGAGAGGGACAAATATTAGTGAGAAACTTATAAAAACCGAGATGAAGTGGATGTCACGGAATGGCCCAGCACCCTCAGCCAGGGGCGGTGCAGTGACAGTGGTGGCTATGGACACTTGGGTGTGGTGGCACGCACCTAGTTTTGCAAGTACTTTTATTTAGATGTGATTGCTGTGTGGTGTAATAAAGTGTCCCCGTTGGTTTATTGCGTAATGTATTTTCCCTTTGTCTGCCTTGCTCGCCGCCATTTTCCGATCACCTTGTGGCGCAGTTCAGAATCTTCGATTCGGAAAATGGCCGATTCGAACCATCCGGTTCGAATCGTAAAATGGCCGATTCGGACCATCCGGTCCGAATTGGCGACTCCCTGAATCGTAATGGCCAATGGGTCCGGGAGGGCGGGCAAGGAGTCCCATTGTATTGTAATTTTGTGGAAAGTGATAAATGCTTGAACTGTAAATAATAAAGCCAGATTTAGCAGTGCATCCAGCCTCGACTGATGTGGTTATGTTTCCGCCGTACTTTTCGTTCTGAGAATCCCTCGAGGTCTCAGGGTGCGGTGTCCCAGATCCGAACCGAACCGAGCGCTCTGTGCCTGCATCGAGCATCAGGGCAGAGGCGCAGCGGAAGGTGATTCGGTTCCCAGATCGAGAGATCCGATCCGAAGGGCGCGGCCGTGTACCGCGCTTCGGTATTGCGAGGGATTGCGGTAAGATCCGAATCCCTCGCCGATCCCGCAAGATCCGAAGATTCATCTGTCCCCGATCCGAAAAGTCCTCTACCGGAGATCCGAAGATTCACCCGCACCTGGATCGGAAACGTTTCCCGCAAGAGAAGATCCGAAACGTTTCCCACATAAGAGCCGAAGATTCCTCCGCGGCTGGCAGATCCGATTTCCACGAACGTCCCACACCCACAAGGTCAGTGAACCAGCTGCTCGGGACGCTGAGTGCCGTATGGCTCAGTGGTCGGGCTGGTTCTAGGCAGGGGTCTCCTCCACCGCCCGCTAACCCCTCCCCGGGGTCACGCCAGGCCGCACGAGACGCCGAGTGAGCGTCACTCGGTAGTCGGGCCAGCGGTAAGCGACGGGGTCACGCAGATTGAGCACACCCGCAGGCGGAACAACATCCCATTCCGTCATACTGGTGGCAGCGGTGGGATTGCTCTCTGCAGGCCCCTAGGAGACCTACGCCATGGTGGTGTACACCTACTACGACCGGGACACCCTGCGTGGGATGTTGGAAAACCGGGGAGGAACGCCGGGTAAGAAGAACTGGAAAACCCTGATCAAGGAACTGACCAGGATGGATCAGGACAGGGTGACGACGCCCGTCCCCAGCCCTGTCCACGCAGAGGTGGAGGAAGATGCTGGCCTCAGAGAGTTGCGGCGTCGGATCGCCCTGCTCGGAGATGCCTCATCGACGGTGGACAGATACGAAGTGATTCGGGAGTTCTACCGGGAAGTTGAGCAGGAGAAGGAACGCCAGCACGAGCTGCGGTTGGCAGAGCTCCGCGGAGCAGAGCCTGAATACAGTAACCCCGAACCCTACCCCGTGGAACCCTGGGTCGAGGCTCACAGCTCGACTGGAGCTTCACCCTGGGAATCTGCAACCCCCAGTGATTGCCCTTGCGGGACTCTCAGCTCGCCTAGAGCCTGTACTGAGGACGTCACTCATCCCAGCGACCCTCGGATGGAGACTCACAGCTCGCCTGGAGCTGCACCTGAGGACGCCACATTCCCCATTGAGGAGCGGTGCTCCTGCGCTGGCACCTTCGCTGACATGAAGGTCGTGTTGGCAAGAAGGCTGCAGGAGGGCCTGGAGCGGGACCAGAGGTCCACAGAGGAACTGTGGTACGAGGCCCTGGACCATGAGCGGGACTGCCATGGTGTGTACATTCCTTCCGACGCTGTCGTCCATCGGGTGCAGTACGATGTGCGAGCAGCGTTCCTGCAAGGTCGGGCCCCAGAGGAGTGGGAGGCCGAGCTCCGGAGTCTGGTGCAACAGGAGATCGCACTGGACGCCGCGTACCGCGCGCTCCGGTGGCTAACCGCCCCTCCGACAGTGCGCCCTATTGAAGGCAGTTCCACTGCAGGGCCTCGCTACGGAGGCACGGGGCTGCTTTACGAGGGCATGGCCGCCGACCCCGAGTTTGGAGAGGAGACCGAGGAGCGGATGGAAGACATCCTGGAGCGACGGGAACTGGAGATCCCGTCAGACAGCAGGGACTCAGTGTTTGAGGAGCTGGAGTCCCTAGCCGAGCGAGAGTGGGAGCTCGAGGTGGCTTACCGAAAACTGTTGGACGGCGTTCCGCAGTCGAGCCTGAGCTCCCCGTGGTGGGACGGGTCGGCGGAGGAAGTCGACAGTCCCCAGGTTTGGGACCTATGGGAGGCCGAGGCGGACCCATGGGTGCCCGTGGGGGTTCCGGCAGAGGAAGTTACCCCCTTCACCCCGCAAGAGGACAGGGTGGCTGAGGCCACGGGTCCAGTGGGGGAGGAGACGGATGGTCTCCCCGGGATGGGTTGTGCGCAACCATTGTTTGCCCCGGGGGGTGAAGTGACCATCCTTCCCCAAGGAGATCTCCAACCAATCAACAGCAGTAGGTTATGTGGGAGAGGCTGAACCCGATGGACGCATGTCTTTTTTCAGCCTATATAACTATGTAACTATGTAACTATGTAACCAGCGGAAGAGCTGGCTACAGGGCAGAGTGTCGCTGGCCTCTGCCCACTGCTTACAGTCCGCCAGGAGAAGCAGACAGATGGTTCCCCCGGGATGGGTTGTGCGCAACCATTGATTGCCCCGGGGGAGGAAGAAACCATCCTCCCGCAAGGAGATCCTCACCCAGCTGAAGAGCTGGCCCCGGGGCAGAGTGCCGCTGGCCTCTGCCCACTGCCCACGGTCTGCCCGGTGGAGCAGACAGATGGTCCCCCCGGGCTGGGTTGTGCGCAACCGCTGATGGCCCCGGGGGGGAAAGAAACCATCCTTCCCCAAGGAGATCTCCAACCAGCGGAAGAGCTGGCTACGGGGCAGAGTGTCGCTGGCCTCTGCCCACTGCTTACAGTCCGCCAGGAGAAGCAGACAGATGGTTCCCCCGGGATGGGTTGTGCGCAACCATTGTTTGCCCCGGGGGGTGAAGTGACCATCCTTCCTCAAGGAGATCTCCAACCAGCGGAAGAGCTGACACCAGGGCAGAGCGCCGCTGGCCTCTGCCCGTTTCTCCCAACTTGCCCCGAGGGGCAGAGCGAGGATGACCCCGTGCAACTGCTGTTGCATCCATTTGTCTCCTTCTTCGGCTGCCAGGAAGAGCAGCCAGGTTTGGCTCTATTTGTTCCCTCGGTTGCCGTGTCCGTACCTGGCCATCCAGCGGAAGAGCTGGCGACGGGGCAGAGCGCCGCTGGCCTCTGCCCATTTTGGCAACCCTTGGGCTCGGGGGCCTCACGCAGCCACGGTTCTGTCCCACGGCTGACCTGGGCACCCGGGGCGTGTGCATTTAGCACCCGGGTTCCCCGGGTGAGCGATAACCCTGGAGGGGACACAGGAGGTACTCCGGCCCAGACGTATGGCCTCTCACCCAGCCGGGGTAACCCTAAGGACGTGGGGTCCCGACCAAGCTGGCACGGCCGCAAGGCCAAATGGAGAGGCCTGGTGACCCGGCCTCCCCAGACAGACTACGGGCCTGGGAGCACCGACTTCCCCGGTATGACCCGGTGGGGTCAGACCAGGTGCGTCGAACTGGGGGAGGGGGAGGAGTGTCACGGGATGGCCCAGCACCCTCAGCCAGGGGCGGTGCAGTGACAGTGGTGGCTATGGACAATTAGGTGCGGTGGCACGCACCTAGTTTTGCAAGTGCTTTTATTTAGATGTGATTATTGTGTGGTGTAATAAAGTGTCCCCGTTGGTTTATTGCGTAATGTATTTTCCCTTTGTCTGCCTTGCTCGCCGCCATTTTCCGATCACCTTGTGGCGCAGTTCAGAATCTTCGATTCGGAAAATGGCCGATTCGAACCATCCGGTTCGAATCGTAAAATGGCCGATTCGGACCATCCGGTCCGAATTGGCGACTCCCTGAATCGTAATGGCCAATGGGTCCCGGGAGGGCGGGCAAGGAGTCCCATTGTATTGTAATTTTGTGGAAAGTGATAAATGCTTGAACTGTAAATAATAAAGCCAGATTTAGCAGTGCATCCAGCCTCGACTGATGTGGTTATGTTTCCGCCGTACTTTTCGTTCTGAGAATCCCTCGAGGTCTCAGGGTGCGGTGTCCCAGATCCGAACCGAACCGAGCGCTCTGTGCCTGCATCGAGCATCAGGGCAGAGGCGCAGCGGAAGGTGATTCGGTTCCCAGATCGAGAGATCCGATCCGAAGGGCGCGGCCGTGTACCGCGCTTCGGTATTGCGAGGGATTGCGGTAAGATCCGAATCCCTCGCCGATCCCGCAAGATCCGAAGATTCATCTGTCCCCGATCCGAAAAGTCCTCTACCGGAGATCCGAAGATTCACCCGCACCTGGATCGGAAACGTTTCCCGCAAGAGAAGATCCGAAACGTTTCCCACATAAGATCCGAAGATTCCTCCGCGGCTGGCAGATCCGATTTCCACGAACGTCCCACACCCACAAGGTCAGTGAACCAGCTGCTCGGGACGCTGAGTGCTGTATGGCTCAGTGGTCGGGCTGGTTCTAGGCAGGGGTCTCCTCCACCGCCCGCTAACCCCTCCCCGGGGTCATGCCAGGCCGCACGAGACGCCGAGTGAGCGTCACTCGGTAGTCGGGCCAGCGGTAAGCGACGGGGTCACGCAGATTGAGCACACCCGCAGGCGGAACAACATCCCATTCCGTCATAGTGGATATATCACCTCGACACTCTAGCCCCTAGAGGGTTAAATGTAGATTTTGAGGTTTGTCATTTTTTATACGATTAACTTTTTTATATGATTATTATCCTATTTTTTATTCCTTTGTCCTCAGTTATTTTTATGCCTCGATAAATTATATATGGAGTATCCAATTGAGGAATATTAATGGTATGGTGTGAATCCTATTGAGTATATACATTTTTTTGATTAGGTGACTATTAAGGCCGGCTGCACACTAGACGTTTTTTGTAACGCACTAACGCGCGTTAAAAAAAAAATCATCGTACTCGACACTCGTCTACCCCCCTTGCGTTATCTTCCATAGGAGGATAGCGGAGCACCCGTCGACGCGAATCCTAGCGCATCGCCATTCTAGAACGCTAGGATTCACGTCGACGGGTGCTCCGCTATCCTCCTATGGAAGATAACGCAAGGGGGCGTGGACGAGCGTCGGGTACGATGTTTTTTTTTTTCAACGCGCGTTAGTGCGTTAAAAAAAACGTCTACTCTAGTCTAGTGTGCACCCGGCCTAAGATGTTAAAATGTTATCATGTCATGATCATGTCTAGATCATGCCAAACTAATCTTATTGATTTTTTTGATTGGGTAACAAAAATAATAGACACAGGTGGTGCAGTAGACATTGCTTATTTAGATTTCAGTAAGGCTTTTGATACTGTTCCGCATAGAAAGCTTATCAATAAATTGCAATCTTTGAGTTTGGATTCCAATATTGTTGAATGGATTAGGCAGTGGCTGAGTGACAGACAACAGAGGGTTGTGGTAAATGGAGTTTATTCGGCGCAAGGTCTTGTTACCAGTGGGGTACCTCAGGGGTCAGTACTTGGACCCATTCTCTTTAATATTTTTATTAGTGATATTGCAGAAGGTATTAATGGAAAAGTATGTCTTTTTGCTGATGACACAAAGATTTGCAACAGGGTTGACGTTCCTGGAGGGATCAGCCAAATGACAAATGATTTAGGTAAACTAAAAAAATGGTCGGAGTTGTGGCAATTGAGTTTTAATGTGGATAAGTGCAAGATAATGCACCTGGGACGTAAAAACCCAAGGCTGAATATAGAATATTTGATACATCTGAGGAAAGGGATTTAGGGGTTATTATTTCAGAGGATCTAAGGGTAAGTAGTCAATGTAATAGAGCAGCAGGAAATGCTGGCAGAATGCTTGGAAATGCTGGCAGAATGCTTGGAAATGCTGGCAGAATGCTTGGTTGTGTAGGGAGAGCCTGTATTAGCAGTAGGAAAAGGGAAGTGCTCATGCCACTGTACAGAGCACTGGTGAGACCTCACTTGGAGTACTGTGTGCAGTACTGGAGACCGTATCTCCAGAAGGATATAGACATCTTAGAGAGAGTTCAGAGAAGGGCTACTAAAATGGTGTACGGCTTGAAGGAGAAAAGTTACCAGGAAAGGCTTAATGATCTTAACATGTACAGCTTGGAAAAAAGACGAGACAGAGGAGATATGATAGAAACATTTAAATACGTAAAGGGAATCCACAAGGTAGAGGAAGGGAGTATATTTAAAAGGAAACAAAGTAGCAAAACAAGAGGACATAGTCTTAGATTAGAGGGGCAAAGGTTTAAAAGTAACATCAGGAAGCATTATTTTACTGAGAGGGTGGTGGATACATGGAACAGTCTTCCAGTTGAAGTGGTAGAGGCCAAAACAGTAATTGAATTTAAGCAGGCATGGGATAGGCATAACGCTATCCTAAACAAAAGATAAATCCAGGTAAAGTATCCATGTAATTGGGCGACTAGATGGGCCGAAAGGTTCTTATCTGCCGACATTTTTCTATGTTTCTATGTTCTATGTCTATTATTCCAAACCAGTCTTAGCATTTGGCGTAATAATAACAGAATGTTTTAGTATCTGCTTGATAAAATCGCTGAAATATGGCTCCTCATACGATCATTCTTTGGAGCACATGTATAGTATGAAGACTCCTAAGATCGGAGTATTGAGAAACATATGGAAAGAAATCTAAGATTTCGCCAGTTTATCGCATTGACCCACGCATGCGCATTTGGAAGGAACGCATGCAATCCATTGCCCAGAAAAGGAAATACATCATCTGTAAGTATCTACAAACTGAATGGAACGCACACGGAGATCTGATACACACACCAACCCGATAAGAACTTTCGATTTGTCCATGGACATGATAAATAGAGATTCTTTACACCTATGGGCATACCGACTGATGAAACTCGCAGGACGACGAGTGAAACGTGTCTCGGTTCAGCCCATTAATTTGTGAGTTGTTTTATTCATTTAATAAATCCCTTTTTAACATATACCTATTTGCAAGGTCTATTCCATTTATCCACAGATCTGAAATATCGAGCAGGGGTAGGACCTCCCGTGGAGATAAATTGGTCCAAAGCATACCTACTGAGCCACTTACAATAGAGGCTCAATAATTTGTGAGTACCTGAATTTAGAATCTAGGATATTGTATATCTCACTGGTATTGTGCCATGCATATTTCTCTTTCTGTTTGAGATATATACATCATGAAAACAGACCATCACAGCACAGCTCTCAACATACAGAGAACCAATTGATGGGAGGAGTCCTCCAGAGAGACTCATCTGCTTAATTATTTGAGCCAGCTGGCTCTACCTTTGTGAGTGGATCCACTTACTCCTATTCTGTAATATAAATGTCACATTACTGCACAATTATCTCTTATTTTATATTGTAGTACATACTTCTGGTTGCAGCCGAAAGCTGGAATCGTTTTTGGAAGTAACGTCTCATTATATCGCACCAATTGCGCTCCCAACAAATTAGTTTGTATTATTTATGCTCTGTCCTCAAGCCAGCTTTCATTCCAGGATCACATGGCCACATTGATCTGGTCACACATGATGGATACACGTAGATTCCAGCTGCTGTGATTATTGCTTCATAGGAGAAAATTTCCTCAATAACAAGACACCAGGCTCTGTGCTTCCTCCCTGTGAGCCGCATCACACTGCATTGG
Organism: Leptobrachium leishanense; assembly: GCA_009667805.1. Lineage (NCBI taxonomy): Eukaryota > Metazoa > Chordata > Amphibia > Anura > Megophryidae > Leptobrachium > Leptobrachium leishanense. The sequence goes on along the minus strand of CM019066.1, from coordinate 52,281,343 downwards.
CGGTGGCAGGAATAGGAGCCGGCGCACAGCTGGTTCCTGTAAGAGAGTTTCCTGCAAGAGATGATCTCTGTCTCCAGAGCTGGCCGGGTGCCCATCTGTATCACACCCAGTCTTCAGTCTCCTGCTATGCCGTGCGCTCTCACTGTGATCACCCAGTACACCGTGCCATCTCTCACCACCAATATACTACACCGTGCGCTCTCACTGTGATGACCCACCACAACGTGCCATCTCTCACCACTAATATACTACACCGTGCTCTCTCACCATGATCACCCACCACACTGTGCCACCCCTCACCGCCATTACACTACAATGTGCGCTCTCGTCCATTACACTCATGCCTGTGTAGCGCTGTGAAGATTGTGGACTGTGTAATTGACGGTTGCTACCACTAGAGGGAGACAGAGGTAGAAATGTTATGGACTATGTTGTGCCAAAAGGACTTTGTCTCCCAGAACCCTTTGCAAAGAGGACAGGAAGTGGGCGTGCCGGCACCAAGGGAATACATCAGCAGCCTCGTGCAAGACAGGGGCAGAGTGAGTAGAGCAATGGAAAGAGTAGGACGCACGCAGGACACTGTCAAGGATCGCTACCAGGCCGGAGTGTGGACGTTGTCATATTTGGTGCTGGAGATCGGGGACAAAGATCGGGCTGTCACCTACTACCTTCTGCTGAGCGACTAGGAGAGAAACCAAGTTCCAGCAGGACCCCGAGTGAGGAGGCCACGACGATCGAGTGGGAGTGCAGGCGGTGGATCGGTGTTCTTGTAGCAGAGATTCGGCAAGCGGAGAGCAGATTCGTTGGCACCGAGTTCCAATCTAAAGCAGAGAGAGATCCTTTGATCGAGGCTTTGGTTCTGGACACCTCGTTCGACGGATGGGTGAAAGGCCTCAAGGCCTACGGTTCTGAAACAAAACTGCGCACTTGGTTAATTGTTTCAATTCACAGGGCCCCAACGTTGACTAGTCGAAGATAATTCTGTTTGTTCTCTGGCCAGTTGAATATAGTACCCGGGTACCCTAAGACACCATTTTTGAGCTCTTTTGAATGGCACTTAAACACGCGAATTGAGGTATTAACCGTTTCGGTTCCGCCGCATGTTATTCCCGCGTGACGCATCCTATAAATTCCTTCAACGCCCATGTATATTATATGACACTTTATTGCTTCAGTAAAGTATATAAACTAGAAAATCCACAACAGTGCTGGTGTATAGTAATTCCTAGTGCGGTGAGACTATCCTGAGGTTTATTCAGCAGCTCCTCCAGGGGTGAGCGCTATACCTATTACAACTTTTAGTACCTCGCTCATTAAAGCTATGCTCATTATCCTGCTCTGTCATGTTTCTCCTGTCATTACCCCGCTCCCCATGTCTCTCCTGTCATTACCCCGCTCCCCATGTTTCTCCTGCCATTACCACTAGGGATGAGCCGAACACCCCCGAATTCAGTTCGCAATCGAACTCGAACTTTTCAAAAGTTCGAACTCGAACTCAATACAAGTCAATGGGACTCAAAATTAAATTTTTAGAGTGCCCTCCAAGAGGGCATATATGCTAGATATTTGCCATAAAAGGTGTATGGGGGTCCGGGTAGTGCCCTGGGGGACAGGAAACAAGGACAAAGTTTTAAAAAAAATGTTTTTAAAGGGACAGTGAGTTTTCCATGAAATAAGGGTTAAAAATAAAAACCAAAAATTCCTTCAAATATCGTGCCTAGGAGGTCCCCATAACCTGCCCGTGAAATGGCGGATTTCTAGGATGTATAGAAACATTTAAAAACAATGTCCGGGTCCGGGTAGTGCCCTGGGGGGACAGGAAACAAGGACAAAAAGTTTAAAAAGAGACGTTTTTAACCCCTTCACTGCTGACAACGTGTGGGACACGTCCTCAGTTATTCCCACTGTAAGCTGAGGAGGATGTGTCACGTCATCAGCTTTGCAGGACCCCTGGCGGAGATACTCCCCTCTCTGTCCGCGGTCCCACGGCGTTTGGCGTTTTTTCTATGGGGTGTGTTTGCTATAAATCACGTAATTCCCCCCACAAAATGTATCAAGTCCCAATTTCTAATTTTTGTAAAAGCGCACCCCATAGAAAACATAACCGCAAATGCTCAAGTGCTAAAATGTGAAAAAAAACACTTTACACACTGCAGATGATTAAAAATTCAATTTTATTGCATTTTTTGTCATAATATACAGGCAGGACATGGCGTATACATATAAAAATAATATATTATGAATCTGCGGAGTCTGACGGGAAGAACGATATCTAATATGTCTGGGTCATTTAATAAAATGTGGCTTCAAATCGCGTTTAAACATGATGAGAGCTTCCAAAGCACACGCAGAAGAGAAAATAGCTCAGTCAGTAAAAAAGGGGGACAAAACATTTTTTAGATACATAAACGAGAAAAGAAAAGTAAAACAATCATTAGTTAGATTAAAAACAAAGGAAGGAAGGTATGTAGAAGAGGATAAAAGTCTCGCTGACTGCCTCAATGAATATTTTTGTTCAGTCTTTGCAGAAGAAAAGGAAGGAAAGGGACCTCAGTTAGGAGAGAACACTAAAGAGACATTTACATATGAGTTTACAGACGAGGAGGTTCTACAGCAGCTGTCTAAAGTAAAGACAAATAAGTCAATGGGGCCTGATGGGATCCACCCTAAATTATTAAAAGAGCTCAGTGATGTAATAGCAAAACCGTTAACAGATTTATTTAACCAATCCTTGGTAACGGGAGGACTGGAAATTAGCAAATGTTGTGCCCATTTACAAGAAGGGTAGTAGGGAGGAATCGGGGAACAATAGGCCAGTTAGTCTTACGTCAGTAGTGGGGAAATTAATGGAAACCAAATTAAAGGAAAGGATTGTTGAACATCTAAAAACACATAGATTACAGGATCAGAAACAACATGGGTTTACCCTTACTAATCTTATTGATTTTTTTGATTGGGTAACAAAAATAAAAGACACAGGTGGTGCAGTAGACATTGCTTATTTAGGTTTCAGTAAGGTTTTTTATACTGTTCCGCATAGAAGGCTTATCAATAAATTGCAATCTTTGAGCTTGGATTGCAATATTGTTGAATGGATTAGGCAGTGGCTGAGTGACAGACAACAGAGGGTTGTGGTAAATGGAGTTTATTCGGCGCAAGGTCTTGTTACCAGTGGGGTACCTCAGGGGTCAGTACTTGGACCCATTCTCTTTAATATTTTTATTAGTGATATTGCAGAAGGTATTAATGGAAAAGTATGTCTTTTTGCTGATGACACAAAGATTTGCAACAGGGTTGACGTTCCTGGAGGGATCAGACAAATGATAAATGATTTAGGTAAACTAAAAAAATGGTCGGAGCTGTGGCAATTGAGTTTTAATGTGGATAAGTGCAAGATAGTGCACCTGGGACGTAAAAACCCAAGGGCTGAATATAAAATATTTGATACAGTCCTAACCTCAACATCTGAGGAAAGGGATTTAGGGGTTATTTTTTCAGAGGATCTAAGGGTAACTAGTCAATGTAATAGAGCAGCAGGAAATAATGGCAGAATGCTTGGAAATGCTGGCAGAATGCTTGGTTGTGTAGGGAGAGGTATTAGCAGTAGGAAAAGGGAAGTGCTCATGCCACTGTACAGAGCACTGGTGAGACCTCACTTGGAGTACTGTGTGCAGTACTGGAGACCGTATCTCCAGAAGGATATAGACATCTTAGAGAGAGTTCAGAGAAGGGCTACTAAAATGGTGTACGGCTTGAAGGAGAAAAGTTACCAAGAAAGGCTTAATGATCTTAACATGTACAGCTTGGAAAAAAGACGAGACAGAGGAGATATGATAGAAACATTTAAATACGTAAAGGGAATCCACAAGGTAGAGGAAGGGAGTATATTTAAAAGGAAACAAAGTAGCAAAACAAGAGGACATAGTCTTAGATTAGAGGGGCAAAGGTTTCAAAGTAACATCAGGAAGCATTATTTTACTGAGAGGGTGGTGGATACATGGAACAGTCTTCCAGTAGAAGTGGTAGAGGCCAAAACAGTAATTGAATTTAAGCAGGCATGGGATAGGCATAAGGCTATCCTAAACAAAAGATTAATCCAGGTAAAGTATCCATGTAATTGGGCAGACTAGATGGGCCGAAAGGTTCTTATCTGCCGACATTTTTCTATGTTTCTATGTTTCTATGAGCGAAAGTGGTAAAAATGAGCTGAGCACACAGCAGTGAAATGCAGGGTTAAGGGGTTAAACAGCATATCAGAGGAAGATTTAGTAGAGAAATAAACACTTCTCAGAAGCACAGGTGTTGTTTGGTACATGTTCAGATCAGGAGACACCACACTCTCAGTCCCTCAGTCTACAGACAATGTATCAAATTCATCAGACCAGACTAATTAAAAGCACATGTTATTTCCAAACACTAACACCTGTTGTTTACGCCGTTTGAGAACACAGGTTATTTAGAGGTGAGAATCTTTGCACATAGACATTATTTGTTAATTCAATATCTAATAAACCGTTGCTTATAATATTCTGCAGTAAAGAGTCTCTTCATTTTTAGATTTTTTAGTATTTTATTAAGCATTTTTTATACTTTTTTCAAATTTTTTTTTTTCGAACTGAACACGCCAAATAGTTCGGAGTTTGCGAACTTGTGAACGGCCAAAGTTCGAATCAAACTCCGAACTGATCGAACCGAACAGCTCATCCCTAATTACCACGCTCCCCATATCTCTTTTGTCATTACCCCGCTCCGTCATGTCTCTCCTGTCATTACTCTGTCATGTCTCTCCTGTCATTACCCCGCTCCCCATGTCTCTCCTGTCATTACCCCGCTCCCCATATCTCTCTTGTCATTACCCGCTCCCCATGTCTCTCCTGTCATTACCCCGCTCCCCATGTCTCTTCTGTCAATACCCCTCTCCCCATGTCTCTCCTGTCAATACCCTGCTCCCCCATGTCTCTCCTGTCATTACCCGCTCCCCATGTCTCTCCTGTCATTACCCGCTCCCCATGTCTCTCCTGTCATTACCCCGCTCCCTCATGTCTCTTCTGTCATTACCCCGCTCCCTCATGTCTCTACTCCTGTCATTACCCCGCTCCCCATGTCTCTTCTGTCAATACCCCTCTCCCCATGTCTCTCCTGTCATTACCCTGCTCCCCCATGTCTCTCCTGTCATTACCCGCTCCCCTAATCTCTCTTGTCATTACCCGCTCCCCATGTCTCTCCTGTCATTACCCCGCTCCCTCATGTCTCTACTCCTGTCATTACCCCGCTCCCCATGTCTCTTCTGTCAATACCCCTCTCCCCATGTCTCTCCTGTCATTACCCCGCTCCCCATGTCTCTCCTGTCATTACCCGCTCCCCATGTCTCTCCTGTCATTACCCGCTCCCCATGTCTCTCCTGTCATTACCCCGCTCCCTCATGTCTCTCCTGTCATTACCCCGCTCCCTCATGTCTCTACTCCTGTCATTACCCCGCTCCCCATGTCTCTTCTGTCAATACCCCTCTCCCCATGTCTCTCCTGTCAATACCCTGCTCCCCCATGTCTCTCCTGTCATTACCCGCTCCCCATGTCTCTCCTGTCATTACCCGCTCCCCATGTCTCTCCTGTCATTACCCCGCTCCCTCATGTCTCTCCTGTCATTACCCCGCTCCCCATGTCTCTCCTGTCAATACCCTGCTCCCCCATGTCTCTCCTGTCATTACCCGCTCCCCATGTCTCTCCTGTCATTACCCGCTCCCCATGTCTCTCCTGTCATTACCCCGCTCCCTCATGTCTCTCCTGTCATTACCCCGCTCCCCATGTCTCTTCTGTCAATACCCCGCTCCCCATGTCTCTCCTGTCAATACCCTGCTCCCCCATGTCTCTCCTGTCATTACCCCGCTCCCCATGTCTCTCCTGTCATTACCCCGCTCTGTTAAGTCTCTCTTGTCATTACTCTGCTCTTTCTTGTCTCTCTGGTCATTATTCTGCTCTGTTAAGTCTTTCTTGTCATTATTCTGCTCTGTTAAGTCTCTCTGGTCATTATTCTGCTCCGTGTTAAAGGGACACTCTAGGCAACATGACCACCTAAGCTATTTTAGGTGGTCATGATGCCCGGAGTATCCTGCCCTCTGTCCCCCCTCCCTCCACTCAGCGGTTCAGCTGTAAATGCTGAAAACAGCTGAGAGAGGCGGAGAACTTTACTCCGCCCTCCCAGCTGTCAGTCAGCAGAGCGGGAATCATATTTCCCGCTTCTGCTGACTTTTGCCGAGTAGGAGACGTCATCGCGCTTTCAGCGCGATGACGTCTCTAACTCACCGCAGAAGCTGGCGGCTCCCTCTGAGGGTTAGTGTTGCGTGCATTCTGTTGTCCTTTTGCGTGCAACACTAATCCTCAGAGGGAGCCGGGAGGAAGCCTGCCGATTGGCTGGCTTATGTGAGAGGCGCGCATGCGCGCTTCTCACGTAAATCAGTAGCCAAGAAGGATGGGAGCGGAAGAGGAGGGAGGTGAGTATATATAAAAAAAAACAGCGCTGGAAACAAGAGGATTTTAGGGTAAGTATTACAGTTACAAGTAAAAAAATAAAAAAATAAAGATTTATTAAGGGAATAGGGATAGGTTAGGATAAAAAAAACGGGGGGTGATTTTTGAGTAGAGTGTTCCTTTAAGTCTCTCTAATCAATATTCTGCTCCGTGTTGTCTTTCTTGTCATTATTCTGCTCCGTGTTGTCTCTCCTGTTATTATTCTGCTCCGTCTTGTCTCTCTGGTCATTATTCTGCTCTGTGTTGTCTCTCTGGTCATTATTCTGCTCCGTCATGTCTCTCTGGTCATTATTCTGCTCCGTGTTATCTCTCCAAAAATTATTCTGCTCTGTCTGGTCTCTCTGGTCATTATTCTGCTCCGTGTTGTCTCTCTTGTCATTATTCTGCTCCGTGTTGTCTCTCTGGTCATTATTCTGCTCCGTGTTGTCTCTCTGATCATTATCCCACTCTGTTAAGTCTCTCTGGTCATTATTCTGCTCTGTCTGGTCTCTCTGGTCATTATTCTGCTCTGTGTTGTCTCTCTGGTCATTATTCTGCTCCATGTTGTCTCTCTAGTCATTATACGGCTCCATCATGTCTATCTGGTCAATATTCTGCTCTGTGTTTTCTCTCTGGTCATTATTCTGCTCAGTCTTGTCTCTCTGGTCGTTATTCTGCTCCGTGTTAAGTCTCTCTGGTCATTATTCTGCTCTGTGTTGTCTCTCTGGTCATTATTCTGCTCTGTGTTGTCTCTCTAGTCATTATTCGGCTCTGTGTTGTCTCTCTAGTCATTATTCGGCTCCGTGTTGTCTCTCTAGTCATTATTCTGCTCCGTGTTGTCTCTCTGGTCATTATAATGCTCCGTGTTGTCTCTCTGATCATTATTCTGATCTGTGTTGTCTCTCTGGTCATTATTCTGCTTCGTGTTGTCTCTCTGGTTATTATTCTGCTCCGTGTTGTCTCTCTGGTCATTATTCTGCTCCGTGTTGTTTCTCTGGTCATTATTCTGCTCCGTGTTGTCTCTCGTCATTATTCTGCTCCGTGTTGTCTCTCTGGTCATTATTCTGCTCCGTGTTAAGTCTTTCTGGTCATTATTCTGCTTCGTGTTGTCTCTCTGGTCATTATTCTGCTCCGTGTTGTCTCTCTGGTCATTATTCTGCTCCGTGTTGTCTCTCTGGTCATTATTCTGCTCCGTGTTGTTTCTCTGGTCATTATTCTGCTCCGTGTTGTCTCTCGTCATTATTCTGCTCCGTGTTGTCTCTCTGGTCATTATTCTGCTCCGTGTTAAGTCTTTCTGGTCATTATTCTGCTTCGTGTTGTCTCTCTGGTCAATATTCTGCTCCGTGTTGTCTCTCTGGTCATTATTCTGCTCTGTGTTGTCTCTCTGGTCATTATTCTGCTCCGTCTTGTCTCTCTGGTCATTATTCTGCTCCGTGTTGTCTCTCTGGTCATTATTCTGCTCCGTCATGTCTCTCTGGTCTTTATTCTGCTCTGTCATGTCTCTCTGGTCATTACTCTGCTCCGTCATGTCTCTCTGGTCATTAACTGCTCCGTGTTGTCTCTCCTGTCATTATTCTGCTCCATGTTGTCTCTCCTGTCATTATTCTGCTCCATGTTGTCTCTCCTGTCATTATTCTGCTCCGTGTTGTCTCTCTGGTCATTATTCTGCTCCGTCTTGTCTCTCTGGTTATTATTCTGCTCCGTCATGTCTCTCTGGTCATTATTCTGCTCCGTCTGGTCTCTCTGTTCATTATTCGGCTCCGTCTTTTCTCTCTGGTCATCATTATTCCGCTCCGTGTTGTCTCTCTGTTCATTATTCGGCTCCGTCTTTTCTCTCTGGTCATCATTATTCTGCTCCGTGTTTTCTCTCTGGCCATTATTCTGCTCCATCATGTCTCTCTGATCATTATTCTGCTCCGTGTTATCTCTCTGGTCATTATTCTGCTTCGTGTTGTCTCTCTGATCATTATCCCGCTCTGTTAAGTCTCTCTTGTCATTATTCTGCTCTGTCTGGTCTCTCTAGTCATTATCCTGCTCCGTGTTGTCTCTCTTGTCATTATTCTGCTCTGTGTTGTCTCTCTGGTCATTATTCTGCTCCGTGTTAAGTCTCTCTGGTCATTATTCGGCTCCATGTTAAGCCTCTCTGGTCATTATTCTGCTCCGAGTTGTCTCTCGGGTCATTATTCTGCTACGCGTTGTCTTTGGTCATTATTCTGCCCCTGCGTTGTCTTTGATCATTATTCTGCTCCGTGTTGTCTCTCTGGTCATTATTCTGCTCCGCGTTGTCTCTGGTCATTATTCTGCTCCGCTTTGTCTTTGGTCATTATTCTGCTCCGTGTTGTGTCTGTGGTCATTATTCTGCTCCGCGTTGTCTCTGGTCATTATTCTGCTCCGCGTTGTCTCTCTGGTCATTATTCTGCTCCGAGTTGTCTCTCGGGTCATTATTCTGCTACGCGTTGTCTCTCTGGTCATTATTCTGGTCGCGTTGTCTCTCTGGTCATTATTCTGCTCGCGTTGTCTCTCTGGTCATTATTCTGCTCCACGTTGTCTCTCTGGTCATTATTCTGCTCCGCGTTGTCTCTGGTCATTATTCTGCTCTGCGTTGTCTCTCTGGTCATTATTCTGCTCCGAGTTGTCTCTCTGGTCATTATTCTGCTCGCGTTGTCTCTCTGGTCATTATTCTGCTCCACGTTGTCTCTCTGGTCATTATTCTGCTCCGTGTTATCTCTCTGGTCATTATTCTGCTCCACGTTGTCTCTCTGGTCATTATTCTGCTCCGTGTTGTCTCTCTGGTCATTATTCTGCTCCGCGTTGTCTCTGGTCATTATTCTGCTCCGCTTTGTCTTTGGTCATTATTCTGCTCCGTGTTGTGTCTGTGGTCATTATTCTGCTCCGCGTTGTCTTTGGTCATTATTCTGCTCCGCGTTGTCTTTGGTCATTATTCTGCTCCACGTTGTCTCTCTGGTCATTATTCTGCTCCGCGTTGTCTCTCTGGTCATTATTCTGCTTGCGTTGTCTCTCTGGTCATTATTCTGCTCCACGTTGTCTCTCTGGTCATTATTCTGCTCCGCGTTGTCTCTGGTCATTATTCTGCTCCGCGTTGTCTCTCTGGTCATTATTCTGCTCCGAGTTGTCTCTCTGGTCATTATTCTGCTCGCGTTGTCTCTCTGGTCATTATTCTGCTCCACGTTGTCTCTCTGATCATTATCCTGCTCCGTGTTGTGTCTGTGGTCATTATTCTGCTCCGCGTTGTCTCTGGTCATTATTCTGCTCCGCGTTGTCTCTCTGGTCATTATTCTGCTCCGAGTTGTCTCTCGGGTCATTATTCTGCTACGCGTTGTCTTTGGTCATTATTCTGCTCCGCGTTGTCTTTGGTCATTATTCTGCTCCGCGTTGTCTCTGGTCATTATTCTGCTACGCGTTGTCTTTGGTCATTATTCTGCTCCGCGTTGTCTTTGGTCATTATTCTGCTCCACGTTGTCTCTCTGGTCATTATTCTGCTCCGCGTTGTCTCTCTGGTCATTATTCTGCTCCACGTTGTCTCTCTGGTCATTATTCTGCTCGCGTTGTCTCTCTGGTCAATATTCTGCTCCGCGTTGTCTCTGGTCATTATTCTGCTCCGCGTTGTCTCTCTGGTCATTATTCTGCTCCGAGTTGTCTCTCTGGTCATTATTCTGCTCCGCGTTGTCTCTCTGGTCATTATTCTGCTCGCGTTGTCTCTCTGGTCATTATTCTGCTCCACGTTGTCTCTCTGGTCATTATTCTGCTCGCGTTGTCTCTCTGGTCAATATTCTGCTCCGCGTTGTCTCTGGTCATTATTCTGCTCCGCGTTGTCTCTCTGGTCATTATTCTGCTCCGAGTTGTCTCTCTGGTCATTATTCTGCTCCGCGTTGTCTCTGGTCATTATTCTGCTCCGCGTTGTCTCTCTGGTCATTATTCTGCTCCGAGTTGTCTCTCTGGTCATTATTCTGCTCGCGTTGTCTCTCTGGTCATTATTCTGCTCCACGTTGTCTCTCTGGTCATTATTCTGCTCCGCGTTGTCTTTGGTCATTCCTCCATGCTATCTCTTGCTTTGGGAACGCTGTGGAGGAAGACGAAGCTAACGGCTCTATTTGGGGGTTTCCTGTTCACATTGACCTTTCCAGAGATTCCTGAGCAGATCCAAAGTCAATGAAACAAAGGAAGTTTCTCTTAATGTAAATGTCACCTCTCCATGGAGACAAATGCGGAAACAATTCATTATCCGGATGTGCAGATTACAAACATGGAGTCACGAGCTGCACGTCCTGAACTGAAGCTCACGCCACAACCTCATCCTTATACATGTAGTATTATACACGGTGGTGTCATGGAAGGGATGTAGCGCTCCCCACGTCAAACCCCAAGACTTTTATTTTCCTGGAAAAAAAACCAAAAGACACACAGGGTTATTCAAAGAGATCCGAATGGCTGGAGAAAGGTAACCAGACAGTGAAATTCAGCGTTCGGTTCCCTTTCCTGGCCATACGGCTATTCAGAGAGCAGGCAATTCGCTAAATCCTGGCGAATTGCCTGCACATACGGTGCCTGTTCGGTGCCTGTTCGAGGGCAGTGAAATCCCCATAGAGAAGCAATGCTTTGTCTATTCAGAGAACACAAACCAGCAGTGAAAGGTTCCCCTAATGCTCTGCCATTCGGTGGTTTAATTCGACAGGTTTATTCAGGAGAATCCCATAGGTTTCAATGTTAAAAATATTCCCGTTTTAATTCAATATCTAATAAACCGTTCCTTATAAAATTCTGCAGCAAAAAGTCTCCTTATTTATAGATTTTTTAGGATATTTTAAGCATTTTTCTGATTTTTTTTTTTAAAAGTTCGATTTATTTTTTTTAAGTTTACTTATTCTTTTCTGTAACAGCCTCTTTATTATCATTCATTGGATTTTATATGTAAATTTCAGACATTTTCGCTCAGTAGTTTCTTTGCAAACAGCGTTTCACTTTTCAACCATTCATACAAACTGTTTTTCTAATTTATTCACTTCACTCTGTCTGTGGTCTCGGCTTTCTCGGCTTTTTCCGGAGGCTTCGCTGCGGGTGATCGGCTCCTGTTCGGGTTTTTCTGTGGTTTTCGGCAGGTTAATCCTGATGTTTTTGAGGGTTTTCGGCGTGCATTCGCTGGGTTTTGCGGTTTGTTTTCGTCGGGTTTGCGGCAGCCTTTCCCTGCAATTCGGGGACCCTGTGGTGTTTGCTGAATACACCGCAGGGTCACCGAAATGGGATCGGCAAAAGGAACCGAATTGAAGAGAACGAAAAGTCACCGAACGTGCGGTGACTTTTCGAATCTCTTTGAATAACCCTGACAGACATTTGCTTTGGAAAGACTTTGGGCCCTATTACGCTCTTCGCTTTAAAACGCGGGCGTAAGGGAGGGAAAACTGCACCCACTGTTTTCCCCCTTGCAACCGTGTTTTAACACTGGATTACAATGCAGGCGTAAAAAAGGCTGCCTGAATTGTTTCCGAGCGTAAAATTCTGGAAGCTTGGGGCAGCGCTGAGTGCAGCCACGTGCATCCTCTCAATGGAGTCCATAGGACTCCATTGAGTTTCCCCCCGCTAGTCACGTGACCAGCCGGATCTCGTCTCGCGAGATCCAGCCGGTCGGCGTAGTGATACCCAGGGAGAGGCTGGGGGGGACTTTTTCCCCAGTCTTTCCCTGCTCCCGCTGGCCTGAGGAGGCGGATGGAGCTGAGGTCCTCGCCGCGGGACAGAGGGTGAGTATAGGATTTTTTTATTTTTTAAGGCTGGTGTTAATGGATTGTGCAGAAGCAGAATCCGTTACCACCAAGTCCCGGCTCTGGTTAACCTTCCATTGACCAGAGCCAGGCGTTAATCAGCGCTGGGACTTTGTAATCCAGCGCTGATTAACACTTTGCGCTCCCCATGTTAAGTATAGGGAGCACAAAGTACAGTAACCTCGCGCAGAGGAGCGCAAGATACTAAACGCAAGTGAGCGTTAACTTTTGCATCAACATTGTAATAGAGCCCCTTATGTTCATTTATATTGTGTGGTGTGATTTTAAATGTATTGTAAATTGCTTAACTTTAGTTTTAAATGTACTTTTATTACTGAATGTAAATGTGAACTTAGAGATGTGTTTTAAAGATGCAGACCTTTCTTTTGTGTAGAATATAAAAAAGTTGGAGTAATGTGTGATTATGCAAGAGGGGTTTCTCTTTGTTATCTGTTTAACGAGTCATGAGTCTGGGGCAGTGTTTGACTGAAAAGGTAATCTGATCTATTGGAACAATAGATTATGTAAATGTGTGTGATAACTGAATGCTAAGGAATGTTTACTGTAAATATCTAAAATCTAAATGACCTAATGTAATCAGAGTTCATCTTCCAGTGGTCTGGTTTATGCAAATTATACCTGTTGGACCTGGGCGCATATAGTGGCGTTTTTCAATAAAAGTCTGAGATTCCTGTTTGAACATACAGCTTGTCTGGTGTCTCATTCAGGGTACCCACTCTCACCCTCAGAAGGCACAGAGAAGCAGCCTTCTGGAAATTCAAAGAGGCAGAGGATCAGAACAAGCAGGTCTGGAGCTACAGATCAGGCTGCTCGAGGCACGGAGTTCCGAGCAACTCAGCGGCCGGGCTGATCTTGGTAAAGGGGTGTCTGGAGAGCCAGGAAAGGCGGAAGAAGCGGGTTTCTGTCAAAGGTGTTGTGGATAGTCAATGGAGCGCCAGCGAACTGGATGTACGGTCAATCATTACACATGTCCAATAAACGTCTTCTAATCCGTTCAGAAGAAACTCCTATTCCAGATAAGAAGAAATTGCTGCAAAGAAGAGGAGGCAAGATAGCGCAGTATGTCGATTCACCATAAAAGGAAAGCAAAGCGGTTGTAGTCCTACTCACATTCTGTTGAGCCCAACCTTGGCTCTAGGATGGATAACGATTATGGGTCTTCAAAGGATATTCAGGTGCCCATATACCCGCAACAAGGTTCTTCAATCGCTTTCCCCTGCAGTGGATCAAAAAAATACCAACGCACTACCTAGTGCAATATCGTTTAAATGTAATGGTAAAGTTGGTACTTATATATGGTTACACTCACATGTTAATGAGCCGCATTGGCTCCAAGATGTCGCATGGGAATATTAAGGTAATTCCAAAACCTTCTCTAAATCACGTTACAGGAAGCAGCAGTGGTTAAAATAAAAACAAATTTATTAATACATAAATTATATTACCAGAACGCGTTTCGCTCCTCAGAGCTTCTTCAGCTGGTATCACTGGTCTTATGTCTGCTGCTTCCTTATATACTATTAGACTGTCCCATTTAATCATTCACAGTTCACATCGAATCACAATCATTGAAACAATTAACACAGTTTAAAAAGCCAATTAAAAACACTTGAAACAAATTAAAAACAATTTAAAAACAATTGACGGGGTCACATATAAAAAGATTAAGGAAAATCCGATTGATTCAATCAAAAGATCCTCGAAAGTTTATCTTGATAAAGGGAAAGAAGTAGGAATATTGCTGGAAAAGGAATATCAATACCTTCAGAATCTTTACCCTAAAACACCTTCATTTTATATACTTCCAAAAATCCACAAAAACCCAATAGAACCTCCAGGACGCCCTATAGTAGCTGGGATTAACTCCATTACGAGTAATTTGTCCCAATATGTGGACAAAATTCTACAGCCTGTAGTCAAAAAGATGGTGTCCTATACAAAAGATACTATGGATATGCTTCAGACACTAAGAGAAGTCAACTGGGAAGTTGATTGTTTTTTAGTGGTCTGCGACGTAAATGCACTTTACAGTAATATCCCGCATATTAAAGGAGTAGAAATAGTAAAAGAACAATTAAATTTGTCAAGTGATCTAAGTGATGAACAAGTCGACTTTGTTATGGAGGGCATTCAGTTTATACTGGATAATAATTATTTTCAATTTGATGAGAAATTTTACCTTCAGACTAGAGGGACTACTATGGGCACTCGATTCGCGCCCAGTTACGCGAACCTATATATGGCAGGTTGGGAAACCAACTTCGTCTACGGTTCGCGTGACTGGGCGCAAGGAAGAGTGCCCATATATAAAAGGTATATTGATGATTTATTTTTTGTATGGAGAGGAGAGAGACCTTATAGCATTCTTAGACCAGCTAGATAGCCCAGATTGGGGGATTAAACTCGATAAGAAATGGAGTAGAGATACAATAGCATTCCTCGATCTAGAGATTTATATAAAAGAAAACAAGTTGCACACTAAGACCTTTTTCAAGGATGTTGATGTCAATACTTACATTGACAGAACAAGTTGCCATAGTAACATCTGGCTAAAGGGAATCCCAAAGGGTCAATTAACAAGACTAAGGAGGAACTGCACAGAAGTTAGTATATTTGAAGAACAGGCAGAATCCCTCAAGGCTGATTTTATGGAAAAAGGGTATAATAAAGAAGAATTAGAGGATCTTATAAAAGAATTGAAGGAGGTAGATCAGGAAAGCCTTATAATATACAAAAAACAGAAAGATGTCACGAAAGAAGTCCCTTTTATTTGTGAATTTAATAATGAAGATCAATTAATTAAAAGAATATTTAAGAAACATTGGCACATCCTAAAAAAAGATAAAGATCTTGATAAGATATTGGGGGAAAAACCAAGGATATTGTTTAGAGGAGCAAAAAATATCAAGACAAAATTGGTGAGGAGTAAGTTTGAGGGAAAAAGAGAAATTCCAACCATTTTAATCTAAGAGAGGGATTTTATCAGTGTGGCCAATGTCTCGCCTGTAGGTCAACGGGTAATGCTAAGGCCTTTTTAGAAAATTATTATAATAAGAAAACTGATAAAGAGGTGAGGATTAAGGGTATTTTAACTTGCTGCACAAAAAACGTCATATATTTATTAGAATGTCCATGTGGATTACAGTACATAGGACGAACCAGCCGTGCCCTAAATGTAAGGATGTCCGAACATGTGAGGAATATAAAAAATCAATATGAAAAACATTCGGTACCTTATCATTTTAAACACGTACATAATAGCTGCCCAAAGGGTCTGAAATTTAGAGCCATCAAAAGGGTTAGATCTATTAACAAGGGCATGAGTGAGACCACCGTCCTAGGGAGGGAAGAGATGAAATCCATATTTGAATTGGGAACTATGGCTCCCAATGGTCTCAATAATGATTTTGAGTTGGTTCATTTCCTTTAATTTTATACCGCCACTTTATCTATAATTATAGACGATTTAGATATTGACACCCATGGTCCATATAGTGATTTTAGCCTGTTATAAATAATATTACTAGGCCTCCTAGTTTATATAGTTACTAGTATATAAATGATTTTAGTGGGGATTTGTATTTAAGCCTATCCAGTGAATATAGCACACTTTATATGCAATTTTATAAAATAGCACTTTAATTACATCCTACAGGTATATTTGTCACTTAGCTTTAAAATATGTTAATATACGTAACATTATGCGTTATTTGTCACTTAGCACTTTATATATTCTTATTATATTTAGCCAATATGGCTTTACCTATGCATTATGTGTTAGATCACATAGTGAATATGATTTAACCAATCATGGCTATATGGGAGAGAGAGAAAAAAAAAAAAAAAAAAAATAGCACCTTAGCTTATATAGTTACTAAAAATAGTTTTGGTGGGGATTTATATTTAAGCTCACTTAATGAATATAGCACATTATATAAATAGCACTTTATAAAAATAGCACTTTAATTACATCTTATAGGTATACTAGTCACTTAGCACTAAAATATGGTAATTTGTGTAAGGATATGCTAATTGTCATTTGTTATTGTCTTAGCACTTTAATATGTTTTTAAAACAACACTTTAGCCAATATGGCCTTACTTATGCAAATTGTGTGTAGACTACATAGTGAATATGGTTTTATAGAAGCTTAGTCACTTTAATTTTGCACCTTTGGGATGTGTGTGTGTGGAGCCCTTGTGCCTCCCAATTGTGGGAGTGGTGGTTTCGCTCCATTTCACATATTGGGGTGTCATATGAGCTGATGTGGCTGAGATAGTGTTGCCATCACCTTTTTGATGGCGTCGGGTGCCATTGGTGGCGACGTATATGCTGATGCAGAGTGTGTGCGCCGGTCTTGTGCGCGGTGGGCGGTGCGCGCGGGATGTTTGGTGCGGGTTGCGCAGGGTCATTCACCAGGTCAAGTTTTGGCCCCCAGTGATGTGATCCGCTTGATTTGTGGTGGTAAATTTTCATCTGAAAGTGTTAATCAGTATGGGGCGATATATATACCGATGCGGGGCTCCATTAGTTTGTGACCTATGCGCATTAGATGTTCTGCGCAAGATGCGCAGTTAGAGCTGCGCTCAATGAAGCCATTTGATACGTTGGATACTTGCGCATGCGCAGTGATGTGCGCCCGCTGTTTAAACGCCATATAGTAAAAAAGATTAAAAAAATAAATAAATAAATTAAAAAAAAAAAAGTAATTCTCCCATCTAATTAAGGCTAATAACCTAGCGTTCCACCCCTAGAGGCAGCCTTAGAAGCACAGGCATTAATGAGATTGATAGATAAAAGGTTACATGTGATCCCAATTGTTTTTAAATTGTTTTTAATTTGTTTTTAATTTGTTTTTAATTTGTTTCAAGTGTTTTTTAATTTGTTTCAAGTGTTTTTAATTGGCTTTTTAAATTGTGTTAATTGTTTCAATGATTGTGATTCGATGTGAACTGTGAATGATTAAATGGGACAGTCTAATAGTATATAAGGAAGCAGCAGACATAAGACCAGTGATACCAGCTGAAGAAGCTCTGAGGAGCGAAACGCGTTCTGGTAATATAATTTATGTATTAATAAATTTGTTTTTATTTTAACCACTGCTGCTTCCTGTAACGTGATTTAGAGAAGGTTTTTGGAATTACCTTAATATTCCCATGCGACATCTTGGAGCCAATGCGGCTCATTAACATGTGAGTGTAACCATATATAAGTACCAACTTTACCATTACATTTAAACGATATTGCACTAGGTAGTGCGTTGGTATTTTTTTGATCCACTGCAGGGGAAAGCGATTGAAGAACCTTGTTGCGGGTATATGGGCACCTGAATATCCTTTGAAGACCCATAATCGTTATCCATCCTAGAGCCAAGGTTGGGCTCAACAGAATGTGAGTAGGACTACAACCGCTTTGCTTTCCTTTTATGGTGAATCGACATACTGCGCTATCTTGCCTCCTCTTCTTTGCAGCAATTTCTTCTTATCTGGAATAGGAGTTTCTTCTGAACGGATTAGAAGACGTTTATTGGACATGTGTAATGATTGACCGTACATCCAGTTCGCTGGCGCTCCATTGACTATCCACAATATATGTTTCCAGGTTTTTAGGAGAACCCCCACATTCAATGTGTAGCGTGTACGTTTAATCCTTCTTCCTGAAGGCGCTTCACTGTTTCTTTCTTTCTGTCAAAGGTGGTCATTCAGGTCCATATTCCTCCTTAGTCATCACAGGAGACCTCAGCATCCTGCTCCTCAAAACATGGTACTCAGGGGTGGTGATGCTCATGCAGAGATTGTCCCTCTAAACGCATGTGTCAGGTTCATAGCTGGCGTTAAACTAGTGCTGCTACATGAAAAGTGCTGCCCTGCTGGACTTTCTCTTTGGAGCAGATTCCCCAGGAGTCAGCAATCACTGGTAACGAGGTCTCCTTATAGGGAGGTCACACCTTTCCTCAAGTCGGTGCATTGGATGCCGCTCAGTGGTCCATTGGATGCTGTTCAGTGGTGCATTGGATGCCGCTCAGTGGTGCATTGGATGCCGCTCCAAGGTCCATTGGATGCCGCTCAGAGGTGCATTGGATGCCGCTCCGAGGTGCATTGGATGCCGGTCAGTGGTGCATTGGATGCCGCTCAGTGGTGCATTGGATGCCGCTCCAAGGTCCATTGGATGCCGCTCAGAGGTGCATTGGATGCCGCTCCGAGGTGCATTGGATGCCGGTCAGTGGTGCATTGGATGCCGGTCAGAGGTGCATTGGATGCCGCTCCAAGGTCCATTGGATGCCGGTCAGAGGTGCATTGGATGCCGCTCCGAGGTGCATTGGATGCCGGTCAGAGGTGCATTGGATGCCGGTCAGAGGTGCATTGGATGCCGCTCCGAGGTGCATTGGATGCCGCTCCTAGGTGCATTGGATGCCGGTCAGAGGTGCATTGGATGCTGCTCAGAGGTGCATTGGATGCCGGTCAGAGGTGCATTGGATGCCGGTGTTTTAACGCTGGATTAGAATGCAGACGCAAAAAATGCTGCCTACATTGTTTGCTGGCGTTAACCCCCGGGATGCTCATGGCAGCGCTGAGAGCAGCCACTCGATGGAGTCCACAGGACTCCATTGAGTGTCAGTTCCCCTGTCTGGAGCCCCCCAGCACCCCACGTAAAACCCGCCGCAGTCGTGGCAAGAAGGGTAAATCTGGTGCTGCGGTGTCTGGTGCTGTCTGGTGCTGCGTTGCAGGGCAGCACTTTCTTGAACCAACCTTGCTCACAGCACTGCAGGCCCAACAGGTGCCTCTAATCATCAGAGACTGTTCAGCTACTTAAGGGTGGAGCACCCAGAAGGCAATGCTTCTGCATTCGTTTCAAAGCCAGCAAGCCCAGTGGATTGTGAGACTATCCTGAGTGTACCCTGTGTCATCCAGTATCCTGAGTGTACCCTGTGCCTTCCAGTATCCTGAGTGTACCCTGTGTCATCCAGTATCCTGAGTGTACCCTGTGCCTTCCAGTATCCTGAGTGTACCCTGTGCCATCCAGTATCCTGAGTGTACCCTGTGCGTACCCTCTGCCATCCAGTATCCTGTGCGTACCCTCTGCCATCCAGTATCCTGTGTGTACCCTGTGCCTTCCAGTATCCTGAGTGTACCCTGTGTCATCCAGTATCCTGAGTGTACCCTGTGCCATCCAGTATCCTGAGTGTACCCTGTGCGTACCCTCTGCCATCCAGTATCCTGTGCGTACCCTCTGCCATCCAGTATCCTGTGTGTCCCTATGCCATCCAGTATCCTGTGCGTACCCTCTGCCATCCAGTATCCTGAGTGTACCCTGTGCCTTCCAGTACCCTGTGCGTACCCTCTGTCATCCAGTATCCTGTGTACCCTGTGCCATCCAGTATCCTGAGTGTACCCTGTGCCATCCAGTATCCTGAGTGTACCCTGTGCCTTCCAGTACCCTGTGCGTACCCTCTACCATCCAGTATCCTGAGTGTACCCTCTGCGTACCCTGTGCCATCCAGTATCCTGTGTGTACCCTGTGCCATCCAGTATCCTGAGTGTACCCTGTGCCATCCAGTATCCTGAGTGTACCCTGTGCCTTCCAGTACCCTGTGCGTACCCTCTGCCATCCAGTATCCTGAGTGTACCCTCTGCGTACCCTGTGCCATCCAGTATCCTGAGTGTACCCTGTGCGTACCCTCTGCCATCCAGTATCCTGAGTGTACCCTGTGCGTACCTGTGATGGGATGGAAGTCCGCCTGCGGTCCTGCTCCAATCTGACCCCCTCTTGATGGCGTCAGGCCCGACTACCGAGTGTCACGGCACTCGGCGTCTCGAGTGGCCTGAGATGACCCTGGCGTTACTTGGCGAGATGGTGCTGCCGAATTAAGTTGACCCGTTCTGCGTAGTGGGGAGCTAGGAGACCGCAGAGTGTCTCCTGCACTGTGATTTTAGCTATGAAATGACGACACCAAACGGGGCTGTATGCTTCAAGTCAAACGCAGTTGAACTGACTTTTTACTCAAATGGGACACGCATTTAAACATCTCACACACAAAGGAGACATGCCCAGGCTTGAATGGGAACTCAATTTGCATACAATGGCATGCTTGCATCATCAGATTACACACACACACAGAGCTAATGTACACAGAAATTAGCATACAATTGAATTTCAACACAGCCTTTCACTCCTAGCAACCAAGGGGAAATATAATACCTTTAAATGCATCACACAATTACACATCTGAATCCACACTCATACAATACAGGATACATGGTAATACATCACACCAATAAAACCACATCTAGAAAAGGTATAACTGTTCATTTCAACACGCAAAACCGAAAGAGTCTCAAATAAAGAAAAAGGTCTTTGAAATGTCCCAGGCTGTTAGTTCTGGGGCTCGCTGGTCAGAGCCCCTATGTCCATTCCATGACATTCCTCCCCCCTTCAAACGAGTCCGACGGACCCGGTTGGACCCACACGGGTCAAATAGGGGAAGTCGGGGAGCTTGGATCTCCGGGTTCCCGGGCCGATTGCCGGGATAGACCGTCGGCATTCCCGTTCTGTGGCCCGGGCCGGTATTGGATAGAAAAGTTAAAAGGTTGGAGGGCCAGGCTCCACCGCAACAGGCGCCGTTCTCCCCCGCCACCCAGTTGAGCCACACCAGGGGGTTGTGATCCGTCATTACGGTGAAGGACCGCCCGTACACATACGGCTGGAACTTTCGCAGGGCCCAAACCAAGGCCAGACATTCTTTCTTGACCGCTGCGTATCCCACCTCCCGGGGTAGGAGTTTGCGGCTGATGTAAGCCACCGGATGATCCCCCCCGTCGTCCCCCACTTGGCTTAGTACGGCTCCCAGTCCGAACATCGATGCGGCTGTATGGACAATAAAGCGTTTGCTATAATTGGGAGCTGCCAAGAGGGGTGCTTGGGTTAGGGCGGTCTTCAGTTGTTGGAAGGCGGTTTCGCACTCCGGGGACCACAGGACTTGGCGGGGCAGGGTTTTCTTAGTCAGGTCGGTCAGGGGTTTGGCGAGGACGCTATAGTTGGGAACGAATTTCCGGTAGTACCCTGCCATACCCAAGAAAGCGAGGACCTGAGTCTTGGTGATGGGGTGGGCCACTCCAGAATGGCTTCTATCTTGGCCGGTTCTGGACGCTGGGTTCCCCGACTGTACTGTACCTCGGACATCCCTATCCTACACTTCGCGGGTTTAAGGGCCAGGTTGGCGTCCCTTATCCGAGCGAATACCACCCCCAGATGTTGAAGGTATTCCTCCCAAGTCTGGCTGTAGATGGCGATGTCGTCCAGGTACGCGCAAGCGAATTCCTGGAGGCCATCGAGGAGGCGATCGATCAACCGCTGAAAAGTGGCCGGGGCGTTCTTCATCCCGAACGGCATGACCCGAAACTGGTACAGGCCGAACGGGGTGATGAAGGCCGGCTTCGGGGTCGCCTCCTCTGCAAGGGGAATCTGCCAGTACCCCTTGCACAGATCTACCGTGGTCAAGAAATGGCCCTGGGAGATCTGATCCAACAGCTCGTCGACTCGGGGCATGGGGTAAGCATCAGTGACAGTGCAGTCATTGAGCCTCCGGTAGTCGACACAAAACCGGGTGGTACCATCCTTTTGGGGACCAGGACTACGGGCGAGGCCCATGGACTGGCAGAGGGCTCGATAACTCCCAGCTCCAGCATCTCCCGGATTTCAGCCTGCATGGATTCGCGTACTGCCTCCGGGAGTCTGTATGCCGGTTGCCGAAGTGGACGCTGGCTGGGGGTTTCCACCTGGTGCACGGCCCGGCTGGTGTAGCCAGGGAGTGCGGAGAAGAGCTCCTGGTGCTCTTGGAGCAGCTGCCTAGCCTGCTCCTGCTTATGGGGGCCCAACCCTTCCCCTAGCTGCACTTGTTCCACCCCTGAGGGCCGACCGTCTATCCCGGGGAGGTCTACCAGGGGGAACTGTTCTGCCTCCTCGGTCGCAGGAGCGCAGATGGCAGATACCGTCTCGGGGCGCTCGTGGTATGCCTTCAGCAAATTGACATGGAACGTCCGCTGGATCCTGGTGTCGGTACAGCTGACAACCACGTAGGTGGTCTCTCCCACTTGGGTGAACACCCGATAGGGGCCCTGCCAGGACGCCTGCAGCTTGTTCTGCCGCTGTGGTTTCAACACCAGGACCTTCTGCCCCGAGAAACGAGCGGCTGCGGGCAGAGCGGTCGTACCATGCCTTCTGCTGGGCCTGGGCTGCCTGCATGTTCCCCTGAACCATCGCCGTGAGTTCGGTCAAGCGCTCTCGGAGCTCCAGGACGTAACTCACGGCGGGGAGCCCTTCGGCTTCCTGTCCCCCTCCCACTGCGCCCGGACTAAGTCTAGGGGCCTCGCACCCGTCGCCCGTACAGGAGTTCGAAGGGGAGAACCCGGTCGACTCTTGGGGGACCTCCCGGTAGGCAAATAACAGGTGGGGTCGGTATTTCTCCCAGTCTTTCCTCTCTTGGGTGTAAGCGCGGATGAGCTGTTTCAGGGTCCCATTAAACCGCTCGCACAGCCCGTTCATCTGCGGGTGGTATGGGGTGCTGTAAAGCGCCTTAACCCCGCACAGACGCCAGAGCTGTTGGGTTAGCTCAGCGGTGAATTGGGAGCCCTGATCAGACAAGATTTCCTGAGGAAATCCTACCCTAGAGAACCCCTGTAGGAGACCATCGGCGACGGTGTCTGCCTGAATGTTAGACAGGGCCACCGCCTCGGGGTATCGGGTGGCGTAGTCCACCACGGTGAGAATATATCTCTTCCCGGTGGCGCTGGGGCGGGGTAAGGGACCAATTATGTCTACCGCCACCCGACTAAAGGGTTCTTGAATGATGGGCATGGGGTGAAGGGGGGCTTTCGGGTGGTCCCCAGTTTTCCCCGTTTTCTGGCAGGTCGGGCAGGTGCGGCAGTACTCCCGGACATCCTCACTAAGGCGAGGCCAGAAGAATGCTCAGGTTAACCGGTGTCGGGTCTTGGCCATTCCTAGATGGCCGGCGAGGGGAATGTCGTGGGCCAGTCTCAGGAGTTCCTTTCTGGGGGCCTGCGGCACTACTAGCTGTTTGTGGGAAGCCCGTGGTTTCTGAGCGTCTCCCCTATTGGTGTACTGATACAGTAGCCCATCTTCCCACTCAATGCTGTCGTCCCGTCCGTCGCCGGGACCCTGGCTGGCCCGGTCGCGGTACCTTTCTAGGGTGGGGTCAGTCTGGGTCTGGTGCCGGAGGGTGGCTGGAGAGCTCCACGTGAGGGGGTGGTCCGGGGGAGGAGGTGTGGGTTCGTCCGGTCGGGGGGGTCTGGGAGGCTTGGGGGGTTTGGGAGGTCGGAGAGGTCTGGTTGGTCTCACCTGGGTCCCGACCGGAGTGCCTTGGTCGATCCGGTGGCTTTGTTGCCGGGTGGTCACTGGGGCGGCCGCGTCTGTGGCGTAGGCTGATACCAAGCATCCCAGGTCGTTCCCCAGGAGGATTTCTGCCGGTAGTTGGTCGAGTAACCTCACCCGCATGGATCCCTCCCCCGACCCCCAATCCAAATGGACTCGGGCGGTAGCGAGTCGGAGCACCTTGCCTCCGGCTACGCGAACAGAGCGATGGTGCGGTCCAGCCGGTCCTTTCGGGTAATCAGGTGAGGCCGGACAAGCGTGATGGTAGCGCCGGAGTCGCGGAGACCTTCGGCGGCCCGCCCGTTAATCCATACCGCCTGTCTGTGGTGTTGGCGGTTGTCGGCAGATGCAGCCTGCACGGGATCGGCCTCATGCAGCATCCCCCATTCCTCCTGTGGGTCCCAGTATGGGGATTCCTCCTGGTAACAATGAGCCGCGGGTGGGGCTCGGATGGGGCCCCGCGGAAGGGGCGGCTGGTTGGGGCAGTTCTGGCGGTAGTGGCCCATCTGGCCGCATCCATAACAACGGATGGTAGCCGTGGAAGGGGCTCGGTTTGGGACCCGGGGTGCGGGCCAGCGTGTTGTTGGCTCCGGCCGGGGAGGTGGGGGTGTGGCACGGGGAGATGGTAGGGTGGATCGGGAGGGTGGAGGTCGTTCCCCCCGTGGGACGTGCGCGTGTCCGTATACTCATCGGCCCAGGTGGCCGCGTGCTGCACCGTCTGGGGCTTCTTGTCCCTCACCCACTCCCGCACGGCTAGGGCGGTGTGGTCGAAAAACTGCTCGAGAAGGAACAGCTGAGTGACTTCTTCGAGGGTTCGAGCCTTGCTTCCGGCGAACCAGGTCTTCATGTCCCGTTGCAGCCGGTGCGCCCACTCCACATGGGTAGTACCGTGGGGCCGCCGGGAATTTCGGAATTTCATCCGGCTGGCTTCGGGGGTGATGGCAAAACGGGCCAGCAGGGTTTGTTTCACCTGTTCGTAGTCCCAGACTTCTTCATCTGGGACAGTCCTGTAGGCCTCCGCAGCCCGCCCTGTTAGTTTACACGCCAGGATCCCAACCCAAGTGGCCCGTTGAACCTCGTGTAGTTGGCACGAGCGTTCAAAGTCCTGGAGGAAACTTTCTATTTCCTCCTCTGCCTCGTTGAAGCTCTTGAAGGCCTGGAAGGGCACCTTCCGTGCCGTTGGTCTTTCCCAGTTGGGGTTTCCTCCCTGTTGGTACTGGATTTCCGCCAGCCGTATCTCTTGTTGGTGCACCCGCTCCTGCTCTTCTTCATGGGTGATGTCCCGGACGAAGTTCTGGAAGGTGGCTTCTGTCGGCGCGGCTCCGCAAGCCGCTGCCCGCTGCTGTACCTTCCTCTGTAAGGAGTTTTCAGGGCTGGACGCCTGAGCTACGATCGGTGGTGAGGTTGCAGGCAGGTCCCTGGTCTGCTGATCCAGGGCCGCCAATTCTTCGACCAGGGCATCCTTGCTCTTTGAGCCCACGGTTCCTCCACAGTCCTCCAGCATGCCCCGCAGTGTGTCCCGTTTTAATTGGCATATGCTGCCATGATGAGGGTCTTCTGGGGGTGCAGAGAGCTATCCTCACCGCTTGCCACCAGTGTGACGGAATGGAAGTCCGCCTGCGGTCCTGCTCCAATCTGACCCCTCTTGATGGCGTCAGGCCCGACTACCGAGTGTCACGGCACTCTGCGTCTCGAGCGGCCTGAGATGACCCTGGCGTTACTTGGCGGATGGTGCTGCCGAATTAAGTTGACCCGTTCTGCGTAGTGGGGAGCTAGGAGACCGCAGAGTGTCTCCTGCGCTGTGATTTTAGCGATGAAATGACGACACCAAACGGGGCTGTATGCTTCAAGTCAACGCAGTTGAACTGACTCTTTACTCAAATGGGACACGCATTTAAACATCTCACACACAAGGAGACATGCCCAGGCTTGAATGGGAACTCAATTTGCATACAATGACATGCTTGCATCATCAGATTACACACACACAGAGCTAATGTACACAGAAATTAGCATACAATTGAATTTCAACACAGCCTTTCACTCCTAGCAACCAAGGGGAAATATAATACCTTTAAATGCATCACACAATTACACATCTGAATCCACACTCATACAATACAGGATACATGGTAATACATCACACCAATAAAACCACATCTAGAAAAGGTATAACTCTTCATTTCAACACGCAAAACCGAAAGAGTCTCAAATAAAGAAAAAGGTCTTTGAAATGTCCCAGGCTGTTAGTTCTGGGGCTCGCTGGTCAGAGCCCCTATGTCCGTTCCATGACAGTACCCTCTGCCATCCAGTATCCTGTGCGTACCCTCTGCTAGACATGTGCATTCGTTTTAGTACTAAAACGATTTAGTCCGAATTTTGGGATAATTTAGTTTTCGTATGAGTCAAGAGATACGAAACTGCTCAGTACAAAAAACAAAAGAAACTAAAATAAAATGCACTACATTTTAGTTTCAGTCCTTTTTGTGATATTACATTGAGTGAAGGAGACCAGCAATGAAGCGCAACTTCGCATAGCTACAGAAAGGTTTGTATGCGTAATCCTTCCCGACCCCTACCCGAAAATCTGACAGTGATAGAGCTCCAGTATACTCACTCGCAGCGCAGACAGCCAGCACAGGAGAGGAAACCTTTACTTAACCCTTTGCTTGTCTATGAGGCAGACAAGATGATAAAAGCAGCTGGAGAAGGAAAACATTCAAATAAATCACACTGAAAGCTAATGACAGAGGAGGGCTGGATAATAAAAACCCCTTTATAACAAGCAGCGCTGGGAGAAGAGAGGGACTTTATAAAACGTGTGTTATCTCCCCTCCCGCTCTGCATAATAGGGGCTTAGGTCTGATACATTTTATATTATCCAGGAGCACTATCCCCTTTCCTCATCTATAATACACGTTTTATATAAAGTCCCTCTCCTCTCCCAGTGCTGCTTGTTATAAAGGTGTTTTTTTACGTCTGATACATTTAGTATCCAGCTCTCACAGTTACTCTGTCATTATGAGCCTTCAGTGTGATTTATTTGAATGTTTGCCCTAGATTTAAAGTGCTTTATTTTATTATAAAAATCTATTTGCACCAGTCATCTCTTCTCTGAGCTTTCTGAACGATTTACGTTAATATTTTCCTTCTCCCCTGCTTTTATATTCGTGTGTCTCCCCCACAGATACAAAGTTTAAGTAAAAGTTCCCTCTCTGTGCTGGATAAGCATTGCTTTCCGAAGTTCTGGACCCTCCACATGCCAATGCAGTAGGATGTTCTATACAGAGAGGGGTATTAATTAATGCAGGAGGATGTTATCTACATTATACAGAGAGGGGTATTAATTAATGCAGGAGGATGTTCTATATATTATAAAGAGAGGAGCCTTTTTTGTTTAGCCCTTTAAATCCAGTGGCTGTGAGCGCTGAGATCTGCTGCTTGTTATATTATCTCTCAGTACAATGTATCAGGCTCAGCTGTTACAGTAACTGACTGTAACGGCGCTCAGAGTTTCAGTAAAACAAGGAAATAATATTGTTATAACCTCTTATATATAAAAATATTATTTACTAGTTTTACTGAAACTCTGAGCGCTGTGATGAGCAGCAGTCAGTTACTGTAACAGCTTTGCCTGACACATTGTGCTGAGAGTGAGAGATACTGTAACAAGCAGCGATCTCAGCCCTCTGAGGAGCCACTACAATAGTAATTGTATCCACTGGTTTTCGGATGAATGAAATTAGTTTTCATACTAAAGAACTGAAAACGAATTTCTTTAGCAACTAAATAATTTGCATTTTAGGACTAATCCATTAGTTCAAAACAAAATTTTGTGCTGTGCACATGTCTACCCTCTGCCATCCAGTATCCTGTGTGTACCCTCTGCCATCCAGTATCCTGTGCGTACCCTCTGCCATCCAGTATCCTGTGCGTACCCTCTGCCATCCAGTATCCTGTGTGTACCCTCTGCCATCCAGTATCCTGTGCGTACCCTCTGCCATCCAGTATCCTGTGCGTATCCTGTGTGTACCCTGTGCGTACCCTCTGCCATCCAGTATCCTGTGCGTATCCTGTGTGTACCCTGTGCGTACCCTCTGCCATCCAGTATCCTGTGCGTACCCTCTGCCATCCAGTATCCAGTGCGTATCCTGTGCGTACCCTCTGCCATCCAGTATCCTGTGCGTACCCTGTGCCATCCAGTATCCTGTGCGTACCTGTGCCAATCCAGTATCCTGAGTGTACCCTCTGCCATCCAGTATCCTGTGCGTACCCTCTGCCATCCAGTATCCTGTGTGTACCCTCTGCCATCCAGTATCCTGTGCGTATCCTGTGCGTACCCTCTGCCATCCAGTATCCTGTGCGTACCCTGTGCCATCCAGTATCCTGTGCGTACCCTCTGCCATCCAGTATCCTGTGTGTACCCTCTGCCATCCAGTATCCTGTGCGTACCCTCTGCCATCCAGTATTCTGTGCGTACCCTCTGCCATCCAGTATCCTGTGTGTACCCTCTGCCATCCAGTATCCTGTGCGTACCCTCTGCCATCCAGTATCCTGTGTGTACCCTCTGCCATCCAGTATCCTGTGCGTATCCTGTGTGTACCCTGTGCGTACCCTCTGCCATCCAGTATCCTGTGCGTATCCTGTGTGTACCCTGTGCGTACCCTCTGCCATCCAGTATCCTGTGCGTACCCTCTGCCATCCAGTATCCTGTGCGTATCCTGTGCGTACCCTCTGCCATCCAGTATCCTGTGCGTACCCTGTGCCATCCAGTATCCTGTGCGTACCCTGTGCCATCCAGTATCCTGAGTGTACCCTGTGCCTTCCAGTATCCTGAGTGTACCCTCTGCCATCCAGTATCCTGTGTGTACCCTCTGCCATCCAGTATCCTGTGTGTACCCTGTGCCATCCAGTATCCTGTGCGTACCCTGTGCCATCCAGTATCCTGAGTGTACCCTCTGCCATCCAGTATCCTGTGCGTACCCTCTGCCATCCAGTATCCTGTGTGTACCCTCTGCCATCCAGTATCCTGTGTGTATCCTGTGTGTACCCTCTGCCATCCAGTATCCTGTGTGTACCCTCTGCCATCCAGTATCCTGTGCTTATCCTGTGCGTATCCTGTGCGTACCCTCTGCCATCCAGTATCCTGTGCGTACCCTCTGCCATCCAGTATCCTGTGTGTACCCTCTGCCATCCAGTATCCTGTGTGTATCCTGTGTGTACCCTCTGCCATCCAGTATCCTGTGTGTACCCTCTGCCATCCAGTATCCTGTGCTTATCCTGTGCGTATCCTGTGCGTACCCTCTGCCATCCAGTATCCTGTGCGTACCCTCTGCCATCCAGTATCCTGTGTGTACCCTCTGCCATCCAGTATCCTGTGCGTATCCTGTGCGTACCCTCTGCCATCCAGTATTCTGTGTGTACCCTGTGCCATCCAGTATCCTGTGCGTACCCTGTGCCATCCAGTATCCTGTGTGTACCCTGTGCCATCCAGTATCCTGTGTGTACCATGTGCCATCCAGTATCCTGTGTACCCTGTGCCATCCAGTATCCTGAGTGTACCCTCTGCCATCCAGTGTCCTGTGCGTACCCTGTGCCATCCAGTATCCTGTGCTTACCCTGTGCCATCCAGTTCCCCGTGTTCATCCTCTGTCCTCCAGAGACTGCTTCCAAGACCCCTGCATCCTGGTTTGCTGTTCCCTCTGATCATCTGCATCCTGAGTTAAACCTGCAATCAGGATTCCATTCAGCCCTTTTCCTGTCCTGTTTCGTATCCTCCCCAGTAAGTCTCCTAAGAGTATCTGCCCTCAGTGTCTCCCTGTACCGTGTTTCCTGCATCCCTTTTGTATCCTCAGCATTGCATATTCCTTTGGTCACTCTCATTTAAGTTCTGCCCTTCACCATGCACAATCTGGACTTATTTTATCTGAATCTGGCAATAAACCCCTGTTTTCCCACACCTTGTTTTCGTTGCATCACTGCAGCTTGGGTTTGTAACCTTGCCTGCCACGCTGGTACCTAACATTGAGTTTCCCCGTGCCGGTCACATGACCAGCCGGATCTCACCTCGCGAGATCCGGCTGGTCGGCGTAGTGATACGCAGGGAGGGACTGGGGGGACTTTTTCCCCAGTCTTTCCCTGCTCCCACCGGGCCAAGGGAGGCGGTCCTTGCCGCGGGACAGGAGGTGAGTAGGATTCGATGTTTTATTTTTTGAGGCTGGTGTTAACAGATTCTGCAGAATATAATTTTTGATACGGTCGTAATTTATTTGAGGCAGATCCTTTTTTTGTTAAATGTGCTGCTGTGATATGCGTGACTTTTAAGATATGTGACTAACACTCTGTAATGCCATCACAATTCACAGTAAATCTTGCTTTCCTATGGGGAGGGGTAGCATTGTGAGGGTCATTAAGTGGCCTCATAATGTTTGGTGGCTGTACTAAAACGATTTAGTTTGAATTTTGGGATAATTTAGTTTGCGTATGAATCGAGATACAAAACTGCTCAGTACAAAAAAACAAAGAAACGAAAGGAAAATGCATTACAATTTAGTTTCAATCCTTTTTGTGATATTACATTGAGTGAAGGAGACCAGCAATGAAGAGCGCAACATCACGAAGCTACAGAAAAACGTAGTGTAATCCTTCCCGACTCCTACCGGAAAATCTGACCGTGATAGAGCTCCAGAATACGCACTCGCAGCACAGACAGCCAGCACAGGAGAGGAAACCTTTACTTAACCCTTGCATGTCTATGAGGCAGACAAGATGATAAAAGCAGCTGGAGAAGGAAAACATTCAAATAAATCACACTGAAAGCTAATGACAGAGGAGGGCTGGATAGTAAAAACCCCTTTATAACAAGCAGCGCTGGGAGAAGAGAGGGACTTTATAAAACGTGTGTTATCTCCCCTCCCGCTCTGCATAATAGGGGCTTAGGTCTGATACATTTTATATTATCCAGGAGCACTATCCCCCTTTCCTCATCTATAATACACGTTTTATATAAAGTCCCTCTCCTCTCCCAGTGCTGCTTGTTATAAAGGGGTTTTTACATCTGATACATTTAGTATCCAGCTCTCACAGTTACTCTGTCATTATGAGCCTTCAGTGTGATTTATTTGAATGTTTTCCCTGGATTTAAAGTGTTTTTTATTTTATTAAAAAATAAAAAATTGCGCCAGTCATCTCTTCTCTGAGCTTTCAGACCGATTTCCGTTAATATTTTCCCTCTCCCCTGCTTTTATAATCCTGTCTAAGTGAAAGGTTCCTCTCCTGTGCTGGATAAGCATTGCATTCTGAAGTTCTGCACCCTCCACATGCCAATGCAGTAGGATGTTCTATACAGAGAGGGGTATTAATTAATTCAGGAGGATGTCCCTCTCTGTATATAACACCCTACTGCATTAATATATACAGACAAGGGTATAAATTGAGGAGTATGTTCTATACATTATACTAGAGATGCACCGATACCACTTTTTTAAGACCGAGTACATGTACCGATACTTTTATTTTAAAACCTGTGACCACTTTCCAATAAGAACAGACGTCCTATAAAAATGCCCCCAGCTCACATGTATATACCCCCCGAGAGAGATTATATATATATATTGTGACGGAACCTGATGTTATCATCCGCCTGCGGGTGTGCTCTAATCTGCAGGTGTGTTCCCCCTTCGTTTGATTCTTCCCCCGGCCCGACTACCAAGGTTGTGGCACTCGGCGTCTCGAGCGGCCGGGTATGTCTTTGGGATCTGGATGACCCACGCAGCACGGGGACCTTGAGGTATACCTAGCCCGACTACTGAGAAGTGTCACTCAGCGTCTCGAGCAGCTGGCCACGGATCTGTACACAGACCTTTACGGTCGTAGATCAGAACGGCTTGATTCTGCGAAGATTCGGATCTTCCACTAGCGAGTTAGTTGACGATCGATCGTCTGGGTATTCGTATCGCCCAGCGGTCGAAGAAACATCCGCGGCACGGCACCAACCTGTTCGGATCTCACCCTCACTAGAGACAGCTCAATTCGTTCGACAGCAGGAGTCGGATCGTGCGGCGGTCGAAGCGCCCACACGTTACAAGATACGAATTCTTCGGATCTCCCGGTAGTTAGCTGGACACGTTCAGTCGGCTAGGAGTATTCGGATCGCGCAGCAGCGGCGCACGATAGACTTGTATTTCGTCCGGGGTGCTGAACCACGAGGGATGTCAGGCACGCTTGGCAAACAGAGACACGAGACGCAGCTGCATGAACTCAAACCAAAGACAACTTTTATTAAGGACACATCTGTATTTATACTTTCCCCGCGCTCCACATTTGAAAACCCCATGCCCGCCCCCACAGGTATCATTGGCTTTAAGGCGCATCGGGGCGTTGCCGATTTGGGACCAGATGGTCTGATTCAAATTTAGGCGGCAAAATTTGGCGGCAAATTTGAAACGGCATCTATACACAATCAACACTTTTATTTACAGGTCATTTTTCGGTCAGCTAGAAGGCAGGATCGTTGGTGCAACGGCACAACACATAGTTCATGGAATAACAGTGTCCTGATCCCCTGTTTCTGGCTGAGGGTGTTGGGCTAGTCCATCACATTCCTCCCCCTCCCCAAAGTCCGACGAACCCGGTTGGACCCCAACGGTCGTACCGGGAAGTCGGTGCTCTCAGGTCCATAGTCAGTTGGGAGAGGCCGAGCCACCAGGCTTCTCCAGTTGGCCCTGCGGCCGTACCAAGTGGGTGGAGGCCACGCGGGTTTGGGTTACCCCCTCCGGCAAAAGGGTCCTGTGGCCGGGGAGGAGCACCCCGGTGCCCCCTCCGGGACTATCTCGCACCCGGGGACAACGGGTGCTAACTGCACGCGCCCCGAGTACCTGGGCCAGCCGCAGAGGGAAATCGTGGCTGCGCGGGGCCTCTGGGCCAAAGGGCTGTGGGAGTGGGCAGAGCGGAAGCAGGCTCTGCCCTGCGGCCAGCGCGTCAGCTGGGTGTGTGTCCCCTGGTGGGAGGATGGTTTCCTCCATCCCAAGGACGTACCATGGCGGCCAGCAGAGCCGTCGGGGAGAATCAGGCTGCTCCTCAAGGCATACGGCAGCGAGTGGGCAGAGGCCAGCGGCGCTCTGTCCCGTTGGCAGCCCTGCTGCTGAGGGGGCAGCTTCTGAAACAACTTTCGGAGGGTCGGGTGAGGACAACAGCTGCGGGGTTGTGAGGGAATGGCTTATCACCCTCAGCCAGAGACTGTTTGCACAGACAATTATCCCCTTAAGGACAGTCAAAATACCAGCAGTTTTTTATAAAACACAGTGTTCATGTGTGAAACGTATCTGTCTGTTGTGTTGCCGCCATTTCCCATCGCCTCGTGGCTGATCGGGTGAATCAGGAAGGTAAAATGGCCGATTCAGTTCTTCCTGTCCCACATCGGCAACTCCCCAAGTGTTGTGGCCAATGAGACCTGTGGGGGCGGGCAGGGGTGGTTCCCAGATGGGGAGCTCATGGTAGAGGTTACAAAGGCATGTGTCTGTGTTAATAAAGAGGAGTTGTTCCTGAGTTCATGCAGCAGCGCCTCATGTCTCTGATTTCCTACTCATTTCTCCCGCATCCGAGATCCCGCGCGATATTCGGGGCGCAGAGCTGGTTCAAGTCGGGGTGCAGAGTGAGTGCAACGCCCGCCGCGCGAATGAATAGTCTTGGCCGCCTGTACAGTTTTTACTACTGAGCCGCGGTGAGGTTCGAGGACTCTGCTCGGCGCGGGCGCATCGACCGCCGCGCGGTTGAATTCTGATCGGCTACACAACCCCTCATCCAGCTGCTGAGGAGTCGGTTCAGTAAGTGAGCGCATCGACCGCTTCGCGATCCGGATCAGTTGAATGCCCGTCCCTGTACTATTGCCGGAAGATCCGAATAATCCGTGCCGCGAAGTGTGTACCCGCACCAGCCGCCGGACGATCCGAATATTCCTGGCTGGTCGAATATTCACCCGTCTACCGCCGGAAGATCCGAACCGATCTATAAACGGAATAAACCCTCCAAACCAGGTCAGTGACCAGCTGCTCGGGACGCTGAGTGCCGTCACTCGGTGGTCGGGCTGGGCTCACACGGGGGTTCCCTTCACACCATCACAAGGTCCCATACGGCCGCTCGAGACGCCGAGTGTCGCAACTCGGTAGTCGGGCCGTCAGCATAAAAGGGTTACGCAGATTGGAGCACACCCGCAGGCGGACGGCGACACCCCGTTCCGTCACACTGGTGGCAGCGGTGGGATTGCTCTCTGCAACGTATAACATCACCCCGAAGAATTCATCATGGCCACGTATAGCTACTACACCCGAGACACCCTGCGGGACATGCTGGAGTGTCGTGGAGGTACCCCGGGCTCTAAGCGCCGGAAGACCTTAATTAAGGAGTTGCAGGCACTAGACCGGGTGCGCGCGGCGGTGGTGACGCCACCCGCCCCCACCCCTGTCCTGGTTGAGGAAGCGGAAAGTACCTTCGTCCGGAGAGCTCGGCAGCGGATCGCCCTGCTCGGAGCTGCCCCAACGGAGGCCGAGATAAGAAAGGCGATCCAGGAGACTCAGCAAGAGGAAGAGCAAGAAAAGGAGCGTCAGCACGAGCTGCGGTTGGCGGCGCTCTGGGAGACACAGATTGAATATGTTAACCCTGACTCTTATTCCGTAGATCCGTGGGATGAGGTTTACAGCTCGACTGGAGCTTCACCCTGGGATTCTGCACCCCCCAGCGATACCCCGTACGGGACTTACAGCTCGACTGGAGCCTATATTGGGGAACCCGCACAGCCCAGCGGACCTTGGACAGGGACTTACAGCCCGCCTGGAGTCACATTCGAGGACGCCACATTCCCCGTCGAGGACATGGACCGTGATTTTCTGAGAAGGCTGCAAGAGAGCCTGGATCAGTACCACGGGTCCATGATGGAGCCCACTGGACCTGAGTGGCAGGACGAGGTCCGCCAAGAAGTCAGGGAGGAGGCGCTGCCCCCTGAAAGAGACTGTGAGAGGGAAGAGCCCGAGATGTGCTCATGGGTCCTCATCGAGACCACAGTAGAAGAGCCGGCCCGGTTTGAAGAGGCACAGCAGGTGCCAAGTGACCAGGATGGGCCGTGTGATGGGCCCGAGTGGCCCAGAGAAGAAATTGTTCTCCTAAACCCGCCGGAAGACACGGTGGCCGTGTCCGCGGGTCCAGCGGAAGAGCTGGCAACGGGGCAGAGCGCCGCTGGCCTCTGCCCACGGTCCGAATGTTCTGAGGAGCCGCCGAGTTCCCACCAGCTGTTGAGCGTACAGCCCTTGATGGTTCTGGAGGTTGAAGAACCTGTCCTCCCAGCAGAAGAGCTGGCAACAGGGCAGAGCGCCGCTGGCCTCTGCCCACTCCCTGTGGTATGCCCTGAGGAGCAGCCGGGTTCACCCCAGCTGTTCGGCATGCAGCCGTTGTTTTTTTTCCGACCCCTCCCAAGTTGTGCCTGCATCTAACCCCCCAGTGGAAGAGCTGGCCACGGGGCAGAGTGCCGCTAGCCTCTGCCCACTTGCCGAATGCCCTGAGGAGCCGCAGGATTTCTCCGTGCTGGCGACCCCGCAGCTGTCGTTCTCCGGTTCCCTGGATACCAGCGTTGTATCCCACCACCCAGCGGAAGAGCTGGCCACGGGGCAGAGCGCCGCTGGCCTCTGCCCACAGTCTGAATGTTCTGAGGAACCGCCGGGTTCACACCAGCTGTTGAGCTCGCCGCCATCGTTTCCCTCCGACCCCCCGGTAGTTGTTACCGCACTCAACCCCCTAGCGGAGGAGCTAGCAACGGGGCAGAGCGCCGCTGGCCTCTGTCCATCCTTTTCCCTCTGTGCCAAAGAGCAGGAAGGGGATATTTTTGAGCTGTTGAGTCCACAGCCGCTTACTCCATCCAACCCCCTGGACTTTGTTCCGGTACTTCCCTCTCCAGCAGAAGAGCTGGCCACGGGGCAGAGTGCCGCTGGCATCTGCCCATTTCTCGACTATCCGGAGGAGCTGCAGGGGTTTTCCGAGTTGGTGACCCTGCAGCCACTGTCCTTCTCCGACCCCCCGAAAGTTGTCTCAGCACCTGATTCCCTAGCAGAAGAGTTGCTCACGGGGCAGAGTGCCGCTGGCCTCTGCCCACTTCCGGCTGTATACCCTGAGGAGCAGCCAGGGTCACCCCAGCTGCTTTGCTCGCAGCCACTGATCGCCTGGGAGATGGCAGGAGCCACCCTCCCACAAGGAGGTCCCTGCCCGGCCGACGCG
Source organism: Leptobrachium leishanense (assembly GCA_009667805.1). NCBI lineage: Eukaryota > Metazoa > Chordata > Amphibia > Anura > Megophryidae > Leptobrachium > Leptobrachium leishanense. The sequence continues at coordinate 52,245,393 of CM019066.1, read as the reverse complement.
CTGGCCCCAGGGCAGAGCCTGCGTCCGCTCTGCCCATTTCCCCAACCCTGTGGCCTGACGGCCCCACGCAGCCACTGTTCCCCTCAGCAATTGATCCAGGCGCTTAGGCCGCAGGCAGTTGGCCCTCGGTTTTCCCAGGTGCGAGAGGTGACCAGAGGTGGCCCGGGCCGTGCCCCGGTTCCGCCACCGACCCCTGTTGCCCGAGGTGGTGACCCCAGGCCTGTGTGGCCTCTCCCCGCTTGGCACAGCCGCCGGGCCAAATGGAGAAGCCTGGTGACTAGGCCTCTCCCAACGGACTATGGACCTGAGAACACCGACTTCCCCGGTGCGACCCGTTGGGGTCCAACCGGGTGCGTCGGACTTTGGGGAGGGGGAGGAGTGTGAGGGAATGGCTTATCACCCTCAGCCAGAGACTGTTTGCACAGACAATTATCCCCTTAAGGACAGTCAAAATACCAGCAGTTTTTTATAAACACAGTGTTCATGTGTGAAACGTATCTGTCTGTTGTGTTGCCGCCATTTCCCATCGCCTCGTGGCTGATCGGGTGAATCAGGAAGGTAAAATGGCCGATTCAGTTCTTCCTGTCCCACATCGGCAACTCCCCAAGTGTTGTGGCCAATGAGACCTGTGGGGGCGGGCAGGGGTGGTTCCCAGATGTGGAGCTCATGGTAGAGGTTACAAAGGCATGTGTCTGTGTTAATAAAGAGTTGTTGTTCCTGAGTTCATGCAGCAGCGCCTCATGTCTCTGATTTCCTACTCATTTCTCCCGCATCCGAGATCCCGCGCGATATTCGGGGCGCAGAGCTGGTTCAAGTCGGGGTGCAGAGTGAGTGCAACGCCCGCCGCGCGAATGAATAGTCTTGGCCGCCTGTACAGTTTTTACTACTGAGCCGCGGTGAGGTTCGAGGACTCTGCTCGGCGCGGGCGCATCGACCGCCGCGCGGTTGAATTCTGATCGGCTACACAACCCCTCATCCAGCTGCTGAGGAGTCGGTTCAGTAAGTGAGCGCATCGACCGCTTCGCGATCCGGATCAGTTGAATGCCCGTCCCTGTACTATTGCCGGAAGATCCGAATAATCCGTGCCGCGAAGTGTGTACCCGCACCAGCCGCCGGACGATCCGAATATTCCTGGCTGGTCGAATATTCACCCGTCTACCGCCGGAAGATCCGAACCGATCTATAAACGGAATAAACCCTCCAAACCAGGTCAGTGACCAGCTGCTCGGGACGCTGAGTGCCGTCACTCGGTGGTCGGGCTGGGCTCACACGGGGGTTCCCTTCACACCATCACAAGGTCCCATACGGCCGCTCGAGACGCCGAGTGTCGCAACTCGGTAGTCGGGCCGTCAGCATAAAAAGGGGGTTACGCAGATTGGAGCACACCCGCAGGCGGACGGCGACACCCCGTTCCGTCACAGGGGTCACCGGCTCGGAAAACCCCTGTTGCTCCTCAGGACAGTCGGGAAATGGGCAGAGGCCAGCGGCGCAGTGCCCCGTTGCCAGCTCTTCCGCTGGGAGGTTGGATGCAACGCTGACATCCAGGGGAACAAGGAACAACGGCTGCGGGGTCGCCAGCACGAAGAAATCCTGCGGCTCCTCAGGGCAGACGGGGAGTGGGCAGAGGCCAGCGGCGCTCTGCCCCGTGGCCAGCTCTTCCACTGGGGGTTGGATGCAGGCACAACTTGGGGCGGGGTCGGGAAGAACAACGGCTGCGGGCCGAACAGCTGGGGTGAACCTGGCTGTTCCTCAGGGCATTCGGACAGTGGGCAGAGGCCAGCGGCGCTCTGCCCCGTTGCCAGCTCTTCTGCTGGGGGGTGGGATGCAACACTGACATCCAGGGAATCAGGGAACGATGGCTGCGGGGTCGCCAGCACGGAGAAATCCTGCGGCTCCTCAGGGCAGACGGGGAGTGGGCAGAGGCCAGCGGCGCTCTGCCCCGTGGCCAGCTCTTCCACTGGGGAGTGGGATGTAGGCACAACTTGCGGGGGGTCGGGGAAGAACAACGGCTGCGGGCCGAACAGCTGGGGTGAACCTGGCTGTTCCTCAGGGCATTCGGACAGTGGGCAGAGGCCAGCGGCGCTCTGCCCCGTTGCCAGTGTCACGGTGGCCCCCGCACCCCGGCGCCTGGCAGCAGCTTCCTCGCTGCTCGCTGGCCAGGCGCCGAATGATATTGCGGTCGCTTCCGCACACGTGGGGAAGCCGGGGGGCGGGGCCTGGCGGGCTGACGCGGACCCGCCGGGTTTAAAGCCCAGGCTCTCAGAAATGCCGGTGCCCTGACGTGGTAGTTACTTCCCGCAGAGCTCTGTATATTTGGCAAACAACTATTCTGTGTATTGACCCCTTGGCATTGGCAAACAACTATTCTTGTGTATTGACCCCTTGGCATTGGCAAACGACTATTCTGTGTATTGACCCCTTGGCATTGGCAAACGACTATCCTGTGTATTGACCCCTTGGCATTGGCAAACGACTATCCTGTGTATTGACCCCTTGGCATTGGCAAACGACTATTCTGTGTATGACCCCTGGCATTGGCGAACGAAACCACTCTGTGTATGATCCCTGGCATTGCGAACGAACCATTCTGTGCATAACCCCTGGTATTGGCATCACTTTCTAATTCTGGTATTGAGGTCAGTCTGTGTGGCACCCTAAGCACACATCAGACTACCCCTTGTGTTGTTAGGGTCTTGGGAAGAGCTAATTATTCTAATTTCTTGTGTATCATTCTGTGTCTGTCTAGTCGTGCCGACCACTCTAGGATCGGAAGGGTAGAGACTGTTCTGTGTCTAGAAACCACTACTCAGATAAAGCAGAGGATCCGTGACGTCTCTCTTGTATGTGCTCTGTACTGCCATTCTTGTAGTCTGTCTAGTCGTGCCGACCACTCTAAGGATCGGAAGGGTAGAGAGTGTCCTGCGTATAGGGACCACCACTCTAGTATCAGGGGGATCCGTGACAGCCAGCTCTTCTGCTGGGGGGTGGGATGCAACACTGACATCCAGGGAATCAGGGAACGATGGCTGCGGGGTCGCCAGCACGGAGAAATCCTGCGGCTCCTCAGGGCAGACGGGGAGTGGGCAGAGGCCAGCGGCGCTCTGCCCCGTGGCCAGCTCTTCCACTGGGGAGTGGGATGTAGGCACAACTTGCGGGGGGTCGGGGAAGAACAACGGCTGCGGGCCGAACAGCTGGGGTGAACCTGGCTGTTCCTCAGGGCATTCGGACAGTGGGCAGAGGCCAGCGGCGCTCTGCCCCGTTGCCAGCTCTTCTGCTGGGGGGTGGGATGCAACACTGACATCCAGGGGATCAGGGAACGATGGCTGCGGGGTCACCAGCACGGAGAAATCCTGCGGCTCCTCAGGGCAGACGGGAAGTGGGCAGAGGCTACCGGCACTCTGCCCCGTGGCCAGCTCTTCTGCTGGACCCGCGGACACGACCACCGTGTCTTCTGGTGGGCTTGGGAGGGCCCTTTCCTCCCGGGACCCCTCGGGCCCCTCACACGGCCCATCCTGGACACTTGGCACCTGCTGTGCCTCTTCCGACCGGGCCAGCTCCTCTACTGTCATCCCGATAGGGACCCATGGGAACATCTCAGGCTCCAAAACTCACAATTTCTTTCAGGGGGCAGCGCCTCATCCTGAAGTTCTTGGCGGACCTCGTCCCGCCACTCAAGCCCCGTGGGCTCCACCATGGACCCGAAATACTGATCCAGGCTCTCTGCAGTCTTCTCAGAAATTCGCCCTCCATGTTCTCGACGGGGAATGTGGCGTCCTCGGATGTAACTCCAGGCGGGCTGTAAGTCTCTATCCAAGGTCCGCTGGGCTGTGCGGGTTCCCCAATACAGGCTCCAGTCGAGCTGTAAGTCCCGTACGGGGTATCGCTGGGGGGTGCGGAATTCCAGAGTGAAGCTCCAGTCGAGCTGTACTCCTCATCCCAGGGGTCTACGGGATAAGGGTCAGGGGTAAAATGTTCAATCTTTGTCTCACGGAGCGCTGCCAATCGCAGCTCGTGCTGACGCTCCTTTTCTTGTTCTTCTTCCTGCTGGGTCTCCTGGATCGCCTTTGTTATCTCAGCCTCCGATGGGGCAGCTCCGAGCAGGGCGATCCGCTGCCGCGCCCTTCGGCTGAAGGCACTTTCCGCTTCCTCTGCGAGGACAGGGGTGAGCACGGGTGTCGTCGCTCTGTCCTGATCCATCCTGGTCAGTTCTTTAATTATGGTTTTCTTCTTTTGTTACCCGGCGTTCCTCCCCGGTCCTCCATCATGACACGCAGGGTGTCCCTGGTGTAGTGATCGTACACCAACATGTTGCGGGTCTTCTTGGGGGTGCAGAGAGCTATCCCACCGCTGCCACCAGTGTGACGGAACCTGATGTTATCATCCGCCTGCGGGTGTGCTCTAATCTGCAGGTGTGTTCCCCCTTCGTTTTGATTCTTCCCCCGGCCCGACTACCAAGGTTGTGGCACTCGGCGTCTCGAGCGGCCGGGTATGTCTTTGGGATCTGGATGACCCACGCAGCCACGGGGACCTTGAGGTATACCTAGCCCGACTACTGAGAAGTGTCACTCAGCGTCTCGAGCAGCTGGCCACGGATCTGTACACAGACCTTTACGGTCGTAGATCAGAACGGCTTGATTCTGCGAAGATTCGGATCTTCCACTAGCGAGTTAGTTGACGATCGATCGTCTGGGTATTCGTATCGCCCAGCGGTCGAAGAAACATCCGCGGCACGGCACCAACCTGTTCGGATCTCACCCTCACTAGAGACAGCTCAATTCGTTCGACAGCAGGAGTCGGATCGTGCGGCGGTCGAAGCGCCCACACGTTACAAGATACGAATTCTTCGGATCTCCCGGTAGTTAGCTGGACACGTTCAGTCGGCTAGGAGTATTCGGATCGCGCAGCAGCGGCGCACGATAGACTTGTATTTCGTCCGGGGTGCTGAACCACGAGGGATGTCAGGCACGCTTGGCAAACAGAGACACGAGACGCAGCTGCATGAACTCAACCAAAGACAACTTTTATTAAGGACACATCTGTATTTATACTTTCCCCGCGCTCCACATTTGAAAACCCCATGCCCGCCCCCACAGGTATCATTGGCTTTAAGGTGCATCGGGGCGTTGCCGATTTGGGACCAGATGGTCTGATTCAAATTTAGGCGGCAAAATTTGGCGGCAAATTTGAAACGGCCTCTATACACAATCAACACTTTTATTTACAGGTCATTTTTCGGTCAGCTAGAAGGCAGGATCGTTGGTGCAACGGCACAACACATAGTTCATGGAATAACAGTGTCCTGATCCCCTGTTTCTGGCTGAGGGTGTTGGGCTAGTCCATCACATATATATATATATATATATAATTATACATTACAGAATGTCCCCCAGCCTCACATGGATATTGCCCCAGCTCGTATGGATATGCCCCCAGTGCTCACCTATACGCTGGGGAAGCTGGCCGCGTGAATGAAACTCACACGGCCAGCGTTCCCCCTCCAGCCAAGAGGCAGCATCACAGAAGCGCCCGGAGGCCGCGTGAGTGCGTCACAGCAGCGCGACCGGACCTTCAGACGGGTGAGTATCGTTGCCTCCGGAGGTGAACGCTGGCTGCGTAATCTTCCCCAGCCCCACGGATACCGGCAAGCTGGCCCAGCGCTGTCTTCTGGTATCGGGGGGGGGGGTGTATTGGGCCATTTGCACGAGTACCAGGTACTCGTGCAAACAGCAGTATCGGTGCATCCCTACAATATACAGAGAGGGGTATTAATGCAGGTGGATGTTATATACATTATATAGAGAGGGGTATAAACCCTTTCGCTGCTGAGCCTTTTCCCACCTCTGTGCTGAGCTCATTTTTACTGGTTTCACTCATGTTTAAATGCGATTTGAATTCACATTTTATTATACAACCCAGACATATTATATATCGTTCTTTCAAGGGAGACTTGGCAGATTCATAATATATCATTTATAAATGTAAACGTTATGTCCTGTCTGTATATTATAACAAAAAATGCAATAAGATTTAAATTTTCAATAATTTACAACGTGTAAAGTGTTTTTCACATTTTAACATGCAAGCGTTTGTGGTTATATTTTCTATGGGATGCGCTTGTTAAAAAAAATTAGAAACGGGGAATCGTTACTTTTTTTGGGGAAAATTACATGTTTTTTAGCAAACGCCCCCATAGAAAAAATCGTTAGTGCAGCATCATTGTTCACATTATAATTGAAATGGGAACCATATTGCTGCACTAATAAAACAAAAAACTTTTTTTAATTTTTTTTATTTTTTTAAATTTATTTTACATTATACATGGTCATAGAAACATAGAAACATAGAAAAATGTCGGCAGATAAGAACCTTTCGGCCCATCTAGTCTGCCCAATTACATGGGTACTTTACCTGTTTGGTATCATTGGAAAGGCCACGCTCTGGCAGTTCCAATGATATCAAACATTACCCCCTATCTCCACCATAGGTGGCAGCAAGGGGTTAAATGCAAAACTGGTGCCGTTGCGCGATGACGCCAGTCGTTAGGGGTTATCCCGGAAGCTTGGCCGACATCCAAGATGTCGGCCACCTCTGGGAGTGGACTGCGATACAGTGCATGTTAGCACCATATCGCAATCCAGCCCCCTAGGGGTTAAAGACAGCTGCCGCTTGGAAGGGCAGGCTGTGCCCTTTCAAGCGGTACCTGTCTTTACCCGAGGGAGGGGGAGAGGTCCGAAGGACCTTCCCCCCTCCCCTTCAGGCACCTTCCCTGCAATGGCGGGTGCCTGAAATAGAGGTTATCGCGCAGGCGCGATGACGTCTATCGTGCCCGTCGGGGTCCCGGAGGCTGGGCTGACATTATGGATGTCAGCCCACACCGGGGGGCCGCCACGATTGGTCGATCGCCGCTGCAAAGGGAGGGCGAGCTGAGCGCGTCCTCCGCATGGAAAGGGTTAATTAATGCACGAGGCTGTTATATACATTATACAGAGAGGAGCATTTTTTTTCTTTGAGCCCTCTAAATTCAGTGGCTGTGAGCGCTGAGATCAGCTGCTTGTTACATTATCTCTCAGTACAATGTATCAGGCTCAGCTGTTACAGTAACTGACTGCTGCTCATCACTAGGGATGGGCGTTCGGTTCGATGAGTTCGAGAGTAGGGATGAGCCGAACACGCCCGAGTTTGGTTCGTATTCGAACCTGAACTTTCCAAATGTTCGAATCCGAACCCGAACTCGAACTCAATACAAGTCAATGGGGCTGAAAATTCGGTTTTTAGAGTGCCCTCCAAGAGGGCATATATGCTAGATATTTGCCATAAAAGGTGTATGGGGGTCCGGGTAGTGCCCTGGGGGACAGGAAACCAGGACAAAAAGTAAAAAAAAAAACGTTTTTAAAGGGACAGTGAGTTTTCCATGAAATAAGGGTTAAAAATAAAGACAAAAAATTCCTTCAAATATCGTGCCTAGGAGGTCCCCGTAATCTGCCCATGAAGTGGCGAATTTCTAGGATGTATAGAAACACTTAAAAACAAAAAAATTACATTTCAAAAGACGGTAAATGCTTTTCCTTTTATTCTATCCATAAACAACTGCTTGGGGCGGCAGCCTGTATGAAAAGAGGAGACTTTTTCGGACACGCAGAAAAAGTTTAGTGATTTTTTGGCTAAATTATTGTGAAACTTATGCAGACTTTGGATGAAAGTTACAATAGGTGCTTTAAAATTGGGCCTTTAGTGTCGGCAACAGTGCCGTCACACCGTAACCCCTCTGAGGATATGAATCTGATACAGGCGTCAGTGGCAGTGCACCCAAATATTGTGCTTTTGGTGCCAGGCCTGCAAGTACTATCATACAGTATCCCCTCTGTAGTATTGTGGAAGAATGCAGGGGTGGACCATGTGGTCCTATATTAAAAAGATATGAATCTGGTCAAGGCGTCAGTGCACCCAGATATTGTGCCTTTGGTGCCAGACTGCCAGGCCAGCATGTACTATCATACAGTAACCCCTCTGTAGTATTGTGGAAGAATGCAGGGGTGGACCTTGCGGTCCTAATATAAAAAAGATATGAATCTGGTCAAGGCGTCAGTGCACCCAGATATTGTGCTTTTGGTGCCAGGCCAGAAAGTGCATTCAAACAGTAACCCCTCTGTGGTATTGTGGAAGAATGCAGGGGTGGACTGTGTGGTCCTATATTAAAAAGATAAGAATCTGGTAATGGGCGTCAGTGCACCCAGATATTGTGCTTTTGGTGCCAGACTGCCAGGCCAGCATGTACTATCATACAGTAACCCCTCTGTAGTATTGTGGAAGAGTGCAGGGTTGGACCCTGCGGTTCAAAAAATTAAAATGATATAGATGTGGCACAGGCGTCATTGCAGAAAAATATTGTGCCTTTCATGGCAGCAAGTGCCTTCACACCGTAACCCTTTTGTGGTATTGTGGAAGAGTTCAGTGCTGTAGGTTTTGTGAATGCAGAAGACATCCCCGATCTATTCCGTTACGTCAGCATCAGGGGATTGATAACTGCTGATCCAGGACGGATTCATTTTTATAAATGTCAGCCGGTCTACAGAGTCGGTGGACAGACGCACTCTTTTGTCTGTGACAAAACCTCCAGCGGCACTGAACGTCCTTTCAGAAAGCACGCTAGATGAAGGGCAACCTAGTAGCTGCATAGCATATTGGCTAAGTTCTGGCCAGTGATCCAATCTCAACACCCAGTAAGCCAGTGGATCATCTGCTGGAAAGGTATCCAGGCCTGCCCTTGCCCCTAGGTAGTCCTGCACCATATGGTGAAGACGCTGGCAATGGGTGCCTATATTTGACGTCCCTGGGCGTCGTGGACTAAAAAAATAAAAAAATGCATCAGTCAAGCGGCCCTGGCCTTCACCACTATTCCTCTGATCATCCGCAGCCTCAGAAGCACCTGCCAGTAACCTACCAGTGCCTGGAAATGTGTTACATAAGTGTCGCTTTAGAGCGTCTTCAAGTTTTTTCATCCTGTGCTCCCACTGTGCGGGCAGGATGAGCTCTACAACTTTACCCTTGTATCGTGGATCAAGAAGGGTTGCCAACCAGTAATGATCCCTCTCCTTGATAGCACGAATCCTGGGGTCCTTTAGCAGGCTTTGCATTATAAGGGAGCCCATGCAGCGTAGGTTGGAGGTGGCATTAGCTTCCGAGTCTTCCTGGTCAATGAGGATGACCGTATTGTGCACTTCCTCCTCCCAGCCACGCACTAGACCTTGTGTTTCTGGGCACACGAAACCCTCCCTTGAGGAATCCCCACCTTCAATGCCCCCACTACTTAAATATACCTCCTCCTCCACCTCCTCATTGTCCTCCTGTCTGATCTGAGTAGGAACCGCTGGAATGCTGTCTGCGGAAAGACTGGGGCCATGAAAGCTAGGGAAGGCCTCCTCTTCCTCCCGCTGCTCTGCGTCTAGAGCCACATCTATAATTCCCTGCAGAGTGTGCTCCAGCAGGAACACTAGAGGAATTGTGTCACTGATGCATGCACTGTCCCTGCTCACCATCCTCGTTGCCTCCTCAAATGGTGACAGTACAGTGCATGCATCCTTGATCATCAGCCACTGCGGGGGAAAAAAAAACAAGTTGACCTGAACCTGTCCTTGTGCCATACTCACACAGGTACTCGTTGATGGCCCTCTGCTGCTTGTGCAGACGCTGCAGCATTGCTAATGTCGAGTTCCACCTGATGGGCATGTCACAGATCAGACGGTGTGTGGCAAGGTGGAATTCTCTTTGAATTTCTGCCAGGCGAACGCTTGCTGGGAATGACCGTCTGAAGTGGCTGCAGACTTGTCTGGCCTAGCTGAGAACCTCTGCCAGCCCTGGGTACTTGGTTAGGAAATGATGTACCACTAGATTTAGGACGTGTGCTAGGCATGGTACATGCGTCAATTTACCCTTGCGTAGGACGGAGAGAAGGTTGCTGCCATTATCACAGACAATCATTCCCAGCTGAAGCTGGCATGGTGTTAACCATCTCTGCACCTGGCCCTGCAGAGCTAACAGAATTTCTGGCCCGGTGTGGCTCCTGTCCCCTAAACAAACCAGCTCAAGCACAGTAAGCCATGCATCAGTTTAACTGCCACTTCACCAGAGACAGAGAAGGAGGAGGAGGAAGAGGTGGTGGTGGAGCAGACAGACCTCATACAAGCAGCTTTCTGGAGGCGTGGTGGATGAACAAGCTCCAGCACAGAGCCCCGTCTTGGATCCCTCCCAGCTTCAATCAGAGTTACCCAGTGTGCCGTGAAGGAAATGTAATGACCCTGTCCATGCTTGCTGGAACATGCTTGCTAGACCACGTGTCTAAAGTCACATGCACCTTGTTGCTGACTGCCTTTCCCAATGACTGGATAACATTGTCTTCCACGTGCTGGTATAGTGCTGGAATGGCCTTGCGTGAAAAGTAATGGCGTTTTGGAACCTGCCACTGTGGTACAGCACATTCAGCAAATTCACGGAAGGGAGCAGAGTCCACCAGCTGGAAAGGCAGCAGCTGCAATGCGAGTAATTTTGCTAAGCTGGCATTTAGACGCTGTGTTTGGGGATGGTTGGGACTATATTTTTTCTTACGCTGCAGCAGCTGCGGCAACGTAATCTGACTGCGTAAATCTTCAGCTGCTGGGAGGATGTCACATTGTGAGGAAGGACCTGGTACATCCATTACTGTAGCATCATCCCTGTCAGTGGAGGCTGTAGGCAATGACATGGCAGGACATACAGTGGGGGTAGAGACAGATGAGGAGGAGGAGGACCTACGCAAAGTTTGGCACCAACGAGATGTGTGGCAGGTGTTCATATGTCGCCTCAAGCACGTGGTACCCAAGTGTCCGGTGTCTTTCCCACGCTTCAGCCTCATCTGACATAGATTACAAATAGCAACGGTGCGCTCTGCTGCACATTTCTTAAAGAACTCCCAGACAGCAGAGTTCCTGCATGTGTGCTTTGAGACAACAGCGCTCTGCACCGGAGCAGCTCTGACATCTGATGCCTTGGATTGGCTTGTGCTACGGTTGGTCATAGAGGATGTTGTGCCTCGTGTTTGCTGTGCCTCCTCCTCCTCCTCCTCCCCCTCCTCCTCATTTGATTCTTCTGTTCGATCTGGCACCCAGGTGGAGTCAGTGACCTCATCATCAATGTCATCTTCACCCCCTATCTCCTCGCCACTGGAGCCAACTTGGCAGTATGCTGCAGCTGCTGGGGCAACATGAGTGCCAGTTATTTGTGTGTCATCACTGGCACCCCCTTCATCTAGGTTGATTATACTCCCTTCCTCAACCTCAGAGATTGAATCAGAGCACTGTACTTGCTGCGCATCCTCAAGCAGCATGTCACTGTCATTGTAGTCAAACAATCCAGCTGACTCCTCCGTGTGTGATAGCAAGGCTACGGCAGGAGTAGCTGTGGACATGGAGGCTGCATTAGATGTTTTGGCAGCTGAGGTGGACTGTAAAGTACTACAAGCCTGGCTGGCAGAGGATGAGGAGGATGAGGATGGCCTGGTTAGCCAATCCACCAAATCCTCTCTATGTTGCTGCTGCTTAAGACGGCCAGCACCAGTTAGAAAGGACAAGCGTGCCCCTGCAGATGATGCACCACGTCCACCACGACCAGAGACACAGCCTCCCGACACAGGGGCTGCTTGCCCTCTTATCTGTGTCTGGGAGCATCTGCCTGTCCTTTTTGTTCTTTCAGACATGGTGAGTTATATATAGATTAAATATATACAGAACTCTGATTCAACTCTGGTATAAAGATTAAAGATTTACAGAACTCTGGTATAACTCAGTGAGACACCCTGATAGCTGGCAGCCAGTGACAAGACACCGATTACAATTCCCTCCTATAAATCAGTGTGACCCCCTGATAGCTGGTAGTGAGGAGACACAAATTACAATTCGCATAAATCTGCAAGAAGTATGTGGGACCCCCTGATGGGTGGCAGTGAGAAGCCACAGATTACAAATCTCAGAAACCTCCTATAAATCAGTGAGACCCCCTGATGGGTGTCAGTGAGAAGCCACAGATTACAAGTCTCAGAAACCTCCTATAAATCAGTGAGACCCCTGATGGGTGGCAGCCAGTGAGAACACACAGATCACCTCAATTCCCAAATATTTTGTAGAAATTAGTGACCCCAAAATACTGCGTGGCACTGGCTGTGTTACAAGACACAGATCACCTCAATTCCCAAATGTTTTATAGAAATTTGTGACCCCCCCCAAAATACTTGCTGGCAGTGACAAGACACAGAAGATCACCTCAATTCCCAAATGTTTTGTAGAAATTTGTGACCCCCAAAATACTTGCTGGCAGTGACAAGAGACAGATCACCTCAATTCCCAAATGTTTTGTAGAAATTAGTGACCCCCAAAATACTGCGTGGTACTGGCTGTGTGACAAGACACAGATCACCTCAATTCCCAAATGTTTTGTAGAAATTAGTGACCCCCAAAATACTTGCTGGCAGTGACAAGACACAGAAGATCACCTCAATTCCCAAATGTTTTGTAGAAATTTGTGATCCCCAAAATACTTGCTGGCAGTGACAAGAGACAGATCACCTCAATTCCCAAATGTTTTGTAGAAATTAGTGACCCCCAAAATACTTGCTGGCAGTGACAAGACACAGAAGATCACCTCAATTCCCAAATGTTTTGTAGAAATTTGTGACCCCCAAAATACTTGCTGAGTGACAAGAGACAGATCACCTCAATTCCCAAATGTTTTGTAGAAATTAGTGACCCCCAAAATACTGCGTGGTACTGGCTGTGTGACAAGACACAGATCACCTCAATTCCCAAATGTTTTGTAGAAATTAGTGACCCCCAATACTTGCTGGCAGTGACAAGACACAGAAGATCACCTCAATTCCCAAATGTTTTGTAGAAATTTGTGATCCCCAAAATACTTGCTGGCAGTGACAAGAGACAGATCACCTCAATTCCCAAATGTTTTGTAGAAATTAGTGACCCCCAAAATACTTGCTGGCAGCCAGTGACAAGACACAGATCACCTCAATTCCCAGATATTTGGTAGAAATGAGATCCCCCCAGACCCCCCCGCAGTAGCGTGGCAGACCGGCAGTAAGAACACACAACAATCTCCTATGAAATCTCCTCTCAAATGCATGCTGTAGCGGTGCATGGAAACCTTACATAATGTGCTGCGGGACTTAGCTCTGTGAGTCCATGATTGGGCAAAATTTGCCCAATCAGGACTCTGAGCCGTGATTGGCATACTGTTGAACCTGTCTTGCACCAGACCTGTGGTCAGGTGCAAGGCTGTAGCCAATTACAAGCTTCAGGCCAGTGTAAAAGTGCTTTGTGGGCCATTTTGGTGCATTGTGGTCGAACTTGCTCCGAACACCCAGAAATGATCGGAGTTCGCGAGCAAAACGAACAGGCTAAGTTCGGTCCGAACTCCGAACCGAACAGCTCATCCCTATTCGAGAGTTCGCATCGAACATAGCATGTTCGATAGTTCGCAAACTGCGAACATTTCCGTGTGTTCGTCTCGAGTTTGCCCACAATGCACCACTATGGACAACAATGCACTTTTCCACTTCCCTGAAGCTTGTAATTGGCTAGAGCCTCGGACCTGACCACAAGACAGGTGCAAGACTATGCCGATCACGGCTCAGAGTCCTGATTGGGCAAATTTTGCCCAATCATGGGCTCACAGAGCTAAGTCCCGCAGCACACTATATAAGGCTTCAACCCAGCCCAGCCAGCACATGTTTTTCTGCAGGAGTGAGAGGAGATTGTTCTGTCAGTGTGTCTTCTCACTGCCAGTGACAGCTATTGGGGGGGTCTCACTTGTTGCAGATATCTGGGAATTGGTGGTGGAAAATGTGTCTTCTCAGTCACTGACAGTCAGCTATCAGGGGGTGTCACATAATTCCATAAAATTTCTGGGAATTGTAATCTGTGTCTTCTCAGTGCCAGCTATTGGGGTCTCACTTCTAGCAGATATCTGGGAATTGTTGTAATCTGTGTCTTGTCACTGCTGCCAGCTATCAGGGTGTCTCGCTGAGTTATAGCAGAGTTCTGCATATCTCCAATATTTATACCATACCATACCATATGGTGCAGGACTACTTAGGGGCAAGGTCAGACCTGGATACCTTTACAGCAGATGATCCACTGGCTTACTGGGTGTTGAGATTAGATCACTGGCCAGAATTTAGACAATATGTTATGCAGCTACTAGGTTGCCCTTCATCCAGCGTGATTTCTGAAAGGACGTTCAGTGCAGCTGGAGGTTTTGTCACAGACAAAAGAGTGCGTCTGTCCACCGACTCTGTAGACCGGCTGACATTTATAAAAATGAATCAGTCCTGGATCAGCAGCTATCAATCCCCTGATGCTGACTAGGGATGAGCCGAACACCCCCGAGTTCGGTTTGCATTCGAACGCGAACTTTCCAAATGTTCGAATTCGAACTCAAACTCAATACAAGTGAATGGGACTCAAAATTCGATTTTTAGAGTGCCCTCCAAGAGGGCATATATGCTAGATATTTGCCATAAAAGGTGTATGGGGGTCCGGGTAGTGCCCTGGGGGACAGAAAACAAGGACAAAAAGTTAAAAAAAAAAGTTTTTAAAAGGACAGTGAGTTTTCCATGAAGTAAGGGTTAAAAATAAAAATGAAAAGTTCCTTCAAATATCGTGCCTAGGAGGTCCCCATAACCTGCCTGTGAAGTGGCGGATTTCAAGGATGTATAGAAACACTTAAAACAAAAAAATTACTTTCAAATGACAGTAAACGGTTTTCCTTTAATCTATCCATAAACAACTGCTTGGGGCGGCAGCCTGTATGAAAAGAGGAGACCTTTTAGGACACGCAGAAAAAGTTTAGTGATTTTTTTGGCTAAATTATGGTGAAACTTATGCAGGCTTTGGATGAAAGTAACAATAGGTGCTTTAAAATTGGGCCTTTAGTGTCGGCAACAGTGCCGTCACACAGTAGCCCCTCTGAGGATATGAATCTGGTACAGGCGTTGTCACGGAGCTGACATCGGGCTCGCCTCTGCGAGCCACAAGGAACGGACTCTGCTCCAATTTTAAAGACCTTTTTTCCTTTCTTTCGGTTTTGCGTTTAAATACTGTATGGACAATCTCTGTATGTTATTACTCGTGTGATTTTATGACGTGTGGTGTATTTAAAATGTATCCTCTATTGTGTGAGTGTAGATTCAGATATAGAAAACTGTATGTATGTGATTTGCTCAAGTCTCCATTTTGTCCAGCCCAGCATGGCCCCAAGATGGAGGATACAGCAAGACAGTTGATTGAAGGCTTTTCCACGACCTCATCTGCTCTATCCCCTGGACAATGGGGGAGCCTGAAAGGGACCTGATAGGGAACAGGAGGCTGGGAAAGGAGCCAATCAGTGCTGGTTGTGTGGGTGGGGGAGTTGGTAATCTGTGTGTGTGAAGTTGTATAAATGACCCTTTTGAAACCCCTAAATAAATCAATTCACTGTTTTAAGACATACAGCTCGTCTGGTGTTTTAGTTCAGAGCAAATCACATTCACCACGTAAGACACTCAACGGTCTTCTGAAACGCTACCTAACCCAGAAGAGGAACATCAAATAGACCCCAGACGGCACCACTTGCTTACAGCGGTCCCTAACAACACCAAAGCCATTCCCAACACCCAGGACCAGCGGATCAGGCTGCTCGGGACACCGAGTGCCGAGCCACTCGGTAGTCGGGCTGATCCACAGCAGGGGCATCTGGAGAGCAGAACAGTCGACGGACGACCCTCCCGTCACAGGTGTCAGTGGCAGTGCAACCAAATATTGTGCCTTTGGTGCCATGCCAGCAAGTGCATTCATACAGTAACCCCTCTGTAGTATTGTGGAAGAGTGCAGGGGTGGACCATACGGTCTTATATTAAAAAGATATGAATCTGGTAAAGGCGTCAGTGCACCCAGATATTGTGCTTTTGGTGCCAGGCCAGCAAGTGCATTCATACAGTAACCCCTCTGTGGTATTGTGGAAGAGTGCAGGGTTGGACCCTGTGGTTCAAAAAATTAAAATGATATAAATCTGGCACAGGCGTCGGTGCAGCCAAATATTGTGCCTTTCATGGCAGCAAGTGCCTTCACACCATGACCCTTTTGTGGTATTGTGTAAGAGTTCAGTGCTGGAGGTTTTGTGAATGCAGAAGACATCCCCGATCTATTCCGTTACGTCAGCATCAGGGGATTGATAACTGCTGATCCAGGACTGATTCATTTTTATAAATGTCAGCCGGTCTACAGAGTCGGTGGACAGACGCACTCTTTTGTCTGAGACAAAACCTCCAGCGGCACTGAACGTCCTTTCAGAAAGCACGCTAGATGAAGGGCAACCTAGTAGCTCTATAGCATTTTGGCTAAATTCTGGCCAGTGATCCAATCTCAACACCCAGTAAGCCAGTGGATCATCTGCTGGAAAGGTATCCAGGTCTGCCCTTGCCCCTAGGTAGTCCTGCACCATATGGTGAAGACGCTGGCAATGGGTGCCTACATTTGACGTCCCTGGGCGTCGTGGACTAAAAAAATTTAAAAACGCATCAGTCAAGCGGCCCCGGCCTTCACCACTATTCCTCTGATCATCCACAGCTTCAGAAGCACCTGTGTCATCACTTGGTAACCTACCAGTGCCTGGAAAGGTGTTACACAAGTGTGGCTTTAGAGCGTCTTCAAGTTTTTTCATCCTGTGCTCCCTCTGTGCGGGCACGATGAGCTCTGCAACTTTACCCTTGTATCGTGGATCAAGAAAGGTTGCCAACCAGTAATGATCCCTCTCCTTGATAGCACGAATCCTGGGGTCCTTTAGCAGGCTTTGCATAAAAAGGGAGCCCATGCAGCATAGGTTGGAGGTGGCATTAGCTTCTGAGTATTCCTGCTCAATGAAACAGGTTGTAAAATAGCTGCACAAACACCTCACGTTTGAATGTTTGTTTTTAACCAATATTCTTAATAATGATTGTAGTTTTAGATGTTTGTGCAGCTATTTTACAACCTGTTTTATTCCCTCCAAGAATATTCAATGGGGGCATAGTCATACATTATTGCACTTCACACCAAAAGACAAAAACATCAGACAGCAGAAAAAAGAAAACAAACAAACAATACTCAAGATAACAAACTACAACCTTCCATCTCCCTTAGTCAACTAAAATAAAACCAAAAAAAACCCCACCTTCTCTCATTTGAAATCTGCCTAATTTCCTTTGTACAGCGCTACTAAACCTGTAGGCGCTTCCTTTAAACTTTCACTCAAATCCTTCAGCTTTATATCACTTCATCCTCTTAGATTCCAAACAACTAAACATGAACCTACATATATATTCCATTATACAAGTTACAAAAACTGTAAATGATCTCAGTCAGCCATTTTGACAAAACATATAACCTATATTAAGGTGTGGTCAATCCCTTAGTGCTGGACTCAAACAAAGACCAGAGGAAAATAACCGACCACGCCTCTTTTGGGAAAATGTATAACTTATATTAAGGCAGATTGAGCCAATCACCTTGATACACTAATTTTTTATATATCATACATCAATTTATAACATAACATTTACGTGTAACCTGCCTTCTCAAAGTATTGACTTTCTATGTTCATCTTTCAAACATAAGCTAAGAATAAAAAAAGGAGTCATTTTTGAAATTTACTGTAAAAGTAAAGCCCTATTGTCTCCATTTCCTGTACCTTTTTTTTTTTTTTTTACACGAGGCAAGGCAGTAAAGACACAAAAACAAAGAAACCTGTTTTAAGAGAAGCAGTCCCTATACATAAATTACATATAAAAAAACACTATCAAAACTACGAAATACAAAACATCAAAGATAAACACATATATTAATAGTTAGTAAAGACAAACATTTAAATAAACAGACGTAATCAATGGCAAGAAACAAAATATAAAAAAACCAAAAAAAAACCAAACATGAAATCTGAAAGAAAAAACAGTTTGCAAATCCTTTAGAATCAGTTAAATTATAAAATAAGACAGCGCGAACATACAGAAAAGCAAAAAATAAAAAATAAATAACAAAAACCAAAAAAAAATAAATGGCAAGAATGCAAGAGAAAAATTGCTCTCAATGGAAGCAACGCTATTTTGTTTTCTATCTTGCTATATAAGAAGAAACCGGACCTAATCAATTAAAATAAAATGCTACGAGCCAGAACTCCAGAACACAAAAGAGCTACACTATGGACACAAAGACAAACACATTTACTCAACGCTAGAAACATCTTTCAGTTTCCCGGGTGAGTGACATAACGAATACTCAGCACCAGAACTTCATCAGGGTACATCAACATAACGAGTGAGTCACCGCTCATTAACAGTTCTCTATCAGGCGAGTTAAGATAAACAAACAATAAACAAAAAAAACAAACAGATCGTCCTACAACAACACAGTGGCTCTCACAGGCAGCCTCCCCATGGAAGCAAAGATTCTTTTATCTATATAGGCAATTGTTTAACATGAAATAAATCATATCAGACAATTGAATTATTAAATCCCACTTCTGACACCAACTGTTAAATTCTAGATTTCCATTATAATTACCATAAACCTTTTTCAAGTTTCTTCTTATATATCACAACCGAAGTAAGGCGCTGCGCGACTCTGATCAGAGGAGACGATAGACACAACCACACCAAGATATGGCAGATTATCATCTGATCAATCCGTGGTCTGTCAGTTTCGTTTATTGTTTCAACATCCAATAGAAATGTTCGTTATATATAAAAACTTCCTGCAGTTTTCCCTCCCAAAATAGGAATGTGATACAACAACCAATCAGAGCAGATACATTTCTACTTCAGAGTTTAAAGAACAGTGAGACAAGATTACTACATTTGATTCAGAGATTACTTTTTTTCTAGCTTACACTGTTGACACACCCTTTCCTGCACACAAAGGAAATGGCTAAATTCCACAGGCTAACATCCTTTGCAAGTAAAAGACTTGCAGGGTTTGACACTTATAATGGGGGGGGTGGATTTCACACTAATGCAAAAATTAAAAAACTACCTATCATATTAAAATACCTTTCAGCAAATCCCCATAGAGAAGTAATGGTTAATCTATTCAGAGAACACCAAACAGCAGAGAAATGGCAGTGAAATGTCCTGATGTTTGGTGGTTCCAATCAGCAGGTTTATTCAAGCGAACCCCATAGGTTTCAATGTTAAAAATATTCCCGTGTTTATGCGATATCTAATAAACCATTTATTATTTTGATCTGCAGTAAAAAGTCTTTATTGATTTTTTTTTAGTACCTTTTAGTCATTTTTCAGCAAAATTTCCCCCCCTTTTTTTTAATAGCGGTTTTTCTTTTTTCTGTAACAGAACTTTTTATTATCAATCATAGGATCTTATATGTAAATTCCAGACATTTTCGTTCAGTAGTTCTTTTGAAAACAGCAGGCCACGGGTTTGTGGTGGCAACATTCAGCGGCCGACTCCATGCACTTTGGGGACCCTGCAGTGAATGGTGAATTCACTGCAGGGTGGGGAAATTTTATTCCCCGAAGTGCAGGGAACTACAGAACACCAAAATGTTGGCGTTATTTCGGTGCTCTGTGAGTAACCCACTTAGTGGTGAGGTTTTTTGCTGCCCCCTGGAAAGTGAAAGCCTAGGCCTTGCCTACCCAGGACATACTTGAAAATTAGTGAAATCTCAATGTATCCTTCCTGGCAAAATACTTTGCAAAAGTAAAAAAAATAAAAAATGTTTTTTTAGGGGTGGGGCCTCCAGTGCGGGCCGCCTCCCCCTGGATAGTGCCACCCTAGGCCTAGGCCTTGTTGGCCTATGCCAAAATACACCACTGTGTGGCTGGGGTGTGTTGTGTGTGGCTGGGGGTGTGTGTGTGTGGCTGGGGGTGTGTGTGTGTGGCTGGGGGGTGCGTGTGTGGCTGGGGTGTGTGTGTGTGGCTGCGTTGTGTGTGGCTGGGGTGTATGTGGCTGGGGTGTGTGTGTGTGGCTGGGGTGTATGTGGCTGGGGTGTGCATGGATGGCACTGAATCAGCCTGAAGTAACTGATCTGTGTTAATGTGTCTCACCTGTCCTGCAACAGGCTACATATCCTTTGCCAGTCAGCTGTGGTGAATGACCCGGAGTTGAAGGAGGGGGATAAATCTTCACACAGACCACCCCTCCCCCACGACAGCTGGAAGTTAGGACCATCTTCACTGCCAGGATGTCTGCTGTGTGCCTCATGCGATCAAGGAGAGCAGCACGAACTGCTGCCTGAGTCTGACACCCGGCCCCCAACATCTCTCTCAGCTCGTCATCACCCAGGGTGCCTCTCCCCCTTAGTACTTCACCATTTTCACGCTGGTGGTCTGGGCTGGCCAGGGGTCTGCTATTTTCGTCTGTGGGCAAGGCAGGGGACAGTGCTGGCTTCAACTGCACACCGGCCCACTGATTGCCTCTCTTTCCCTGCTTGTATTTAAATGAGCCGCCGGGCTGCGCAGGCGCGGCATGTGATGTGACACGTCACGTGTTGATCGCCCCCACTATACAGTGGACCGTATCATATACATATACACTCTATACAGTGGGCCGTATCATCCGGATCCGGTGGCTGCTGCAGTATGTGTGTGTATGGCTGGGGTTGCAGCAGCAGTGTGTATGGCTGGGCCAGCGGTTTGTCTTTGCTGGGCTGCTGTTGGCCTATTTTCTGAAAGGGGCCTGGAGCGGCCGCTCGATCCGCCCCTACATTAATCCAGCCCTGGTCTTGGTGCGATTCAAGTTCTGAAATGACGTCTTCTATGGTGTAATGGAATGGCCAGAGAGATCTAATGATCTAGGCCAGTATTACAATGTTGGTGCTAACTTAACCAGGGCTGTTGTAAACTTAAAACCTCCATCTATACTATAAAAGGATAAGCTAAAAACTGTCCGTCGCCAAAAGCCGTCTGCGCATGCGCGACGGACATTTGAAAGCGGCCGTTAGAACACACAGGTAGCTGCGCGTGCCGGCCGCGTGAAAAAAAAAAAAAAAAAACGGCACGAGCCGCGCGCAGCTACCCGTGTGTTTACACGGCCAGATGCCCCGATCCTCCAGCGGTGACCGTCCTCCGGCTGCCGGCGGGCCTCCAGGCTCAGGCGAGCTCCCGGCTCGGTTTGGGCCTACAGGCCCAGCCGAGCCGGGGACTCGCCTAAGCCTAGAGGCCCGCCGAGCAGCCAGCGGCAGCCGGAGAAGGTCACCGCTGGAGGATCGGGGCCGAAGTTCCCAAACAAATACACCCCAAAATCGGCCCTGAGCTCCAGCGGAGACCTCCTCCGGCTGCCGCTGGCTGCTCGGCGGCCCTCTAGGCTTAGGCGAGCCCCCGGCTCGGTTTGGGCCTACAGGCCCAGCCGAGCCGGGGACTCGCCTAAGCCTAGAGGCCCGCCGAGCAGCCAGCAGCAGCCGGAGAAGGTCACCGCTGGAGGATCGGGGCCGAAGTTCCCAAACAAACACACCCCAAAATCGGCCCTGAGCTCCAGCGGAGACCTCCTCCGGCTGCCGCTGGCTGCTCGGCGGCCCTCTAGGCTTAGGCGAGCCCCCGGCTCGGTTTGGGCCTACAGGCCCAGCTGAGCCGGGGACTCGCCTAAGCCTAGAGGCCCGCCGAGCAGCCAGCGGCAGCCGGAGAAGGTCACCGCTGGAGGATCGGGGCCGAAGTTCCCAAACAAATACACCCCAAAATCGGCCCTGAGCTCCAGCGGAGACCTCCTCCGGCTGCCGCTGGCTGCTCGGCGGCCCTCTAGGCTTAGGCGAGCCCCCGGCTCGGTTTGGGCCTACAGGCCCAGCCGAGCCGGGGACTCGCCTAAGCCTAGAGGCCCGCCGAGCAGCCAGCAGCAGCCGGAGAAGGTCACCGCTGGAGGATCGGGGCCGAAGTTCCCAAACAAACACACCCCAAAATCGGCCCTGAGCTCCAGCGGAGACCTCCTCCGGCTGCCGCTGGCTGCTCGGCGGCCCTCTAGGCTTAGGCGAGCCCCCGGCTCGGTTTGGGCCTACAGGCCCAGCTGAGCCGGGGACTCGCCTAAGCCTAGAGGCCCGCCGAGCAGCCAGCGCAGCGGAGAAGGTCACCGCTGGAGGATCGGGGCCGAAGTTCCCAAACAAATACACCCCAAAATCGGCCCTGAGCTCCAGCGGAGACCTCCTCCGGCTGCCGCTGGCTGCTCGGCGGGCCTCTAGGCTTAGGCGAGCCCCCGGCTCGGTTTGGGCCTACAGGCCCAGCCGAGCCGGGGACTCGCCTAAGCCTAGAGGCCCGCCAAGCAGCCAGCGGCAGCCGGAGAAGGTCACCGCTGGAGGATCGGGGCCGAAGTTCCCAAAAAATACACCCCAAAATCGGCCCTGAGCTCCAGCGGAGACCTCCTCCAGCTGCCGCTGGCTGCTCGGCGGGCCTCTAGGCTTAGGCGAGCCCCCGGCTTGGCTTGGGCCTACAGGCCCAGCCGAGCCGGGGACTCGCCTAAGCGTAGAGGCCGGCCGAGCAGCCTGCTCGGCCGGAGGAGGTCACCGCTGGAGCTCAGGGCCGATGTTGCCTAACACATACTCACCGACATCGGCCCTTAGCTCCTCCAGCGATGGCGGTCCCGCTTGCAGCATCCTCTCTCCGTTGCTCGCCGGAATGACGTCACGAAAGCCTTTGACCCCGGGGGGTCAAAGGCTTTCGTGACGTCATCCTGGCGAGCAACGGAGAGAGAGAGGATGCTGCAAGCGGGACCGCCATCGCTGGAGGAGCTAAGGGCCGATGTCGGTGAGTATGTGTGGAACCGGTGGAGGACTCGAGGCCGATGTAGGTGAGTATGTGCTCTACACACACACACACACCCTGCTTGCTCGGCCGGTATCCAAGCTTAGGCGAGCCCCCGGCTTGGCTTGGCCTAGAGGCCCTGCCGAGCCGGGGACTCGCCTGAGCATGGAGGCCGGTCGAGTTGCATGCTCGGGCGTCCTCCAGGCTCAGGCGAGTCCCCGGCTCGGCTGGGCCTCTAGGCCCACGCCAAGCCGGGGGCTCGCCTAAGCTTGGTCGGCATCCAGGCTCAGGCGAGCCCCCGGCTTGGCTTGGGCCTAGAGGCCCAGCCGAGCCAGGGACTCACCTGAGCCTGGAGGACGGCCGAGCATGCAACTCGACCGGCCTCCTTGCTCAGGCGAGTCCCCGGCTCAGGGCCTCTAGGCCCAAGCCGGGGGCTCGCCTAAGCTTGGATACCGGCCGAGTAAGCAGGGTGGGTGTGGAGAGCACATACTCACCTACATTAGCCCTGAGCTCCAGCGGTGACTGTCCTCCGGCTGTCGCAGGCTGCTCGGCCGGCCTCCAGGCTCAGGCGAGCCCCCGGCTTGGCTTGGGCCTAGAGGCCCAGCCGAGCCGGGGGCTCGCCTAAGCCTGGAGGCCGGCCGAGCAGCCTACGACAGCCACCGCTGAGGCTCCGGGCCAATGTAGGGGGATGTTGCCTACACATACTCACCTACATCGGCCCTTAGCTCCTCCAGCGATGGCGGTCCCGCTTCCAGCGTCCTCTCTCGCTCCGTTGTTCGCCGGAATGACGTCACGAAAGCCTTTGACCCCGGGGGGTCAAAGGCTTTCGTGACGTCATCCCGGCGACCAACGGAGCGAGAGAGGACGCTGGAAGCGGGACGCGGGACCGCCATCGCTGGAGGGCCGATGTAGGTGAGTATATCCACGAGCGGGGGGCCATATCCACAAGCGGGGGGGCCATATCCACGAGCGGGGGGCCATATCCACGAGCGGGGGGCCATATCCACGAGCGGGGGGGCGATATCCACGTGCTGGGGCAGTATCCACGAGCTGGGGCAGTATCCACGTGCTGGGGCAGTATCCACGAGCTGGGGCAGTATCCACGAGCTGGGGCAGTATCCACGTGCTGGGGCAGTATCCACGTGCTGGGGCAGTATCCACGTGCTTGGGCAGTATCCACGTGCTTGGGCAGTATCCACGAGCTGGGGCAGTATCCACGTGCTGGGGCAGTATCCACGTGCTGGGGCAGTATCCATCCACGTGCTGGGGCAGTATCCACGTGCTGGGGCAGTATCCACGTGCTAGGGCAGTATCCACGTGCTTGGTCAGTATCCACGTGCTTGGGCAGTATCCACGAGCTGGGGCAGTATCCACGAGCTGGGGCAGTATCCACGTGCTGGGGCAGTATCCACGTGCTTGGGCAGTATCCACGTGCTGGGGCAATATCCACGTGCTGGGGCAGTATCCACGTGCTGGGGCAGTATCCACGTGCTGGGGCAGTATCCACGTGCTTGGGCAGTATCCACGTGCTTGGGCAGTATCCACGAGCTGGGGCAGTATCCACGTGCTGGGGCAGTATCCATCCACGTGCTGGGGCAGTATCCACGTGCTGGGCAGTATCCACGTGCTGGGGCAGTATCAATCCACGTGTTGGGGCAATATCCATGTGCTGGGCAGTATCCACGTGCTGGGGCAGTATCCACGAGCTGGGGCAATATCCACGTGCTGGGGCAGTATCCACGTGCTGGGGCAGTATCCACGTGCTGGGGCAGTCCACGTGCTGGGGCAATATCCACGTGCTGGGTCAATATCCACGTGCTGGGGCAGTATCCACGTGCTGGGGCAATATCCAGGAGCTGGGGCAGTATCCACAAGCTGGGGCAATATCCACGTGCTGGGGCAGTATCCATCCACGTGCTGGGGCAATATCCACGTGCTAGGGCAGTATCCACGAGCTGGGGCAATATCCACGTGCTGGGGCAATATCCACGTGCTAGGGCAGTATCCACGAGCTGGGGCAGTATCCACGTGCTGCGGCAATATCCACGTGCTGGGGCAATATCCACGTGCTGGGGCAGTATCCACGTGCTGGGCAGTATCCACGTGCTGGGGCAGTATCCACGTTCTGGGGCAGTATCCACGTGCTGGGGCAATATCCACGAGCTGGGGCAATATCCACGTGCTGGGGCAATATCCACGTGCTGGGGCAGTATCCACGTGCTGGGGCAATATCCACGAGCTGGGGCAGTATCCACGAGCTGGGGCAGTATACATGAGCAGGGGCAGTATATCCACAATAGACTGCCCTCTGGGCAGGCTTTACAACTAGTAGGCTATAATGGCTCTGGGAAGTTTACACCAGCTCTGGTTAAGTTAGCACCAGCTTTGTAATATGGCCCCTAGTGTCTGATACTTGTAACCGATCTCTGTACTCCAACATCTGGTCACATCTGTTAATGCCGCTCCAATTCTCCCACCAGCAGGCTTTCATGCCTTTCTCCAGCCCGTAACCAAAGCTTAACCTCCCTGGCGGTATAATTATTCAAAATTTCGTGTCTAAAAGCGTCTCAATTTTTTTTTTAAAGGAAACGTGTTTTTGTACATAGTTATCCTGTAATAATTAGGAATCACGCACTGATATCTGTGCAATCAAGAGTCCTTACTGGTAAAATTTATAAATAAATAAATAAATAAACAAATATAGTAAATACACTGAGTCCGATAAAGTTTGAAACATGACAATAATTTATTATCCCAACAATAATTATCCAAAACAATGCAAATAAATGACATTCAATAAAATACAACAAAAAACACTGAAATCTGTCTGAAAACAAGGGTAGTGCCACCTAGTGGCCGTTCATAAACATTGCACATTGGATTATACAGTGTAATATGATTTTTTTCTAAGTTTGCTGCTGGTCCCGCCCCCCCTGCATCGTGTGACTCGCAGGGAGCCTTACCAGGAAGCAAGTCCCCACGATCACACTGCGGGGGACAGCGAGGGAGCCAGGAGGAGGTGAGTATGCAACCAGCCCGAGTGTGGCTCGGGGTTACCGTTCACGGTAGTGAATTTTAACCCCAAGTCACATTCGGAGGTTAAGGACGGGTACACTGAAAGTACGGTGATGGCATTCCCCAGAAATGAGGTAGCACTCAGATCTTGGTTAGAACAATCGACGTTGTAGACACTGAAACTGTCAGGCCCTTGCATTTTATTCACCTTGGACGTGACTAGTCTCTATTCCTCGATCTCTCATGCACGGGGAATGGGGGCAGTGGCAGATATACTCAGCATAAGTCATTATTCCCAGCAACACATTGAATTTTTCCGAGACCTCTTATCTTTGATTTTGAATAACAACTATTTTCTGTTTGGAGACACTCTCTGCAAACTGAGGCGGGAGATTCATATGGGCTCGACTATAGCCCCAGCTTTGGCAATCTGTTCATGGATCATTTTAAAACACAGAATGTCTATAACCATCCATTATTTGGGAAATGTAATAAAGTATGGTGGAGATTCATAGACAATTCTTTTGGCTGGGATCTGTGGAAGAGTTGAATACTTTTTTGCTGAGATTAACAAACAGGGACCTGGAGATTAAGTTCACCATGGCCAGTAGTGATAGGACAGTCTGGACCTGAAAACCACATACAGCAAGGATGACTTTTCCACTTATCTGTTTACAAAACCTACTGACAGGAATAGTTTGTTACATTATAAATGTTTTTATTTTGGAAGTCCAGGGTCAGGAAGTGAATGTCACATGATGCAGGATAGGATTGAAGTCATATAGCTTAACGCATCCTCTTTTGAAATCACACAAAGTCCTTTATATTTTCTTGACTTTATTGGGAAAGTAGCAGCAAATAAAAGGAGTCTTGTGGGCAGGCATTAACTGGCCATAGAGACTACCGGGATATTCCTGTGGGCCAATGGCTCATCAGGCCAGGATGCGGCCTGGACACCGGCCGAGCCTGGGCTGGGTGAGAACTTACTGTGTGTTGACTTGCCCCTGGTCACATGATTAAGCAGATCAGGGGGCCTGTTCATGTGCTCCTTGTGCCTGGTCACATAACCCCTGGCCTGGCTGCCAGCATGCCACTTCCTGGTTAAGGTGGCAGCTGTCAAGGCAGCATCAGCGGCACTGTGGGACCTGGATAAACTTTTCAAGGGGCACATGGCAGAAGAGCTGCGGCAGATGGTGGGCGAGCGCTACCGGGACCTGATCGAGGCGGCGGAGCTCAGCATTGTTGGAGAGTTACTGCAGTGGCCTGAGGGCCAGACTGGGGGCAGTGAGGAAGACCCAGACCTCTCAGGTACACTGCATTAATAGGGCTGCCCCTCATAGCATTCCAAACGAGGCCAGGTCTCCCGGTGCATGCTGGGAGCTCAGCAGGTGTAGGGCAGCCCACATCTGCCCTGTGACCCCTTTTCTGCTCTGACAACTCCCAGCACTCTCTGCCAGGCTTGCACTGACTGCCCCTGCATCCTGGGCGCAGGATGGGTTGCCAGGTCGGCCATATTTTCCTGGACATTGTAGAGGATTTTACAAGTTATCCAAAATATAAATAATTGGAATATGCTATTAAGCAATCTGTCCCCCCTCCCCCCCCTGTGCCTGCTAAGGCTAGGGTCAGACTGAGGCAGTGCGAACGCGCGTGCAGCCGCACTTAATCACGGCCATGCTAGCAGCAGATGCCGGGCAATGACGGCCAATATACGAAGTACGGTCGCACAAAAGTCCGGCCGTGCAACGCAAGTGGCAAACGAACGCATTTTGTCGAGAACGTAAAACCGCTAGTACGGACGTACAGAGTGCGCTGCGTCCGCTAGCGGCGTGTGTGCGTGATTGGGAGACGTCAGACGCTGCTAATGTCCGGCCAACATAACGTCCAGACGCAAAAAGGGTTTTATTGATGATCCGTACAAAATCACGGACGAAAATGCGCATCATATGACCGCTATGGCGTACTCCGTGAAAATATGCGTCTATTCGTTCGAACGCACTTTTTCACAGACAACGTAAAAATGCGTTCGTCTGACCCTAGCCTAAATCCTGGTCTGCTGTATGTGAGACCCAACGGTTCGGTTATACCCCCTTGGGGCAAATTCCTTAAAACCTGCTCCCAATGACATATTGTTGTCTCCTTATATGGAAGAAGTGCTACAATCACTTTGTAAACGTGGCAGTCTCTGATTGGTTATGGCATCAGCTCCTCCCTCTTGTTGTAAGGTTATATATACTCTTGACTGTTGCTGAATACAATTTAAATGTGAAGGACACAGTAGGTTGTCTGTGTCTCATTTTGCACAAGCGCGCGCACATCGATGCCTGGGGACACGCAGAAACCGGAGACCGGAGATGGGAAAGCAGAGCCGTTCAGACATAACAGACATGTGTATATACATGTATAATATTCATGCAGAGGAGAAGCACATGGATGGTGCTGCCCTGCAACATGTATAATTCCTATCCTGCAGGCAGGAGATCAAAGCAGGTTACCTTGGATTCCTTTTTGATCTCTAACCAGTAGGGATGAGCTGTTCGGGTTCGGACGGTTCGAAGTTCGGCCCGAACTTTGGCAGTTCGAAAGTTCACAAACTTCGAACTTTTTGGGTGTGTTCGGTTCGAGTTCGAAAAAAAAAACAAATTTTGAAAAAAGTATAGAAAATGCTTAAAAAAAATACAAAAAATCTAGAAATAAAGAGACTCTTTACTGCAGAATATTATAAGCAACGGTTTATTAGATATTGAATTAAAAACTAATGTGTACGTGGAAAGATTCTCAACTCTAAATGACCTCTGTTCACAAATGGGCATAACACCAGGTGTTTTTAGTCTGGTAATCAATTTGATACATTGTACACTATACTGAGGTACTGAGGGGGTGGGTGGTGTCTGCTTCTGATTGAGATTTGAGAATTAATTTCCCTCCTAAAACTTCCTAATATGCTGCATTTAACTGGTGTTTGAAAAAAATTCAAAATAACATCTAAAGCAATGTTATTTTTCACCTCGGGATTAAACATTCACAGGGTTATTCAGAGAGCGGTGAAAAGCAGGAGAATAACTGGAGAAGTGAAAATTCTAGGACAAAATAGCCAAACCAGAAAAATTCTCCCATTTAACTCACTTTCCAAATCGGCTATTTGGTCTAGATTGTTCTCTTCTCCTGCCAGTTCTCCTGGCTTTCACCTATCTCTCAGGGTTGTTCAGAGAAAGGTGAAAACCAGGAGAATGGCAGGAAAAGAGAACAATCTGGACCAAATAGCCGATTCGGAAAGTGAGATAAAGCTAGGGTCAGACTAATGCATTTTTCGCAGCGACCGTCAAAAAGTGCGTCCGAACGCATTGCTGTTTTTTTTCACAGAATGCGCGAAAACGGTCATACGAAGCGCATTTTTGTGCATGATTTTTTACGGATCCAAACCAGGAAAGTTTGGGTGTCTGGACGTTATGTTGACCGGACATGAGCAGGGTCTGACATCTCCAAATCACGCACACACGCTGCTAGTGAACGCAGCGCACTCTGTTCGTCCGTACTAGCGGTTCTGCGTTCTCGAAAAAATGCTTTAATTTTCCACTTGCGTTGCGCAGCCGGACTTTCGTGCGACCGTACTTCGTATATTGGCCGTCATTGCCCGTCATTTGCTGCTATTGCGGCCGTGATTAAGTGCGCCTAAAAGCACGTTAAAAATTCGCTAGTCTGAACCTAGCCTAAATGGGAGAATTTTTCTGGTTTGGCTATTTTGACCTAGAATTTTCCATTCTCCAGTCATTCTCCTGCTCTTCACTGCTCTCTGAATAACGCTGACAGGGTTATTCAGAGAAAGGTGAAACTCAGGAGAATGACTGAGGAGAAAATTCTAGGTCAAAATAGCCAAACCAGAAAAATTCTCCCATTTATCTCACTTTCCAAATCGGCTATTTGGTCTAGAATTTTCCATTCTCCAGTCATTCTCCTGCTTTTCACCGCCAAATAATCAGTAAACTTTTTCCTGCGTGTCCGAAAATGTCTCCTCTTTTCATACAGACTGCCGCCCCAAGCAGTTGTTTATGGATAGATTAAAGGAAAAGCATTTACCATCATTTGAAACGTCATTTTTTTGGTTTTACATATTTCTATACATCCTAGAAATCCGCCACTTCACGGGCAGGTTATGGGGACCTCCTAGGCACGATATTTGAAGGAATTTTTTGTTTTTATTTTTAACCCTTATTTCATGGAAAACTCACTGTCCCTTTAAAAACGTTTTTTTTTTACTTTTTGTCCTTGTTTCCTGTCCCCCAGGGCACTACCCAGACCCCCATACACCTATGGCAATTATCTAGCATATATGCCCTCTCGGAGGGCACTCTAAAAACTGAATTTTCAGCCCCATTGACTTGTATTGAGTTCGAGTTCGGGTTCGGAACCGAACATTTGGAAAGTTCGGGTCCTGCTCCGAACTGAACTCGGGGAGTGTTCGGCTCTTCCCTACTAACCAGCAGTGTATGGATTATACATGCTACAGGGTGGCATTTTTCACACACTGCCCATCAGCATGTATACATTATATGTGTCCAGGAAAGAATGGCCGATCTGGCAACCCTAGAGCAGGAAGAAGTCCATATGTCTGCAGGTCACAGCTTTAAAGGGACATTCCAGTCCAGGGGTCAGCAACCCTGACCCTGCAGACATTTTGGAACTACATCTCCCATGATACTCAGCCATTCATTAGGTTAGACCAGTGATGCGGAACCTTGGCACCTCAAATATTTCCAAACCCATGATGCTTAGACACACAGGGCCACATTACAATCTTGGTGCTAACATTAACGCTCCCCTGCGTGAGCATTAACGTTAGCCCTGGTATCCACCACATATTACGATCCAAATGCTAACGGGTTAAGTACCTTGCGCTCCTCTGCACGAGGTTACTGTACTTTGCGCTCCCCATATTAAGTATAGGAAGCACAAAGTGTTAATCAGCACTGGATTACAAAGTCCTAACACTCATTAACGTCCGGCTCTGGTTAACACAAAGTTAGCACCAAGTCCAGGCTGTGGTTAACAGATTCCACTTCTGCAGAATCCGTTAGCACCAGCAGAAATCCCTCCCAATCAGATACTCGCCTAGTATCCCGCGACGAGGACCACAGCTCCGTCTGCCTCCTCCGTCGCCGGGACCTGAGGGAGAGACTGGGAGAAAAAGTTCCCCAGTTTGTCCCTGCAGATCACTTTGCCGTCCTGCTGGATCTCGCGAGGCGAGATCGGGCAGGTCATGTGACCAGCAGGGGGAAACTCAATGGAGTCCTAGTTCGGAAGAGAGACTGAATAGGACAGAAGACGGTTTAAGAATTATCTCTGAATTGTGCAAGAGGTAAAGGGTGTCGTGGAAATTTTATTATGTGGACATTATATTCTAGGATGTGCGTGTTTTATAAGTTGTCATCTGTCTCCCTGTGTTGGATTTGAATGTGGTTTTAAATCCAAACCAGCGGCAAAACCGTCAGTATGAAAACCTTCTTTTGGGTTTAGAGACATACCTGCTTTTAAGACATTTTAAGCCTTGTCTCAACACTGGTACCGTGTTGAGATAATAACTTTATTTGTCCCCGCAGATATGTCAATAACCCGTAGGAACACGTAGATTGATCTTCACTCAGATACTGATCACTCTGAGAAGTATCTGAATGGGGTCCATATTGACGAGTGACAAGTGACGGGGGATGGGGACAGACATGGCTGACGGGGATCATGGAGATGGCTCAGGGATGAGTAATCTCCAGGAGGCCGGTCAGTCATTCTGGTCTACGCCCCTGTCCTTTTGATATGTAAATGTATTTACTGGGCAACCTGGCTTTTCTGTTGTACAGCCAAGGGGCTATTGGGCGTGTGCGATTGTCTAAATAAATTAAACAATCCAGGAGCCACAGCTCACTTGGCCACAGGATTTTCCAGCTTGAAGCAGCGTGTCTGTCTGATTCCAGTTGGGATAGAGAAGTACTTTGTTCTTATACAGAAAGAGCTAGATATAGCGTGTATTTTTATAGTGACGGATTTGTTTGTACTGCAGTGTACCTTTTTTAGTGCACCAGGACTTAATGTGCAAACACCAAACTTTCCATAACAAGGGGGAGTGAGTTCCCTTTGTCTATGGGATTAGGGATGCCCTGGGATCAGCATGGTCCTTTGTTCTATGGGTTTAAGCATGGCTCTTTTGTGATTGGTTACACTAGGGAGATAAGCAGTAAAGGGGAGGGGAGTAAGGGGTAGAAAAAGGAATGTGTGGGACATTTTTTTGAATCAGAGATAACATTTTCTTTGAGAGCAAAAATTTTCCTTTTCTTTGCCAGCTAGCTCCATTTTGCCATCACCATCATTGTATGAAAACCAATGACTGGATGAGTATTACTTGCTGTATCAATCTGTTATGTATATTCTATTATCATAAGTCTGCTATATATATTCCATATAGTTCCATTATTTATTGGAAAACTAGGTGTAGGTTTCACATTGTATGGATTTGTAGGTTTTATTTAGTGGATGCTTATTTATATTTGTTTCAATTTGTAATACTGTGTTCCTTGTTCATTAGGTGTAGCGCTGCGTGATAGTAATTTCTAATAGGTTATTGTTCTGGGATAACTCTGCCAGTATTCAGTGATTTGTTGTTTTGTATGTTATTAGGTGCATTTGGGTTTCCAGTAATTTTGCCTTTGTCTTTCTGAGGATTGCTGTGCCTTATTAGTTAAAGTGCTCAGTATAGCACATGACTAACGGTCCAATTTTAGTATCATGCATGGGCTGCGGTCATTTTGTAGTGTACTGTACAGGCAAAATCATACTAAGCAACCCATATAAACACAGTGAAAACAAACAAATGCCTCTCTATACACGCATGTATTCTCTGGCCATTTGTTGCATTCAGAGAATTCTGGGAGTTGTAGGCAATAAACACCGGGGGGGGGATAGAGACCCCCGATTTTTAAATGGTCAGAGGTAGACCCGGCACTGTGACAGACCTTCAACGGTGGAAGGCTTCCCTCTGCCCTGAGGGATGGTAACCAGACGGAGCTGGACAGCCTACTGGGAGCAGGTTTTTCTAGCTGGCTCTGCATCCAGAGGCAAGTAACTGGCAGCGCACTGGTGGCAGATGATCGCCGGTGGGGTCTGTGAAGCAGGAGAGGTGGTGATGTTTACACCCTATGAGGGAAGTAAAGGAAGGCTGGGGTTCGGTTTTATTAATTAACCCCCTCAGCGAGATCTGGGGAATTAGGAAGCCAAGGCGACTCTTTGAAATCTTTGTCGTGTACCAGCAAACCAAATCTCCCGCAGCTGGAGGCCGTGCTGCAAGAACAATTCACAGAGGTAGAAAAGTGGATCAAAAACAACAAACTTTTTTAAATACTGACAAAACTGTAACGATGCTCTTTGGAACAGCACCTAAACTACACAAATTGCAAAATCCCCATCTATGTGTTGGGACAAAATCAAATGGCACGCTGACCACAGTCACATCTCTAAAATATCTAGGTAAGTGGTTGGACCCTAATCTATCCTTTGGCCCCCACATCGAAAAACTCTCATCTAAACTTTACCCCAAACTAGGTGCCCTGTACAGAAACAAATCCTGCCTGAGTCCCGCGGTAAGAAAGCAGATTGTACAACAAATGCTTATGCCGGCTATTGATTACGGAGATGTAGTGTATGCAGCCGCCCCGCAAACACACCTTCATAAACTTACTACATTGTATAACTCATTCTGCCGCTTTGCGCTACAATGTAACTACATGACCCACCATTGTGACATGTTAAAAGAGCTAAACTGGCCATCGCTGGAATCCAGACGCACTCTTCACTTTTCCAGCCTGGTGTTTAAGAGCATCTCTGGGAAGCTGCCACCCTACCTGAATAGACTGCTTCCCCAGCAGCTCCCTCATCCTATAACCTCCGATCCAGGACCAGCACCTTACTTGCTATACCACAATACAAAAAGACAGTGGCTCGGTCCTCATTTTCCTACAGAGCACCACAATTATGGAATAACCTCCCAGACATCATCAAATCTTCCCCCAGTCTTAAGTCACTCAAAAGCTCCTTACTAACATACCTCAATACAGAATGCACCTGTAAACATGTAACCTAGTGACTATATTTCCTACATATTTTTTCTGTTAATCTGTATATTGTGTTGTTTTTTTTTTTTTTATATCTTGCATTGTATTACTTTGTATTTCTGTAACTGTAACACTTCAATGTTCTTGAACCCAGGACATGCTTGAAAACGAGATAAATCTCAATGTATCCTTCCTGGTAAAATCCTTTATAAATAAATAAATGTGCCCTCACCATACACACAAAAGGAACTCACGATGCATAGTGAAATCACACGTAGGACCTCGGTATAACACACAAAGTCACGCTAATGATGTAGCTATCATACACCCTGAAATCACAAAATTTCTCTCTATAACACACTGAAATCACTAATGTAGTATACACTAAGAGAAATAAAAAAATAATAATAAAAAATATATATATATATATATGTATATATATATATATATATTAAACATAAAGGTAAAATAAAAACTTTCTATAACACGCCGTAATCACACAATAGAAACACACAGAAGCCTAGCCATAGCACACGGAGACCCCACAAGGACCTAGCCATAGCACACGGAGACAACACAAAGGGAATGTAATCACACATAGGAACTTGATATAACAGACTGAATCACTGGACATTAGTCACTATACCTCTATAGTGTGCCGAATGAGAAAAGCACCATACGTGCATTGCTGAGTAACACCTTTAATGGATTCTCAAGCAGCTTCACATGCTGGCCTTTTATGTGGGTTATGATTTACAGGGTTATTCAAAAAGATGTGTGTTTTAAATAATGTTGGAGTAACCCCAAGGGCTAAGCAATAAGTTGACGAACAAATTAATTTGTATACTGTATTTAAGTTCACTATTCTAATTGTTGCAATTTTAAAGTGACACAGCAGCAATGTACAATCTTTTGTTTTGAGCACTTGCTACAGTTGGGTAAATAATTATTTAGAACGGTAACTTTGTCTTTATTGAGGGAGAGGAGAGACTTATTTCAGGAATAGAGGAAACATGAGCAGTAACTCACTCATATTTCACACTTGTACCATCATCATAATAAAGCCTGCTAGTGGATAAGTATTAAGTGTATTTATTCTATGAATTTGTCGCTATGTTGATAATATACTATTATCAGGGTTATTCAAAGAGATCCGAATTGCTTGAGAAAGGTAACCGAATGCTGAAAATCAGCGTTCGGTTCCCTTTCCTGGCCATTCGGCTATCCAGAGAGCAGGCAATACACCAAATCCTGGCGAATTGCCTGCACATACGGTGCCTGTTCGGTGCCTGTTCGAGGGCAGTGAATCCCCATAGAGAAGCAATGCTTTGTCTATTCAGAGAACACAAACCAGCAGTGAAAGGTTCCCCTAATGCCCTGCCATTCGGTGGTTTAATTCGGCAGGTTTATTCAGGAGAATCCCATAGGCTTCAATGTTAAAAATATTCCCGTTTTAATTCAATATCTAATAAACCGTTCATTATAAAATTCTGCTGTAAAGAGTCTCTTTATTTATAGATTTTTTTTAGGATATTTTAAGCATTTTTCAGAATTTTTTTTTTTTTAAAAGTCCGATTCTTTTTTTTTTCTTTTTTAAAGTTTTCTTCTTTTTTCTGTAACAGCCCTTTTTATTATCATTCCCTGGACCTCATATGTAAATTTCAGACATTTTCGCTCAGTAGTTTCTTTGCAAACAGCGTTTCACTTTCACACATTCATACAAACTGTTTTCCTAATTTATTCACTGCCTCTTCCTGCAGTGTCGAAGGCTGCAATCGGCTCCTGTTCGGGTTTTTCTGTGGTTTTCGGCAGGTTAATCCAGATGTTTTTGTGGTTTTTCGGCGTGCATTCGCTGGGTTTTGCAGTGAGTTTTTGTCAGGTTTGCGGCAGCTTTTCCCTGCAATTCGGTGAACCTTGTGGTGCTTGCGGAATACACCACAGGGTCACCGAAATGGGATAGGCAAAACAAACCGAATTAAAGAGAATGAAATGTCACCGATTCAAGTGGGATGTGTTCCGACATTTGGCACCTGGGAAAAAAAAATTCTTTGGCAGATTGGGAGCAGTTAGGGGGCATCAATGATTTGGTGAGGAGATTGTTGTTGCAGAGTAGGGATGAGCTGTTCGGGTTCGGACGGTTCGGGTTTTGACCCGAACTTAGCCTGTTCGGGCGGATCGCGAACCCCGAACATTTCCGGGTGTTCGCCGCATGTTCGACCACAATGGACCACAATGCATTTTCCCACTGGCCTGAAGCTCGTAATTGGCTACAGCCTTGCACCTGACAACAGGTCTGGTGCAAGACTGGTTGAACACTATGCCAATCACCGCTCAGAGTCCAGATTGGGCAAATTTTGCCCAATCATGGGCTCACAGAGCTAAGTCTCGCAGCACACTATATAACGTTTCCACGCGCCGATTCTGCACGCATTTCAGAGGAGATTTCAAAGGAGATAGTTGTGTCTTGTTACTGCCGGTCTGCCACGCTACTGGGGGGTCTGGGGGGGTCTCATTTTGACCAAATATCAGGGAATTTAGGTGATGTGTGTCTTGTCACTGTGCCAGCAAGTTTTTTTGGGGTTTACAACTTTATTTAAAACATTTGTGTATTGAGGTGATATTCTGGGTCTTGTCACTGTGCCAGCAAGTCTTTTTGGGTCTCAGTTATACCAAATATAAGGGAATTTAGGTGATGTGTGTCTTGTCACTGTGCCAGCAAATCTTTTGGAGCTCACTAATTTCTTTAAAACACTTGGGAATTAAGGTGATCTGTGTCTCGTCATACAAACAGTACCACGCTGTATTTTGGGGATCACTAATTTCTTTAAAACACTTGGGAATTAAGGTGATCTGTGTCTCGACATACACACCGTACCACGCTGTATTTTGGGGCTCACTAAATTCTTTAAAACACTAGGGAATTAAGGTGATCTGTGTCTCGTCATACAAAAAGTACCACGCTGTATTTTGGGGCTCACTAATTTCTTTAAAACACTTGTGAATTAAGGTGATCTGTGTCTCGTCACACAAAAAGTACCACGCTGTATTTTGGGGCTCACTAATTTCTTTAAAACATTTGTGAATTAAGGTGATCTGTCTCTTGTCACTGGCTGCCAGCTATCAGGGTGTCTCACTGAGTTATACCAGAGTTATTTAAATCTTTATACCAGAGTTGAATCAGAGTTCTGTATATATTAATCTATATATCACTCACCATGTCTGAAAGAACAAAAAGGACAGGCAGACGCTCCCAGCCACAGATAAGAGGGCAAGCAGCCCCTGTGTCGGGAGGATGTGTCTCTGGTCGTGGTGGACGTGGTGCATCCTCTGCAGGGGCATGCTTGTCCTTTCTAACTGGTGCTGGCCGTCTTAAGCAGCAGCAACATACAGAGGACTTGGTGGATTGGCTAACCAGGCCATCCTCATCCTCCGAGTCCTCTGCCAGCCAGGCTTCTAGTGCTTTACAGTCCACCTCAGCTGCCAAAGCATCTAATGCAGCCTCCATGTCCACAGCTACTCCTGCTGTAGCCTTGCTATCACACACGGAGGAGTCAGCTGAATTGTTTGACTACAATGAGAGTGGCATGCTGCTTGAGGATGCGCAGCAAGTACAGTCCTCTGATTCAATCTCTGAGGTTGAGCAAGGGAGTATAATCAACCTAGAGGAAGGGGGTGCCAGTGATGACACACAAATTACTGGCACTCATGTTGCCCCAGCAGCTGCAGCATACTGCCAAGTTGGCTCCAGTGACGAGGAGATAGGGGGTGAAGATGACATTGATGATGATGAGGTCACTGACTCCACCTGGGTGCCAGATCAAACTGAGGAATCAAGTGAGGAGGAGGGAGAGGAGGAGGAGGCACAGCAAACACGAGGCACAACATCCTCTGTGACCAACCGTAGCACTAGCCAGTCCAAGGCATCACATGTCAGAGCTGCTCCGGTGCAGAGCGCTGTTGTCTCAAAGAACACATGCAGGAAATCTGCTGTCTGGGAGTTCTTTAAGAACTGTGCAGCAGACCCCAGCGTTGCTATTTGTAATCTATGTCAGAGGAGGCTGAAGCGTGGGATAAACACCGGACACTTGGGTACCACGTGCTTGAGGCGACATATGAACAAGTGCCACACATCCCGTTGGGGGCAAAACTTTGCGTAGGTCCTCCTCCTCATCTGTCTCTACCCACACTGTATGTCCTGCCATGTCATTGCCTACAACCTCCACCGACAGGGATGATGCTACAGTAATGGATGTACCAGCAGGTCCTTCCTCACAATGTGACATCATCCCAGTAGCTGAAGATTTACGCAGTCAGATTACGTTGCCGCAGCTGCTGCAGCGAAAGAAAAAATATAGTCCCAGCCATCCCCAAGCACAGCGTCTAAATGCCAGTTTAGCAAAATTACTCGCATTGCAGCAGATGCCTTTCCAGCTGGTGGACTCTGCTCCCTTCCGTGAATTTGCTGAATGCGCTGTACCACAGTGGCAGGTTCCAAAACGCCATTACTTTTCATGCAAGGCCATTCCAGCACTATACCAGCACGTGGAAGACAATGTTATCCAGTCATTGGGAAAGGCAGTCAGCAGCAACGTGCATGTCACTTTAGACACGTGGTCCAGCAAGCATGGACAGGGTCTTTACATTAACTTCACGGCACACTGGGTAACTCTGCTTGCAGCTGGGAGGAATCCAAGACGGGGCTCTGTGCTGGAGCTTGTTCATCCACCACGCCTCCAGAAAGCTGCTTGTATGAGGTCTGTCTGTTCCACCACCACCACCTCTTCCTCCTTCTCCTCCTCCTCCTCCTCCTTCTCTGTCTCTGGCGAAGTGGCAGTTAAACCCACGCCTGACAGGGTCTACGCAATGGCTCAAGCAAAAAGATGCCATACTGTGCTTGAGCTGGTTTGTTTAGGGGACAGGAGCCACACCGGGTCAGAAATTTTGTCAGCTCTGCAGGGGCAGGTGCAGAGATGGTTAACACCACGCCAACTTGAGCTGGGAATGATCGTCTGCGATAATGGCAGGAACCTTCTCTCCGCCCTACGCAAGGGTAAATTGACGCATGTACCATGCCTAGCACACGTCCTAAATTGGTGGTACAGCGTTTCCTAACCAAGTACCCAGGGCTGCCAGAGCTTCTCATCCAGGCCAGAAAAGTCTGCAGCCACTTCAGACGGTCATTCCCAGCAAGCGTTCGCCTGGCAGAAATTCAAAGAGAATTCCACCTTCCCACAAACCGTCTGATCTGTGACATGCCCACCAGGTGGAACTCGACATTAGCAATGCTGCAGCATCTGCACAAGCAGCAGAGGGCCATCAACGAGTACCTGTGTGAGTATGGCACAAGGACAGGTTCAGGTCAACTTGTTCCCCCCCCCCCCGCAGTGGCTGATGATCAAGGATGCATGCACTGTACTGTCACCATTTGAGGAGGCAACGAGGATGGTGAGCAGGGACAGTGCATGCATCAGTGACACAATTCCTTTAGTGTTCCTGCTGGAGCACACTCTGCAGGGAATTATAGATGTGGCTCTAGAGGCAGAGCAGCGGGAGGAAGAGGAGGCCTTCCCTAGCTCTCCAGGCCCCAGTCTTTCCGCAGACAGCATTCCAGCCGGTCCTACTCAGATCAGACAGGAGGAGGATTAGGAGGACTATTTAAATAGTGGGGGCATTGAAGGTGGGGATTCCTCAAGGCAGGATATTGTGTGCCCAGAAACAAAAGGGCTTGTGCGTGGCTGGGAGGAGGAAGTGCACGATATGGTCATCCTCATTGACCAGGAAGACTCGGCAGCTAATGCCACCTCCAACCTACGCTGCATGGGCTCCCTAATGATGCAAAGCCTGCTAAAGGACCCCAGGATTCGTGCTATCAAGGAGAGGGATCATTACTGGTTGGCAACCCTTCTTGATCCACGATACAAGGAGAATGTTGCAGAGCTCATCCTGCCCGCACAGAGGGAGCACAGGATGACAAAACTTGAGGACGCTCTAAAGCGAAACTTGTGTAACACCTTTCCAGGCACTGTTAGATTACCAAGTGCTGACACACGTGCTTCTGAGGCTGCAGGTGATCAGAGGAATAGCGGTGAAGGCCAGGGCCGCTTGACTGATGCATTTTTTAATTTTTTTAGTCCTCGACGCCCAAGGACGTCAAATGTAGGCATCCATTGCCAGCGTCTTCACCATATGGTGCAGGACTACCTAGGGGCAAGGGTAGACCTGGATACCTTTCCAGCAGATGATCCACTGGCTTACTGGGTGATGAGATTGGATCACTGGCCAGAACTTAGCCAATATGCTATGCAGCTACTAGGTTGCCCTGCATCTAGCGTGCTTTCCGAAAGGACGTTCAGTGACGCTGGAGGTTTTGTCACAGACAAAAGAGTGCGTCTGTCCAAAGACTCTGTAGACCAGCTGACATTTATAAAAATGAATCAGTCCTGGATCAGCAGCTATCAATCCCCTGATGCCGAAGTAACGGAATAGATCGGGTATGTCTTCTGCATGCACAAAACCTCCAGCACTGAACTCTTCCACAATACCACAAAAGGGTTACTGTGTGAATGCACTTGCTGCCATGAAAGGCGCAATATTTGGCTGCACTGACGCCTGTGCCAGATTTATATCATTTTAATTTTTTTAACAGCAGGGTCCAACCCTGCACTCTTAGAAACATCGAAACATAGAAAAATGTCGGCAGATAAGAACCTTTCGGCCCATCTAGTCTGCCCAATTACATGGATACTTGACCTGGATTTATCTTTTGTTTAGGATAGCCTTATGCCTATCCCATGCTTGCTTAAATTCAATTACTGTTTTGGCCTCTACCACTTCTACTGGAAGACTGTTCCATGTATCAACCACCCGCTCAGTGAAATAATGCTTCCTGATGTTACTTTTAAACCTTTGCCCCTCTAATCTAAGACTATGTCCTCTTGTTTTGCTATTTTGTTTCCTTTTAAATATACTCCCTTCCTCTACCTTGTGGATTCCCTTTACGTATTTAAATGTTTCTCTTCCACAATACCACAGAGGGGTTACTGTATGATGATACTTGCTGGCCTGGCATTAAAGGCACAATATCTGGGTGCACTGACGCCCATTAACAGATAAAAAAAACCACTTTTCAATATAGGACCGCATGGTCCACCCCTGCATTCTTCCACAATACCACAGAGGGGTTACTGTATGATGATACTTGCATGCCTGGCACTAAAGGCACAATATCTGGGTGCACTGCCATTGACGCCTGTATCAGATTCATATCCTCAGAGGGGTTACGGTGTGACGGCACTGTTGCCGACGCTAAAAGCCCAATTTTAAAGCACCTATTGTTACTTTCATCCAAAGCCTGCATAAGTTTCACAATAATTTAGCCCAAAAAAACACTAAACTTTTTCTGCGTGTCCTAAAATGTCTTTTCATACAGGCTGCCGCCCCAAGCAGTTGTTTATGGATAGATTAAAGGAAAAGCATTTACCGTCATATGAAACGTCATTTATTTGTTTTTAAGTGTATACATCCTATAAATCCTATAAATCCTATAAATCCGCCACTTCACGGGCAGGTTATGGGGACCTCCTAGGCACGATATTTGAAGGAATTTTTCTTTTTTCTTTTTAACCCTTATTTCATGGAAAACTCACTGTTCCGTTAAAAACGTTTTTTTTAAAAAACTTTTTGTCCTTGTTTCCTGTCCCCCAGGGCACTACCCGGACCCCCATACACCTTTTATGGCAAATATGTAGCATATATGCCCTCTTGGAGGGCACTCTAAGAAACTGAATTTTCAGCCCCATTTACTTGCATGGGGGTTCGGGTTCGGGTTCGGTCCCGAACAAATGGGAAGTTCGGGCTCGAACCAAACTCGGGGGGTGTTCGGCTCATCCCTATTGCAGAGATCATGGGCATTGTAGAGCAAGCAGTGAAAGGTTTGGATCGCGTTTTAAAGGGACAGAGAAGGTAGGGCAGAATGTTGTTTTCAAAATATCTACTGAAGTTCGGCGGTAAGTGAATAAAGAAAGGAAAGCCTTGTAACAATTTAGTGGTATTTCATGCTTTGCTCGGTTAAAGGAAGAGGAAGACTGGGCTAAACAGTTCGTGGTGAGGAAGATCTTTAGAGCGTGGGGGTACAGCGGAGGACAAGGTAGGAGATAAGATGGAGCTGATAACAATAATTTTAGGGTGCCATTTGTTTTAGCTTTTCAGCTGCCTTGAGGATTAAGGAACTAATTACTCTGGGTGAAAATTCATTTCTCAATTAAGAAAGGAGGATGTGAGAGTGACGAATGGAGTGGTATTGCTGCGCAGTTTGAGTTTGTCTTGCTGCTAAGGCCCATGGTGGGGAAGTATGCCCAGTGGTAGGTGTGAGAGGATACTTGGAGGCGGCTCCTTCAAACGGTCGCATGTTCCGGGGGCACAAGGGTGGTACTAACTTGTCCGGGTATCAATTCAAAATGGTTCCACAGCAGGCCACTGCTGAAATGGGAAGTGTATAAGAGATATGTAAGGCCATTAAAGAAATGAAGGGAAAACTCATGGGGAACAATTGTTATGTTTTAATAATAATTTGTTTCCTTGTTTCTTTTGGTTTCTTTTCAGTTCGGGTACACTGTGTGTGTGTGTGTGCATTACAGTTAATAATTTACATTTTGGTTATTTGCAGGACACGCAATGAGAGTGCGGAACCTGGGACACTCCTATGTGCACTGGATGGAGAGTCGTGCTGCTGGCACCAAGAGAGGAGCAACCCCGGGGTGCAGCGTAATTGAAGTAGGGATTAGATGGATTGGGAAGCAAGGTAGGGGGTGGGGCAGTTATTGGGAATAGCAAAGACATCCAGGAGAAAGTGAGATAAGCCAGATATTATGGTACTACATTTAGGGGACAGCTAGAGAAGAGATAGGTATTGTGAGTGGTGAAATAGCGGCCTGGCACGTGGGGAGGCAATAGTAGGGGGAGGGTTTGTAGGGTATGGGGCTGAGTGTTGGTTTGTGCGGCCAAACTCAGGTGCCCTCCTGGTTTGCAGATCCTCTCGGCCTGCTAATTGAGTATTTGCTATATAAAGAGACCCTGAGTAGACGCGTGGTGACGCTACTTAGCCACGTGGGGCCGCTATTTCTGGGCAAAGTGTGAGGTGTATTGCATTTGCTGGTGTTTATCTTGCCATGCTATTTGCTGGTGTTATCTGGCCATGGTTTAATGGTTTTGGAGCACCCAGAAATAGGAGCAAGAAAAAAGGAGTTCTTTGAAGGAGTGATAAGGCTGGGAACACACTCTTCATTGAAGGCGCTATAAGGAGCTTTTGTGGGGTAAGAGGAAAAGGTCACAGTCTTTATTGGTGGCAGAAAAAAAGAGGATCCTCGTTTTTTGGTGGTGGTGAAATAGGCGGCCTGGCACGTGGAGAGGCGATAGTGGGGGGAGGGTCCGTGGGGTACGGGCTGAGTGGTGGTTTGGTCCGGCCAAGCTCAGGTGCCTTTCTGGTTTGCAGATCCTCTCGGCCTGCTATCTGCCATAAAAGATATCATGAGCAGACGCGTGGTCACGCTGCTTAGCCACGTGGGGCCGCTATTTCTGGGCAATGCTTGGTGCATTGCAGTTGCCAGTGTAATCTGGCTGCCAGTGTTATCTGGTTGAAATTCAGTACCAGTGTTATCTGTTGTAACGTATTTGGCATACGAGGATCGATAATAATTCTGCCTTAGAGGCAATGAATCTGGCCTTAATTAATAAAAGACGTGACCTTTTCAAACTGCCAATACCTTGTTGTGTGTTCATTTTATGGGGAAGGGAAGGGGGCAAGGGGGGTGGGGGTGAGGGGTGGTTACTTAGGTTTCAAGAAGGTAACTTACATGGGAAAAAGTTGTAAGAAAATAAGAGTATAATTCTTAGTTCAGAAGACAGACTGAATTGGAAAGAAGACACCTTAAGAATTATCTCTGAATTGTGCAAGAGGTAAAGGGGGGAGTGAGTTCCCTTTGTCTATGGGATCAGGGATGCCCTGGGATCAGCATGGTCCTTTGTTCTATGGGTTTAAGCATGGCTCTTCGTGATTGGTTACACTAGGGAGATAAGCAGTAAAGGGGAGGGGAGTAAGGGGTAGAAAAAGGAATATGTTGGGACATTTTTTGAAATAGAGATAAAATTTTCTTTTCCCACCCTACCCACCCTGTTTTGTTTTTCAGGTTTGCTGTTTCCCTACAACATCGAAAAGGTCACGCAGAAGCACCACGGATAGGGGCAAATGATGTGGTGATTCCGCCAGTCATTCAAGACCGCCTGTGGTTTCCCATATGGAAATATAC
Source organism: Leptobrachium leishanense (assembly GCA_009667805.1). NCBI lineage: Eukaryota > Metazoa > Chordata > Amphibia > Anura > Megophryidae > Leptobrachium > Leptobrachium leishanense. The sequence continues at coordinate 52,201,189 of CM019066.1, read as the reverse complement.
CATGTTGCATGAACCCGGTTGGTGGTTTCTGCGGCCAAGGCTGGAGGATTGTTTAGATATGAACGTGGTTAGTTTACCTATTGCATCATATAGTACACCATGTCACATGAAGCCAGCTGGTGGGTTTTGCGGCCAAAGCTGGCGGGATTGTTTTTTAATTAAAGACATGGTTATAGTATTCCATGTTGCGTGAAGCCAGTTGGTGTTTTTTGTGGCCAGAACTGGGGGATTGCGTTTAAGTTGGGCATGGAGTCAGTTAAGTAATGTCACTTAGATGAATTTTGCCATGTTGCATGAAGCCAGCTGGTGGTTTTTGCGGCCAGAGCTAGGGGATTGCATTAAGTATGGACATGGTGAGGTTTAGCAATGAGCGGTGAAATAGGCGGCCTGGCACGTGGAGAGGCGATAGTGGGGGGAGGGTCCGTGGGGTACGGGCAGAGTGGTGGTTTGGTCCGGCCAAGCTCAGGTGTCTTCCTGGTTTGCAGATCCTCTTGGCCTGCTATCTGCCATAAAAGATACCGTGAGCAGACGTGTGGTCATGCTGCTTAGCCACGTGGAGCCGCTATTTCTGGGCAATTCTTGGTGCATTGCAGTTGCCAGTGTTATCTGGCTGAAATTCAGTACCAGTGTTATCTGGTGTAACGTATTTGGCATACGAGGATCGATAATAATTTTGCCTTAGAGGCAAAGAATCTGGCCTTAATTAATAAAAGACGTGACCTTTTCAAACCGCCAATACCTTGTTGTGTTCATTTTATGGGGAAGGGAAGGGGGCAAGGGGGGTGGGGGTGAGGGGTGGTTACTTGGTTTCAAGAAGGTAACTTACATGGAAAAAAAGTTGTAAGAAAATAAGAGTATAATTCTTATGGACTCCATCGAGTGTATGCTTGCAGCGGCGCTTAGTGTTGTCGCGAGCATCCTGGGGCGGGCACAGTTTTTTTTCCCCTAGCGCCCCCGTTTTAACGTGCAGATTGTAATGTGGCCCACATAGTATTTTGTAATTTTTTTAAAAAAGATCTTTTTGCATTTTTTGTATTTTATTAGACATTTTTGTTTTTAACCACTTGGCTGCTAAGGACGCACTCATCACGTCCTGCCAAATGTTCCGCCTGTGCTATGGACGCGCTGAGATTCCGGCCGATTGCTGCGCCCCCTGACTGGCATCTTGGATGTCAGCCCGGCACTCCGGGACCCAGATGGGGACGACAGATGTCATCACGCTGGCACGATGACATTTATTTCAGGCGCCCGCCCCACGAGTGCGGAGGAGGTGCCTGAAAGGGAGGGGGGAGGTCCTTTGGACCTCTCTCCCTCCCGATCGCCCGAGTGCCAGCGATAAAAGTCAGGCACCATTTGGAAGGGCACAGCCTGCCATTCCAAACGGTGGCTGGCTTTAACCCCTTGGGGGCCGGATCACGATTCGGCGCTGAAAAGCGCTGAATCGTGATCCTCTCCTCTCCCTCTCCCCAAGCTTTGGGGAACTCCCCCTGATGACTGGCATCATCTTGCATAGTGCGATGACGTCAGGTCTGGAGTTAACCTCCAGCTGCCACCAATGGTGGAAATAAGGGGTTCCAATGAACCCCCTATCTGCCGATCCGTGGCAGCTAGGGATTAATGTTTGGTATCGTTGGATCGGCCAGAGCATGGCCTTTCCAACGATATCAAACATGACCATGTAAAAAGTAATGAATAAAACATAAAATTAAAATTTAAAAAAATTATAAAAAAAAATAAACAAGTTTTTTTTGGTTCATTAATGCAGCAATATTGTTCCCATTTCAATTATAATGTGAACAATGAAGCTGCACTAACAATTTTTGTATGCGGTGCGTTTGTTGAAAATAGCGAAATTTCCCCCCCAAAAAAAATGTAACGAGACCCCATTTCTAATTTTTATAACAAGCGCAACCGATAGAAAATATAACCGCAAACGCTCGCATGTTAAAATGTGAAAATTTGTAAATTAGCAAATTATTGAAAATTTAAATTTTATTGCATTTTGTTCTTCTAATATACAGGCAGGACATGACATATTGAAGAAACCAAAAAGTGGAAAGATTTTTCGAAAAGGGGGTAACCCTAGTAATTCAAAGTGTTATTATTATTATTATTATTCTTTATTTATAAAGCGCCAGCATATTCCGCAGCGCTTTATAAAGTCACATTCGAGACTCAGCACGTCATAGCCTCATAGTCTCGAATGTGACTATGACTCCTTCCTGAATTCTTTCTAACAACATCCTAATGATCGAATTGATGCGCCTGAATCTAAAACGCTGTTGCACCAATATCCTGTGACTAAATTACTGCTTTTGCTGTGTAATAGAAGAATTTGGGGTAAAAAAAGAAGGGGCGAGACTTGTTTAAAATCGTGTGCTTCTATATGGTGCCTTTCAATCTATATATATACTAAATTTAGAAATGGGTACTGTTGAAATTATTGAGGCAATGATGTACTGAGTCTCAAATGTGGACCCTAAAGAAACTTAACAAAAGAGTCTCTGTCCTAAACAACTTAAAATTTTGATCTTTTTTCACTCTTTATTGGTTTTAAACGGTAATTTTTTGTCTATTTTGTGTTTAATTTTGAATAAAATTTATTTGTTGTTGATAACAGGACATGACATATAATAATGATATATTATGAATCTGCCGGAAAGAACGATATATAATATGTCTGGGTCATATATTAAAATAAGGCTTCAAAATGTGGTTAAACATGATGAGCGAAAGCGGTAAAAATGAGCTCAGCACAGAGGCGGGAAAAGCCTCAGCAGCGAAAGGGTTAAAAGACTTTTTAATTTTGTAACAGATCTTTTTATCGTTCAGTCGCCTTTTTATGGATCTAAGCTGCTATTAGGAGACTTTTTTCTCAGTTCAGAGGAATTTTCCGATGCCAATTTGGTGAGATTCAGGGTTTAGTGGCGCATTTCAGCGGTTTTCGCCAATGTCCTATAACTGTTTCGGAGACTCCATTTTCAGCAAAACACAGTGAACATTCATTAATAGTGAATTCACTGTATTTTCGATGAAATGGAATCACTGAGGAGCGGCGAAATGCGACAAAACACAAAACACCGGAATCACGCGCAGTATAAAATAATAAAAAAATAGTTTTCATTTCATTAAATGCCGAAAGATCCAAACAGAATCTTTAGCTCCGCCCATAGAGAACTTAATCCAGACCCACAGAGATCCTAATCCGGCCCACAAAGATCTTAATCTGGCCCATAGAGATCTTAATCTGGCCCAAAGAGATCTTAATCCGGCCCAAAAAGATCTTAAAAGAGATCCTTTTTTTTTTTAATTCTTCATTAGTAGAATTACAAGAAAAAGAAATACGGCCACATTGGGCTAGCAAAATCAGTAATGAGTTATCCACCAAGGCAGCCTATATCAACTACTTACGGGCCTTAAGTGAAGAGTCAGGACCCATCGTAGAACAAGGAAGCGAATAAAAAACAGAAAGTTGTCCATGGGACCATAAAAAAAGTGCAGAAAGAAAAATCCCAGTAAGTAGAGGAAAATGTCACAAAAGTCCGAAGAACCTGTGAACAAAAACAAACACGGGAGGGTAACAGTTCTCAGCCGAGCTGTACCTCCTATAAATCTGGCGAAAGGATCGCCACCGCTAGGTCGGTCCAAGCCATTGCGGGGTCAGTGTTCGTATAAGGCACGTTGGCATGTGTCACTACAAGCGAGCCAGCCAGGCCCCATCGATAGCGAATCCCCATCCGACAAAGGATATTTGTCACATCCTGGAAACGTCGGCGGGCCAGCAGAGTCAGGAACGGTAGGTCATGGTATAAGACCAACGTGGAGCCCTCAAACTGTACGGGGTCCCGTGCGCCTGGAGTGGTCATGATTAGGGATGAGCCAAACACCCCCGAGTTCGGTTCGCATTCGAACTCGAACTTTCAAAGTGTTCGAATTCGAACTCGGACTCGAACTCAATGCAAGTCAATGGGACTCAAAATTCGATTTTTAGAGTGCCCTCCAAGAGGGCATATATGCAAGATATTTGCCATAAAAGGTGTATGGGGGTCCGGGAAGTGCCCTGGGGGACAGGAAACAAGGACAAAAAGTAAAAAAAAATACATTTTTAAAGGGACAGTGAGTTTTCCATGAAATAAGGGTTAAAAATAAAAATGAAAAATTCCTTCAAATATCGTGTCTAGGAGGTCCCCATAACCTGCCCGTGAAGTGGCAGATTTCTAGGATATATAGAAACATTTAAAAACAAAAAAATGACGGTAAATGCTTTTCCTTTAATCTATTCATAAACAACTGCTGGGGGCGGCAGCCTGTATGAAAAGACATTTTAGGACACGCAGAAAAAGTTTAGTGATTTTTGGGGCTAAATTATGGTGCAGGGTTTGGATGAAAGTAACAATAGGTGCTTTAAAATTGGGCCTTTAGCGTCGGCAACAGTGCCGTCACACAGTAAACCCTCTGAGGATATGAATCTGGTACAGGCGTCAGTGGCAGTGCACCCAAATATTGTGCTTTTGGTGCCATGGTGTCTGTGGTATTGTGGAAGAGTGCAGGGGTGGACCATGCGGTCCTATAATAAAATATATGAATCTGTTAAAGGCGTCAGTGCACCCAGATATTGTGCTTTTGGTGCCAGGCCAGCAAGTGCATTCATACAGTAACCCCTCTGTGGTATTGTGCAAGAGAGCAGGGGTGGACCATGCAGTCCTATATTAAAAAGATATGAATCTGGTAAAGGTGTCAGTGCACCCAGATATTGTGCTTTTGGTGCCAGGCCAGCAAGTGCATTCATACAGTAACCCATCTGTGGTATTGTGGAAGAGTGCAGAGGTGGACCATGCAGTCCTATATTAAAAATATATGAATCTGGTAAAGGCGTCAGTGCACCCAGATATTGTGCTTTTGGTGCCAGGCCAGCAAGTGCATTCATACAGTAACCCCTCTGTGGTATTGTGGAAGAGTGCAGGGTTGGACCCTGCGGTTCAAAAAATTAAAATGATATAAATGTGGCACAGTCGTCAGTGCAGCCAAATATTGTGCCTTTCATGGCAGCAAGTGCCTTCACACCGTATCCCTTTTGTGGTATTGTGGAAGAGTGCAGGGTTGGACCCTGCGGTTCAAAAAATTAAAATGATATAAATCTGGCACAGGCGTCAGTGCAGCCAAATATTGTGCCTTTCATGGCAGCAAGTGCCTTTACACCGTAACTCTTTTGTGGTATTGTGTAAGAGTTCAGTGCTGGAGGTTTTGTGAATGCAGAAGACATCCCAGATTTATTCCGTTACGTCAGCATCAGGGGATTGATAGCTGCTCATCCAGGACTGATTCATTTTTATATTTGTCAGCCGGTCTACAGGGTCGGTGGACAGACACACTCTTTTGTCTGTGACAAAACCTCCAGCAGCACTGAACGTCCTTTCAGAAAGCACGCTAGATGAAGGGTAATCTAGTAGCTGCATAGCATATTGGCTAAATTCTGGCCAGTGATCCAATCTCAACACCCAGTAAGCCAGTGGATCATCTGCTGGAAAGTTATCCAGGTCTGCCCTTGCCCCTAGGTAGTCCTGCACCATATGGTGAAGACGCTGGCAATGGGTGCCTACATTCGACGTCCCTGGGGTCGTGGACTAAAATTTTTTAAAAAGCATCAGTCAAGCGGCCCCGGCATTCACCACTTTTCCTCTGATCATCTGCAGCCTCAGAAGCACCTGTGTCATCACTTGGTAACCTACCAGTGCCTGGAAAGGTGTTACACAAGTGTTGCTTTAGTGTTGCGTCTTCAAGTCTTTTCATCCTGTGCTCCCTCTGTGTGGGCAGGATGAGCTCTGCAACTTTACCCTTGTATCGTGGATCAAGAAGGGTTGCCAACCAGTAATGATCCCTCTCCTTGATAGCACAAATCCTGGGGTCCTTTAGCATGCTTTGCATAATAAGGGAGTCCATGCAGTGTAGGCTGGAGGTGGCATTAGCTTCCGAGTCTTCCTGCTTAATGAGGAGGATGACTCCATCGTGCACTTCCTCCTCCCAGCCACGTACCATTCCTGGTGTTTCTGGGCACACAAAACCCTCCCTTGAGGAATCCCCACCTTCAATGCCTCCACTACTCAAATATTCCTCCTCATCATCCTCCTCCTGTCTGATCTGAGGAGGACCCACTGGAATGCTGTCTGCGGAAAGACTGGGGCCTTCAGAGCTAGGGAAGGCCTCCTCTTCCTCCCGCTGCTCTGCCTCTAGAGCCACATCTATAATTCCCCGCAGAGTGTGCTCCAGCAGAAACACTAAAGGAGTTGTGTCACTGATGCATGCACTGTCCCTGCTCACCATCCTCGTTGCCTCCTTAAATGGTGACAGTACAGTGCATGCATCCTTGATCATCAGCCACTCCGGGGGGAGGAAACAAGTTGACCTGAACCTGTCCTTGTGCCATACTCACACAGGTACTCATTGATGGCCCTCTGCTGCTTGTGCAGACGCTGCAGCATTGCTAATGTCGAGTTCCACCTGGTGGGCATGTCACAGATCAGACGGTTTGTGGGAAGGTGGAATTCTCTTTGAATTTCTGCCAGACGAACGCTTGCTGGGAATGACCGTCTGAAGTGGCTGCAGACTTTTATGGCCTGGCTGAGAAGCTCTGCCAGCCCTGGGTACTTGGTTAGGAAACGCTGTACCACTAGATTTAGGACGTGTGCTAGGCATGGTACATGCGTCAATTTACCCTTGCGTAGGGCGGAGAGAAGGTTGCTGCCATTATCACAGACGATCATTCCCAGCTGAAGCTGGCGTGGTGTTAACTATCTCTGCACCTGCCCCTGCAGAGCTGACAGAATTTCTGGCCCAGTGTGGCTCCTGTCCCCTAAACAAACCAGCTCAAGCACAGTATGGCATCATTTTGCTTGAGCCATTGCGTAGCCCCTGTCAGGCGACGGTTTAACTGCCACTTCACCAGAGACACAGAAGGAGGAGGAGGAGGAGGAAGAGGTGGTGGAGCAGACAGACCTCATAAAAGCAGCTTTCTGGAGGCATGGTGGATGAACAAGCTCCAGCACAGAGCCCTGTCCTGGATCCCTCCCAGCTGCAAGCAGAGTTACGCAATGTGCCATGAAGGAAATGTAACGGCCCTGTCCAGGCTTGCTGGATCACTTGTCTAAAGTAATGTGCACCTTGCTGCTTACTGCCTTTCCCAATGACTCCATAACATTGTGTTCCACGTGCTGGTATAGTGCTGGAATGGCCTTCCGTGAAAAGAAATGGCATTTTGGAACCTGCCACTGTGGTACAGCACATTCGGCAAATTCACGGAAGGAAGCAGAGTCCACCAGCTGGAAAGGCAGCAGCTGTAATGCGAGTAATTTTGCTAAGCTGGCATTTAGACGCTGTGCTTGGGGATGGTTGGGACTATATTTTTTCTTATGCTGCAGCAGCTGGGGCAGCGTAATCTGACTGCGTAAATCTTCAGCTGATGGGATGCTGTCACATTGTGAGGAAGGACCTGGTACACCCATTACTGTAGCATCATCCCTGTCAGTGGAGGTTGTAGGCAATGACATGGCAGGACATATAGTGGGGGTAGAGACAGATGAGGGGTACCTATGCAAAGTGTTGTGCCAACGGAATGCATGGCAGGTGGTCTCTGCACCTGAGCAGACTTCTGATGCCTTGGACTGGCTACGGTTGCTCATAGAGGACGTTGTGCCTCGTTTTTGTTGTGCCTCCTCCTCATTTGACTCCTCTGTTCGATCAGGCGCCCAGGTGGAGTCAGTGACCTCATCATCGTCATCACCCCCTATCTCCTCCTCACTGGAGCCAACTTGGCAGTATTCTGCAGCTGTTGGGGCAACATGAGTGCCAGTTATTTGTGTGTCACTGGCACCCCCTCCCTCTAGGTTTATTATACTCCCTTCCTCAACCTCAGAGTTTGAATCAGAGCACTGTAGTTGCTGCGCATCCTCAAGCAGCATGTCACTGTCATTGTAGTCAAACAATTCAGCTGACTCCTCTGTGTATGGTGGTGAGGCTACGGCAGGAGTAGCTGTGGACATGGAGGCTGCATTAGATGCTTTGACAGCTGAGGTGGACTGTAAACCACTACAAGCCTGGCTGGCAGAGGACTCGGAGAATGAGGATGGCCTGGTTAGCCAATCCTGCAAATCCTCTGTTTGTTGCTGCTGCTTAAGACGGGCAGCACCAGTTAGAAAGGACAAGCGTGCCTCTGCAGAGGATGTACCACGTCCACCACGACCAGGGGCACAGCCTTCCGACACAGAGGCTGCTTGCCCTCTTATCTGTGTCTGTGAGCGTCTGCCTGTCCTTTTTGGTCTTTCTGACATGGTGAGTGATATATAGATTAAAGATATACAGAACTCTGATTCAACTCTGGTATAAAGATTTGAGATATGCGAACTGTGATTCAACTCTAGTATATAGATTAAAGATATTCAGAACTCTGCTATAAATCAGCGATTTTACTGATATTTTCCCTGCAAGACTGCCAATGTCTTCTACTCTCTCTCTCTGATTCACTTTCTCTCCTGCAGGCTGCAACACCCTGATACCTGGCAAGACACAGATTCAACTCTGAATAGATAAACAGATGAACTCTGATTAAACTGTGTTATTGTATGGTATCTAGCATTAGATTAAAGATATACAGATTTTCCAGAACAATGCTATAAATCCGTGATACACACTGTCCCTGATAGCTTGGCTGTGCCACGACAGATTCTAATTTGCTGAACTGTGGTATAACTCTCTGTTACACACTGATAACAGGCTGTGCCAAGACAGATTCTAATTTGCTGAACTGTGGTATAACTCACTGATACACACTGATAACAGGCTGTGCCAAGACAGATTCTAATTTGCTGAACTGTGGTATAACTCACTGATACACACTGATAACAGGCTGTGCCAAGACAGATTCTAATTTGCTGAACTGTGGTATAACTCACTGATACACACTGATAAGAGGCTGTACCAAGACAGATTCTAATTTGCTGAACTGTGGTATAACTCACTGATACACACTGATAACAGGCTGTACCAAGACAGATTCAAATTTGCTGAACTCTGGTAGAACTCACTGAAACACACTGTCCCTGATAGCCTGGCAGTGCCAAGACAGATTCAAATTCCCAGAAATCTCCTACAACTCACTGAAACACACTGTCCCTGATAGTCTGGCAGTGCCAGCACAGATTCTAATTATCCCACAAGACATGGAGGCGAGTATTATGCTATTCTTTTCTTTACTTAAGCCGATAGCAGCAAAGAAAATCTCTCAAATACAACAACAAAAGTATGTAAAGAGAAAGATACAGTTTAACAATACATATAACAATAGCAGGTAATGGTACAGTCCAGCTCCCTGCTGTCCAATCGTCAGGTAGACCGCTCCATAAATCATCCTGGTAACCCTTGGCTCCTCCTCTTTTCTTTGCTGCTCGCCGAGATAAGATGAGTATTAGCAGCAAAATCAATATTAAAATTTCTTACATTATGGTGTAATTTTACATTTATTGTCATATTGTGTATTTAATATCTACACATTACAAACACACACATCTTGTGTAGCGGCAGGTTTTATGTTCTATCGTGTTTTTTGCTGCTGAGGGAACTTTGTGCTCAGTTTTTTTGTTTTAGGCTGGTATTTTCACGGCTTTATTTGTTATTTATTCATTTCCCCGTTTTGTGTTTCCTCCGGAGAGACGAGTCTGTCTCTCCGGTGGTTATTATCGTGTATCAGCTCCTCCCCCGCAGCTCCGTCAGAGAGGGAAGAGACGCGGCTTTGCGCCATTAGTGTCTGAGGAAACGCTCGCGGTGGCTAGCACTTGCGCAGTACGCCGCAGCTAGTTACCTCAGACGAAGGAAAGCGACGTTTTGCAAAAAGCAAGTTTTGTTCCGAGCATTAATTAAAAATCAATTAAATAGTGACAACATGTCCAACCCGACCCTGCCAGCTAACCCAGGTGCCCTTTTACCTATGCCCAGACAAATAATCCGGCAGTCAGATGCCCTTATTTCAGCTCTGTCGGCTGTTTCCCTAAATTTGGAGCATACCATGATTAGAATGCTACAGAATCACTCAGCCAGACGTTATATAATTCCCCCGGCTTCAGATAGATTTTTATCTAGTGATTCCTGACCGGATAATGAGGTCCCTGAGACTTCAATGAGGGAGAAGAGCAACTCCCAAAAAATATCCCTCATAAAACATACGTCTACCCGTACTTGAAATGAATTTCCACAGCGCATCACTGTGACTGCATATAAGCGTATCACAGAGCTGCACAGCAATAAAACCCACAGAAATGTGCAGTGTGTATGAGCATATCAGAGCTGCACAGCAATAAAACCCACAGAAATGTGCAGTGTGTATGAGCATATCACAGAACTGTACAGCAATAAAACTCACAGTAATGTGCAGTGTGTATGAGCATATCACAGAACTGCACAGCAATAAAACTCACAGTAATGCGCAGTGTGTATGAGTTTATCCCAGAGCTCCAGGGCAATAAAACTCACAATAATATGCAGTGTGTATCACAGAATCCACAGCAATAAAACTCCCAGCAATGCAATGTTTGGTGTGTGCCAGCGTATCAGAATCCACAGCAATTAAACTCCCAGCAATGCAATGTGCGGTGTATATGAGTGCATCAGAATCCACTGCAATATAACTCCCAGCAATGCAATGTTTGGTGTGTGTCAGCGTATCAGAATCCACAGCAATAAAACTCCCAGCAATGCAATGTGCGGTGTATATGAGTGCATCAGAATCCACTGCAATATAACTCCCAGCAATGCAACGTGCGGTGTGTGTCAGCGTATCAGAATCCACAGCAATAAAACTCCCAGCAATGCAATGTGCGGTGTGTATGAGTGCATCAGAATCCACTGCAATAAGACTCCCAGCAAACCAAGTGTATATGAGCACACAGCAATTATTTATTCTATATTTACCAGCCTCCGTCCGCGGTAGGGCTGTGTGCACAGTCAGCAGGGACTGTGTACAGACTCAGCAGGAGGTCCCTGCAGGCCACGTTAGAATCGCGGCTGTGCCTGTGCGTGGAGCCATCTTGTCAGCAGTGGGGTGACACTGTCAGAGGGTGCACTGTAGCTTTGATTTCCTTCCTGGTGGGTGTTCAGTCCAGAATAGAGTCTGTGTTAATGAAAGGGCGGGCAGCTGCGTGCGTGCGTTTCATGTGGTTCAGCCAGTCATGTGGTACTGAGACTCAGTACCACCTGACTGGCTGGACTGCGTGACCTGCACCGGATACCGGATTTTTATTCTATTCGATTTTATTCCGTATGCAAACGCCCTGCTCCGCTGCTTGTTGTTTGAGAACACAGCTCAAAGCTGACACACAGTGACAGTGGCACCTCCTAGTACCCCCTAATGATAGCCCAATAATCATTGGTACCTGGGGCGGCCCGCCCTCCGCCACTTCCCTAAGTACACCACTGCTCTGTGATATGCTCACACACAAGTTTGGCGAACTGCCAGCAAGTACGGTGCTGTTTGAAGGCATTTGAAATCCCCATAGAGAAGTAATATTAATCTATTCAGAGAACACCAAACAGCAGAGAAACACCAAACAGCAGAGAAATGACAGTGAAATGCCCTGATGTTCGGTGGTTTCAATCAGAAGGTTTATTCAGGCGAACCCCATAGGTTTCAATGTTAAAAATATTTCCGTTTTTATGCAATATCTAATAAATCATTTATTATTTTAATAATAATTTTTGGGCAAAATCTCCCCCCCTTTTTTTAATAGCAGCTTTTCTTTTTTTCTGTAACAGAACTTTTTATTATCAATCATAGGATCTTATATGTAAATTCCAGACATTTTCGTTCAGTAGTTCTTTTGAAAACAGCAGGCCACCGGTTTGCGGTGGCAGCATTCAGCGGCCGACTCCATGCACTTTGGGGACCCTGCGGTGAATAGTGAATTCACTGCAGGGGGGGAAATTTTATTCTCTGAAGTGCAGGGAACTACAGAACACCAAAAAGTTGGCGTCATTTCGGTGCTCTGTGACTAACCCATTTAGTGGTGAGGTTTTTTGCTGCCCCCTGGAAAGTGAAAGCCTAGGCCTTGCCTACCCAGGACATACTTGAAAATTTGTGAAATCTCAATGTATCCTTCCTGGTAAAATACTTTGCAAAAGTAAAAAAAAAAATGTTTTTTTTTTTAGGGGTGGGGCCACCCAGTGCGGGCCGCCGCCCCCTGGAAAGTGCCGCCCTAGTCCTAGGCCTAGTCGGACTAGGCCAAAATACACCACTGTATGTCATGGAGCTGATGTAACGCTCCATGCTTCAAACCCCAAGAGACTTTATGTTCATTTATATTGTGTGATTTTAAATATATTTTACATTGTTTGGTTTTAGTTTAAATTAGTTTAGTGTAAAATGGCGTAACTTTAGTTTTATATATACTTATATTCCTGTAGGTAAATGTGTTTTTGTATAGCCAGTAAACAAGCTTTACTGCTGTGTAATTTATGCAACAGGGCTTTTCCCCTTATCTGGCTGCATATTTGATTCAAGAAGTCTGTGATAGTGTTTGTCTTTAATCTGATGTGTTAGAACAATAGATTATGCAAATGTTGTGTGAGCTAAAAACTAAAGAATGTTTATTGTAAATATCTAACTGACATAATGTAATTAGCATTTTAGTAGGACGATGTGCGTCATTTATGCAAATTATGGCTGTTGGATTTCAGCATAAATGGTGGTGTTTTTGTTCAATAAAAGTCAGAACTCTCAGAGACTGAGACAGAGAGAGAATCCTGTTTTAAAGCATACAGCCGCGTCTGGTGTTTTATTTCAGCGACACTACAATACACTCAACCTCAGTAGGCACCGAGTGCCTTCTGGAAATTTCTAACGGCTCCAGGGCAGAGAAACAGAAGCAGGTGGGTCAAGCTGCTCGAGGCGCTGAGGACAGCGCTCCCAGTAGCCGGGCTGACCGCAACGAAGGGGTGTCTGGAGAGTCAGGACAGGCGGAAGAGAACGGTTCCGTCACAGATGTCATCTTGTAGACATCTTAAAACAGCAGACTGGTCCAGAGAATCCACCTTTAGGGAGTGTTATGTTAAACCAGTGTGTCACATGTCACTATCACTAATTAATTAAGCTTTGAACTAGCATAATAGGAGCCTCCGTGTCTTGTGGGATAATTACCAGATTCCCCTATTATCATGACGGGGAATCATAATTATAATAAAGACACGGAGGCGAGTATTATCCCACCCGATAATTGGGTTATTCCCACCCTTTATATTTGGTTATTAGGTTTTGATGTTTCAGTAGTCATTACGGATTTTTTTCAAACGTTCTTAATATAAACTCTTGGTGATCTTTAATACATTTATTTTCCGACAGCTTAAACTTCATGTCGAAGCTTTCATTGGACGAGGACGAGTTCTTCAGTTGTTCTGTTCGTTGGAGAAGAGCTGGAGCTTCAAGTTGGATTTTTTTCATTGAAAGATGAATGTTCTTCCATGCTTGAGCTTCCAATTGGAGTCTACGTTGAAGGTTGTAACTTCCTGTTGGAGTTTGTCAAAGGATGATTATTCTTCCATTGTTTTGATTTCGTTGAGGAAGATGTTAGCCCGTCTCGCATCAAGAAAAGAGGAGGAGCCAAGGGTTACCAGGGAATTTATGGAGCGGTCTACCAGACGATTGGACAGCAGGGAGCTGGACTGTACCATTACCTGCTATTGTTATATGTATTGTTAAACTGTATTTTTCTCTCTAAATACTTTTGTTGTTGTATTTGAGAGATTTTCTTTGCTGCTATCGGCTTAAGTAAAGAAAAGATAGCATAATACTCGCCTCCATGTCTTGTGGGATAATTGTTGGTCCTCAGCCGTATCCCCCTTAGTAGAATCCTGAGCGGCCACCGAGGTCATCGAGGACACTGCCAACGTGGCTTTGCGCTCTTTGTGTGCCTGCTTTTTTGCAGATGCAGATGTGGGCTGCAATCCTTGTGCCTGGGACGGTGGGGTAATACACAACATTCCAGTGCCACCCCCAAGAGGCAGGAGCAGTCATCGTCTCCAGATGAACCGTAACCTGGGGGGGGGGAGACAAGGAGGCCTCTGCTCCCCCGGAGACAGACCCACCTGCCATAGAGTCCTGGATGTCCTGCTGGCGGGGACCACCTTTCTGGGTACGGCATTTAGACATATTCTTGTCCATCCAGGCGCTGAAAAGCGAGGTTCCAGGGAGACGCTGCCAGACTGCATGAGGGCTTCCAAGATGGCCTAGGTCACCAGGCCTAATTCTCTCCAGAGTCAAAAATCTGCCACGGAGCACGCTGATTGAGGTCAGGAAGATACCTGAGGACTTGCCAGGTCTTCCAAGGCCAGCCTGGAGCAAGGATGGATCAAACAAGCAGGATAAAACATCTTAAAAGCATTTGCCGTAGCGGAGCTTGTTGCCATGGCTAGCTCCACCCCTGCCCATAGAGATCTTAATCCAGATCCATAGAGATTTTACTCCAGATCCATAGAGATTTTACTCCAGATCCGTAGAGGTCTTAATCCAGACCCATAAAGATCTTAATCCAGACCCATAAATATCTTAATCTGGCTCATACAGATTTTAATCCAGACCCATAAATATCTTAATACAGACCCATAAAGATCTTAATCCAGACCCATAAATATTTTAATCCAGACCCATAAATATCTTAATCCGGCTCATACAGATCTTAATCCAGACCCATAAAGATTTTAATCCAGACACATAGAGATCTTAATCCAGACCCATAAATATCTTAATCCGGCTCATACAGATCTTAATCCAGACCCATAAATATCTTAATCCAGACCCATAAATATCTTAATCCGGCTCATACAGATCTTAATCCAGATCCATAAAGATCTTAATCCAGACCCATAGAGATCTTAATCCAGACCCATAAATATCTTAATCCGGCTCATACAGATTTTAATCCAGACCCATAAATATTTTACTCCAGACCCATAAATATCTTTATCCGGCTCATAGAGATCTTAATCCAGACCCATAAATATTTTAATCCAGACCCATAAATATCTTTATCCGGCTCATAGAGATCTTAATCCAGACCCATAAATATTTTAATCCAGACCCATAAATATCTTTATCCGGCTCATACAGATCTTAATCCAGACCCATAAATATTTTAATCCAGACCCATAAATATCTTTATCCGGCTCATACAGATCTTAATCCAGACACATAAATATTTTAATCCAGACCCATAAATATCTTTATCCGGCTCACACAGATCTTAATCCAGACCCATAAATATCTTAATCCGGCTCATACAGATTTTAATCCAGACCCATAAAGATCTTAATCCAGACCCATAGAGATCTTGATCCAGACCCATAAAGATCTTTATCCGGCTCATACAGATCTTAATCCAGACCCATAAATATCTTAATCCAGACCCATAGAGATCTTACTCCAGACCCATAGAGATCTTACTCCAGATCCATAGAGACCTTACTCCAGATCCATAGAGATCTTAATCCAGACCCATAAAGATCTTAATCCAGACCCATAAATATCTTAATCTGGCTCATACAGATTTTAATCCAGACCCATAAATATCTTAATACAGACCCATAAAAATCTTAATCCAGACCCATAAATATTTTAATCCAGACCCATAAATATCTTAATCTGGCTCATACAGATCTTAATCCAGACCCATAAAGATTTTAATCCAGACACATAGAGATCTTAATCCAGACCCATAAATATCTTAATCCGGCTCATACAGATCTTAATCCAGACCCATAAATATCTTAATCCAGACCCATAAATATCTTAATACAGACCCATAAAAATCTTAATCCAGACCCATAAATATTTTAATCCAGACCCATAAATATCTTAATCTGGCTCATACAGATCTTAATCCAGACCCATAAAGATCTTAATCCAGGCACATAGAGATCTTAATCCAGACCCATAAATATCTTAATCCGGCTCATACAGATCTTAATCCAGACCCATAAATATCTTAATCCAGACCCATAAATATCTTAATCCGGCTCATACAGATTTTAATCCAGACCCATAAAGATCTTAATCCAGACCCATAGAGATCTTGATCCAGACCCATAAAGATCTTTATCCGGCTCATACAGATCTTAATCCAGACCCATAAATATCTTTATCCGGCTCATACAGATCTTAATCCAGACCCATAAATATCTTAATCCAGACCCATAGAGATCTTACTCCAGACCCATAGAGATCTTACTCCAGATCCATAGAGACCTTACTCCAGATCCATAGAGATCTTAATCCAGACCCATAAAGATCTTAATCCAGACCCATAAATATCTTAATCTGGCTCATACAGATTTTAATCCAGACCCATAAATATCTTAATACAGACCCATAAAAATCTTAATCCAGACCATAAATATTTTAATCCAGACCCATAAATATCTTAATCTGGCTCATACAGATCTTAATCCAGACCCATAAAGATTTTAATCCAGACACATAGAGATCTTAATCCAGACCCATAAATATCTTAATCCGGCTCATACAGATCTTAATCCAGACCCATAAATATCTTAATCCAGACCCATAAATATCTTAATACAGACCCATAAAAATCTTAATCCAGACCCATAAATATTTTAATCCAGACCCATAAATATCTTATACAACGATATAGCGGAAGTAAAAACTTCCAGAGATAGGGGATAACCCAAGGATCGATTAGAAAAAACTATATTTCAACAACTTTATTATAACAATAAGACGATCAAATCACACAACACAACAATATTAAAAAACACAAATTGGAGAAGTGAGGTATACGTAAAGGTATATCTTGGAGGTTATATGTCCAATGAAACCATAAGATGTACCACAGTTACAACTATTAATAGTTAATAATGGAGTAAGTGTATGTGGATATCAAAAATAAATGGACTAAACCTATGGCCACTTGGTTACACGAGGTGAAAAGGAAAACCCACTAAAAAAGTGGAGTCAGGTAGCGCTCCCAATAGGAAACTCAGTCTCTAACACATGATTATACGTTTCCTAGTAATGGATTCCCATAAGTGTACTGAACTCTGCTGATCATACTAATACATAGTCATATAAATCCATAACAGTATATGTATCAGTATATATTAATGAACAACTTAATTTCCCAGACAAGGAACCAGATCTAGAAGAGGTTGTGAGAGACGCTGCAATTTATGTGGCATTTAATGGTCTAACAAAAATTTTAAAGAATCAAATTAGATCCAGATGGGAAGTGGCATCTTTGGAAAATTATTTAAAAAGAGAAATGATACCCCGGGGCTTACGTGTTCATACTCCTCCGGCAACACACATTAAGCATGAGGCTTTTCTCATTGAATGGGAACAAGCAGCGAATGCATGTGCCAATAAATTCATGGAAATTCTTATTAAACATGAAAAATGTATTTTGACTGAAATAAGTGATACTATCAATAATGAAGTTGAAAAAGTTCAAAAATTCAAGGGTGAATTAGCCTTTGAAAAACTTGAAATACAGTTAAAATCTAAACTGGACAGATTTGATAAAGAAATTAAAGACCGTAAACATAGAAAGTTCGTGAGAGATACTAAAGATTATAAAGATGGTAATGTCTATAGATTTCCACCTAAACGTGACAGTACCAGTAGAGCTGAAGGGATGTCGGCCTCTGATTATGAGACCTCAGATCAGGAGGATCCTGTTGAAAATGTAGATACTATAGTGGAAAATACAAGATCACGTGATAAAGGCATACTAAAGAAAAATGTGACTTTTTTAGATCAGTTCAGGGAGGAGGACCTAAGAGTCAGTACAAGAAAACAGAGAGGCAGAAAGAGAAATGGGGGGAGAAGGAGATGGTAAATAATCCCCTTCAAGTTATTAATCTATCCCCACGCACTCTAACCTCTCATGAAATCTCTGTACTTGAAAAGGGTCTATCCTTCGTCCCTAAACCGAAGTTTCATAAATTTGATTGGATTAAAGATATACATCTATTCACGCGCAAAATTGCTCTACATAAATTCATAAATTACAATTAGAAAAACAGCTAGAAGATACGATTTAGCCCCATCAGATATAGATTGCTTAAACATCTTAATGGAATTATTTGAAGAAAATACTAAAGAGTTGGGAGACATGGGATATACCAACCTTAAACCTAAAAGTACTTTTACACCCCAAATTAGTGAATATAGTAACATCGAAATGTTCTGTACGTTGGTATGCCAAGAAATTGAAAAAATTGATGATTCTACCCTAAACTCATCGTATAAACATAACATTTCAAAACAAGAATTTCAAGCTTTGAAAACTTTACAAGATGATGATAAAATAACAATTAAAAAAGCTGACAAAGGTGGCAACATCGTTATACTTAGCACAGAGCAATATAAGAATATGGTTTTAAGAATACTGCAGGATGAAAAAACGTATGCAGTATTAACACAAGATCCTACCACTAGGTTCTCAACTGATCTTGATAATATTCTCATAGACGCACGTGGGGAAGGTCTCATCACTGAAAATGAATATAAATTTATGAAACCAACTAATCCAAGAATCGCTACTTTTTATGCTCTACCCAAAATACATAAAAAGGTCTCACCACCTCCAGGACGTCCTATAGTCTCTGGCTGTAATAACCTTACACAGAATGCCAGTATTTACATTGATCAAATTTTGAAGAAATTTGTCTGTGAGCTCCCGTCGTATATCAGAGACTCCACACAGATGCTCCAATTCTTGTCAAATCTCACCTTAACTGATAACGTACTTTTATGTAGCTTGGACGTTGAGTCGCTATATAGCTGCATTCCTCACAACTTAGGTTTGGAGCATACTAAATATTTTCTGGATCAAAGGGGCGAACGACATAAAAAACATACGGACTTTGTGTTACGATTGTTACAGTTTATATTGACACATAATTTCTTCATGTTTGATCACAAGTTCTATAGGCAAATCACAGGTACTGCCATGGGTACTTCTATGGCACCATCTTATGCCAACCTACATCTTGGTTGGTGGGAACACTTTATTGTTAATGGTCCAGAGTTTGCAGAATTTCAACATAGAATCATTGAATGGAAACGTTACATCGACGACATCCTTATATTATGGGATGGGAATCGTGATTCGTTTATCGAATTTGTAAATAAATTGAATTATAATGATCTAAACTTAAAATTTACATTCGAAATACAAGAACAAACCATTAACTTTCTGGATGTGTCAATCAACAAATCATCTCATGGACAAATAATGACCACATTATATAGAAAAGAAACGGCCACAAACAATCTTCTCAATTGGGAAAGTTTCCATCCTTCCCCTTTGAAACGTGGAATACCAACAGGACAATATATCCGTCTGAGAAGAACGTGTTCATCCCTTGAAGACTTTAAGATTAAAGCTAGGGATTTGAAGATGATGTTTAAACAAAAAGGATACCCCAATAGATGCCTTAAGAGAGCGTATCAAAATGCTCTTCTTACCGATCGTGACATGCTATTACAGGATAAACAAAAAAATACAGAAACCTGTATTAGAATGATCGGTAATTTTGATACCGGTTGGTATGAAATTCGGAAAATCTGCGAACGTTACTGGCCTCTGCTCACTCAAGATATACATCTTCAAAACGTTCTGACAAAACATGCGTCTATTACGTCCCGCCGCTGTTCTAACATCGGGGATCAGGTTGTCCACAGTCATTTTGCAGACAAAAATACTTCAAAAAACACCTGGCTAAGTAAACCACCTATCGGAACATTTAAATGTGGTAAATGTAAAGGGTGTAAATATATACAAAAAGATTCAAAAGAATTCACCAATTTTGACAACACTGAAACATTCAGCGTGAAAGATTTTTCAAACTGCAACACATCTGGGATTGTATATCTCCTTATATGTAGTTGCGGGATCAAGTATATTGGGAAGACTTTTCGTCCCCTTAAATTAAGAATTCTGGAACATGTACGTTCAGTTCGGTATTTACGTGAGACCCCGGTATCTAGGCATCTACGCCTTAAACATCACAATAGTGCTGAATGTCTTAAATTTATGGTGGTTGAAAAAGTCCGGACTGACCCCCGAGGGGGTAACTTTGACAAAAAACTTCGTCAAAGAGAGGCATATTGGATCTATAAACTAGGAACCAAAAACCCCGGTGGTCTGAACGAAGGCTTTACCTTCACCCCTTTTATTGATAGCACTTCTTAAACCTAAAGTTTTTTTGCCAGTTCCAATTTGTATATGTATATATTCTATGCATATACCTTTCCTTTTTCTTCAATTTTATTTCTTAAAAATGTATATAAAATAATTGTTTACACATTGACCTTGTTATGTGAGGACACCAATGTTAATATGTATCTTGAACATTTATTCTGATGCATGTTGGTTTCCATCTATTAAAGATCATAGGGTGACCCCTTTGATAATCACTGTATTAGCGGGGGTAAGATAGACTTGTGACTATAATCTTTATTCCGAAGAACTTATCCGCCTCCCCTGATTTAATAGAGAAATTTTTCTTTTATCCAACATTTACTCCGATACATGTCAGTTTCCATTCCTATTTTTCTAAGGATTATAAGGCGACTTTTTTGACATCTATTGTATTAGTCTGGGTAGGATAGACTTGTGATTATAATCTTCAGCCTAGGCGGATAAAGAACTTATCCGCCTCCTTTGATGTAATAAAGAACCTTCTTCTTTCATCGGTATGCCCTATGTATGATGGATTTTTCAGAAATTGACGGCTTCCGTCACTTGGCAACAATGTTGCCAAGAATAGTTTATTCTAATGGAAGTAGTGGTGTTCGATGGGTCACGTGTTTAGCTCACGTGCCCTATTTTGCATACCAATTATCTCTACTTCCCAACATGCACCAGATATCACTATATATTGACGTCCTCGTACAGAGTAATACCACTCTTGATGAAGCGGTAATGGGAAACGGCGAAACGCGTTGAGTCTTTGCTCTGAGTATTATACTCTATTTTTAACAGACACTATGACTACTTAATTCGGTATACAGTTCTGGTAATCCGGTAAAATTTCGCTTGGTGACCACGTGGTGTGGCTGCTGTGCATCTGCACGCATGGTCTAATCGGCTATAAATTGTATTAATTGTGACAACTTTGTTTGATTTAATATCTGAAAATGCTGTTTGGCTTGGCCAAAATACCATAGGATCTATTAGGAAATACTCTGAGTGTTTCTGCGGTGTGGCCGCTGTGCACATGTGTTTACGATAAAATAAATTATAATCGTCTTAACTGTGTTAACCCTGCAGCCCTTGCTTTTAAGGTGCAGCCGCTGTGTATAGGCACCTCGATATAACTGTTTTTGATTACCCTGCAGGCACTACTACTTAAATCCTTCCAAACAATACATTTTTTATAAATGGTTGGTTTATGTACGCATGGTTTAATTGGTCACGAATTGCAATAATTGTGACAACTTTGCAGTAACTACTGCTCGATTCAATATCTGGTAAACGCTGTTTGGTTTAGCCATAAATATTATATGACCTATGGAAAATCCTTTGGTGTCTCTGTTAGACCCTTTTGCATAATTGTGGTACCACCGAATAAGATACGTTTTTCCCACAATTTAACCATAAAACTGCGGTGTGGCCGCTGTGCACATGTGTTTACGATAAAATAAATTATAATCGTCTTAACTGTGTTAACCCTGCAGCCCTTGCCTTTAAGGTGCAGCCGCTGTGTATAGGCACCTCGATATAACTGTTTTTGATTACCCTGCAGGCACTATTACTTAAATCCTTCCAAACAATACATTTTTTATAAATGGTTGGTTTATGTACGCATGGTTTAATTGGTCACGAATTGCAATAATTGTGACAACTCTGCAGTAACTACTGCTCGATTCAATATCTGGTAAACGCTGTTTGGTTTAGCCATAAATATTATATGATCTATGGAAAATCCTTTGGTGTCCCTGTGGTGTGGAATACGCTATCTGGCTCGACCACAAACGTTACATGATTGATTTAATTAACTACCTTGATGGTTATTAGATACGGTTGCCGTGTATAGGTACCTCGATACAATTGTTTTCCATTACCCTGCAGGCACTATTACTTAATTTTCTAATAACTACAATTCTTAATAATGGTCGGCCTAATTATAATATCGATTATTTAATGTCTTGATGGTCCTCAATAAGGCGTCTGTATTCAAAGTGCAAAGCCCCCTGTATGTTTGATCTCTATGGGCACTAATGATATCAGTGGGGTGCCAATTTTTTAGTGGTGGATTCCTCACCGAGCCGTTTTTTGGCTATACCGATTGATGGTCTTCCTTAAATCAGCTTTTTTGTAGAAAACATTAAGTTGTTGTACTACCGAACAAGAGATTATTTTCTAAATCATAGACCCTTTTGCATAATTGTGGTACCACCGAATAAGATACGTTTTTCCCACAATTTAACCATAAAACTTTTTGCATTATTGAATGCTTCTATTATATCCATCTTTAGCCGTTGCATGGCGTCTCTATACCAGTGAGGGGTTGAGCCCTTCCTCTATGGCCAATGTGAACTAATTCTGTATGAATTGTTAGATACATCCTGACGAGACCCACAGCGTACAGCTTGCATCAACAACTTTTTAATTGCAGCGTCTCTCACAACCTCTTCTAGATCTGGTTCCTTGTCTGGGAAATTAAGTTGTTCATTAATATATACCGATACATATACTGTTATGGATTTATATGACTATGTATTAGTATGATCAGCAGAGTTCAATACACTTATGGGAATCCATTACTAGGAAACGTATAATCATGTTTTAGAGACTGAGTTTCCTATTGGGAGCGCTAACTGACTCCACTTCTTTAGTGGGTTTTCCTTTTCACCTCGTGCAACCAAGTGGCCATAGGTTTAGTCCATTTATTTTTGATATCCACATACACTTACTCCATTATTAACTATTAATAGTTGTAATTGTGGTACATCTTATGGTTTCATTGGACATATAACCTCCAAGATATACCTTTACGTATACCTCACTTCTCCAATTTGTGTTTTTTAATATTGTTGTGTTGTGTGATTTGATCGTCTTATTGTTATAATAAAGTTGTTGAAATATTGTTTTTTCCCATAAATATCTTAATCTGGCTCATACAGATCTTAATCCAGACCCATAAAGATCTTAATCCAGACACATAGAGATCTTAATCCAGACCCATAAATATCTTAATCCGGCTCATACAGATCTTAATCCAGACCCATAAATATCTTAATCCGGCTCATACAGATCTTAATCCAGATCCATAAAGATCTTAATCCAGACCCATAGAGATCTTAATCCAGACCCATAAATATCTTTATCCGGCTCATAGAGATCTTAATCCAGACCCATAAATATTTTAATCCAGACCCATAAATATCTTTATCCGGCTCATACAGATCTTAATCCAGACCCATAAATATTTTAATCCAGACCCATAAATATCTTTATCCGATTCATACAGATCTTAATCCAGACCCATAAATATTTTAATCCAGACCCATAAATATCTTTATCCGGCTCATACAGATCTTAATCCAGACCCATAAATATTTTAATCCAGACCCATAAATATCTTTATCCGGCTCACACAGATCTTAATCCAGACCCATAAATATCTTAATCCAGACCCATAAATATCTTAATCCGGCTCATACAGATTTTAATCCAGACCCATAAAGATCTTAATCCAGACCCATAGAGATCTTAATCCAGACCCATAAATATTTTAATCCAGACCCATAAATATCTTAATCCGGCTCATACAGATCTTAATCCAGACCCATAAATATGTTAATCCAGACCATAAATATTTTAATCCAGACCCATAAATATCTTAATCCGGCTCATACAGATCTTAATCCAGATCCATAAAAATCTTAATCCAGACCCATAGAGATCTTAATCCAGACCCATAAAGATCTTAATCCAGACCCATAAATATCTTTATCTGGCTCATACGGATCTTAATCCAGACCCATAGATATCTTAATACAGACCCATAAAGATCTTAATCCAGACCCATAAATATCTTACTCCAGATCCATAGAGACCTTACTCCAAATCCATAGAGATCTTAATCCAGATCCATAGAGATCATAATCCGGCTCATACAGATCTTAATCCAGATATTTCTGGTTTTAAAGACGTCTCATTCCCCTACTGGAATCCTAGTTACTCTGCCGTCCAATGACTCTGCTTCCCATTGGACCAGGTTTACCTTTGCATGAGACTTGTTAGGGTGGTGAGAGCCTGTGACTTCATGGAGCCGCATTGAGGATTCATGACACTTTACGGTAATGAAATTAGAAATGCTTTTGTCCTGCGTCTGTTCAGTGTTCAATACTGGCTGAGGCCTACAGACAGACAGACATACCACGCAGTGAAGATGGCTCCACATTTCCTGAGACGGCCAGTTTGAGGGTCAGAGGGAGAATGAAACATAAGGGATTATTCAGAGAGAGACCAATTGGCCTGGAACTGGCACCGAACAGGAATTTTACCCATACTATTCAGAGAGCAGGCAGTTCGCCAGTTTTCCGTTTTTTATAATAGTGGTTTTTCTTTTTTCTGTAACAGCCCTTTTTATTATCATTCATAGGATTTTATTTGTAAATTCCAGACATTTTCGTTGAGTAGTTTTTTTGCAAAATGTGTTTCACTTCTCAAACTTTCAAACCCTTTTTTTTTTTTAACCCTGTTCGTCGGCTTGTCGTATTTTACAAGTGGCTGGTGAGCGCTGTGTTTTGTGGCTCGGCGTCTTTTTACAAGGCTGGTCAGCACTGTGTTTGGTGGCTCGGCATCTTTTTCAGGAGGCTGGTCAGTGCTGTGATTGGTGGCTCGGCGTCTTTTTCCCGGAGGCTGGTTGGCGCTGTGTTTGGTGGCTCGGCATCTTTTCTGGAGGCTGGTCAGCGCTGTGTTTGGTGGCTCGGCGTCTTTTTCTGGAGGGGGAGGGAGACGAGGAGGCCTCTGCTCCCCCCGAGACAGACCCACCTGCCATAGAGTCCTGGATGTCCCGCTGGCAGGACCACCTTTCTGGGTACGGCATTTAGACATATTCTTGTCCATCCAGGCACTGAAAAGCAAGGTTCCAGGGAGACGCTGCCAGACCGCATGAGGGCTTCCAAGATGGCCTAGGTCACCAGGCCCAATTCTGGTTGGCCGGCGCTGTGATTGGTGGCTCGGCGTCCTTTTCCCGGAGGCTGGTCGGCGCTGTGTTTGGTGGCTCGGTGGCTTTTTCCGGAGGCTGGTCAGCAGCGCTGTGTTTGGTGTCTCGGCGTCTTTTTCCGGAGGCTGGTCAGCACTATGTTTGGTGGCTTGGCGTCAATTTCTGGAGGCTGGTCAGTGCTGTGTTTGGTGGCTCGGCGTCTTTTTCTGGAGGCTGGTCGGCGCTGTGTTTGGTGGCTCGGCGTCTTTTTCCGGAGGCTGGTCAGCACTATGTTTGGTGGCTTGGCGTCAATTTCTGGAGGCTGGTCAGTGCTGTGTTTGGTGGCTCGGCGTCTTTTTCTGGAGGCTGGTCGGCGCTGTGTTTGTTGGCTCGGCGTCTTTTTCCGGAGGCTGGTCAGCGCTATGTTTGGTGGCTTGGCATCAATTTCCAGAGGCTGGTCAGTGCTGTGTTTGGTGGCTCAGCGTCTTTTTCCGAAGGCTGGTCAGCAGCGCTGTGTTTGGTGTCTCGGCATCTTTTTCTGGAGGCTGGTCAGCGCTGTGTTTGGTAGACATGTGCACAGCACAAAATTTCGTTTTGAACTAATGGATTAGTCCTAAAATGCAATTTATTTAGTTGCTAAAGAAATTCGTTTTCAGTTCTTTAGTATGAAAACTAATTTCATTCATCCGAAAACCAGTGGATACAATTACTATTGTAGTGGCTCCTCAGAGGGCTGAGATCGCTGCTTGTTACAGTATCTCTCACTCTCAGCACAATGTGGGCCATATTACATAGTTGGTGCTAACTTAACCAGAGCTGTTGTAAACTTCCCAGAGCCATTATAGCCTATGGGGTTTTCAGTTTACAACAGCTCTGGTTAAGTTAGCACCAACATTGTAATATTGCCCCGTGTCAGGCAAAGCTGTAACAGTAACTGACTGCTGCTCATCACAGCGCTCAGAGTTTCAGTAAAACTAGTAAATAATATTTTTATATATAAGAGGTTAGAACAATATTATTTCCTTGTTTTACTGAAACTCTGAGCGCTGTTACAGTCACTTACTGTAACAGCTGAGCCTGATACATTGTACTGAGAGATAAAGTAACAAGCAGCCGATCTCAGCGCTCACAGCCACTGGATTTAAAGGGCTGAAAAAAAAGGATCCTCTCTGTATAATGTTTAGAACATCCTCCTGCATTAATTAATACCCCTCTCTGTATAATGTGTACAACATCCACCTGCATTAATTAATACCCCTCTCTGTATAATATATAGAACATCCTCCTGAAATAATTAATGTCCCTCTCTGTATAGAACATCCTCCTCAATTTATACCTTTCTCTGTGTAATGTGTATATAACATCCTCCTGCATTAATACCCCTCTCTGTATAATGTATAGAACATCCTCCTGCATTAATTAATGCCCCTCTCTGTATAGAACATCCTACTGCATTGGCATGTGGAGGGTGCAGAACTTCGGATGTTGCGATGTTGCGCTCTTCATTGCTGGTCTCCTTCACTCATCAATGTAATATCACAAAAAGGACTGAAACTAAAATGTAGTACATTTTATTTTAGTTTCTTTCGTTTTTTGTACTGAGCAGTTTCGTTTCTCTTGAGTCATACTAAAACTAAATTATCCCAAAATTCTGACTAAATCGTTTTAGTACTAAAAACGAATGCACATGTCTAGTGTTTGGTGGCTTGGCGTCTTTTTCCGGAGGCTGGTCAGCGCTGTGTTTGGTGGCTCGGCGTCTTTTTACGGAGGCTGGTCAGAGCTGTGTTTGGTGGCTCGGCGTCTTTTTCCAGAGGCTGGTCGGCGCTGTGTTTGGTGGCTCGGCGTCTTTTTCCCGGAGGCTGGTCGGCGCTGTGTTTGGTGGCTCGGTGTCTTTTTCAAGAGGCTGGTCGGCGCTGGGTTTGGTGGCTCGGCGTCTTTTACCGGAGGCTGGTCGGCGCTGTGTTTCGTGTCTCGGCGTCTTTTTCCGGAGGCTGGTCACTGCTGTGTTTGGTGGCTCGGCGTCTTTTTCCGGAGGCTGGTCACTGCTGCGTTTGGTGGCTCGGCGTCTTTTTCTGGAGGCTGGTCGGCGCTGTGTTTGGTGGCTCAGCGTTTTTTTCCGGAGGCTGGTCAGTGCTGTGTTTGGTGGCTCAGCGTTTTTTTCCGGAGGCTGGTCGGCGCTGTGTTTGGTGGCTCAGCGTTTTTTTCCGGAGGCTGGTCGGCGCTGTGTTTGGTGGCTCGGCGTCTTTTTCCAGAGGCTGGTCGGCGCTGTGTTTGGTGGCTCGGCGTTTTTTCCGGAGGCTGGTCAGCACTATGTTTGGTGGCTTGGCGTCAATTTCTGGAGGCTGGTCAGTGCTGTGTTTGGTGGCTCGGCGTCTTTTTCTGAAGGCTGGTCGGCGCTGTGTTTGTTGGCTCGGCGTCTTTTTCCGGAGGCTGGTCAGCGCTATGTTTGGTGGCTTGGCATCAATTTCCAGAGGCTGGTCAGTGCTGTGTTTGGTGGCTCAGCGTCTTTTTCCGAAGGCTGGTCAGCAGCGCTGTGTTTGGTGTCTCGGCATCTTTTTCTGGAGGCTGGTCAGCGCTGTGTTTGGTAGACATGTGCACAGCACAAAATTTCGTTTTGAACTAATGGATTAGTCCTAAAATGCAATTTATTTAGTTACTAAAGAAATTCGTTTTCAGTTCTTTAGTATGAAAACTAATTTCATTCATCCGAAAACCAGTGGATACAATTACTATTGTAGTGGCTCCTCAGAGGGCTGAGATCGCTGCTTGTTACAGTATCACTCACTCTCAGCACAATGTGGGCCATATTACATAGTTGGTGCTAACTTAACCAGAGCTGTTGTAAACTTCCCAGAGCCATTATAGCCTATGGAGGTTTTCAGTTTACAACAGCTCTGGTTAAGTTAGCACCAACATTGTAATACTGCCCCGTGTCAGGCAAAGCTGTTACAGTAACTGACTGCTGCTCATCACAGCGCTCAGAGTTTCTGTAAAACTAGTAAATAATATTTTTATATGTAAGAGATTAGAAGAATATTATTTCCTTGTTTTACTGAAACTCTGAGCGCTGTTACAGTCACTTACTGTAACAGCTGAGCCTGATACATTGTACTGAGAGATAAAGTAACAAGCAGCCGATCTCAGCGCTCACAGCCACTGGATTTAAAGGGCTGAAAAAAAAGGATCCTCTCTGTATAATGTTTAGAACATCCTCCTGCATTAATTAATACCCCTCTCTGTATAATTGTGACAACATCCACCTGCATTAATTAATACCCCTCTCTGTATAATATATAGAACATCCTCCTGAAATAATTAATGTCCCTCTCTGTATAGAACATCCTCCTCAATTTATACCTTTCTCTGTGTAATGTGTATATAACATCCTCCTGCATTAATACCCCTCTCTGTATAATGTATAGAACATCCTCCTGCATTAATTAATGCCCCTCTCTGTATAGAACATCCTACTGCATTGGCATGTGGAGGGTGCAGAACTTCGGATGTTGCGATGTTGCGCTCTTCATTGCTGGTCTCCTTCACTCATCAATGTAATATCACAAAAAGGACTGAAACTAAAATGTAGTACATTTTATTTTAGTTTCTTTCGTTTTTTGTACTGAGCAGTTTCGTTTCTCTTGAGTCATACTAAAACTAAATTATCCCAAAATTCTGACTAAATCGTTTTAGTACTAAAACGAATGCACATGTCTAGTGTTTGGTGGCTTGGCGTCTTTTTCCGGAGGCTGGTCAGCGCTGTGTTTGGTGGCTCGGCGTCTTTTTACGGAGGCTGGTCAGAGCTGTGTTTGGTGGCTCGGCGTCTTTTTCCAGAGGCTGGTCGGCGCTGTGTTTGGTGGCTCGGCGTCTTTTTCCCGGAGGCTGGTCGGCGCTGTGTTTGGTGGCTCGGTGTCTTTTTCAAGAGGCTGGTCGGCGCTGGGTTTGGTGGCTCGGCGTCTTTTACCGGAGGCTGGGTCGCGCTGTGTTTCGTGTCTCGGCGTCTTTTTCCGGAGGCTGGTCACTGCTGTGTTTGGTGGCTCGGCGTCTTTTTCCGGAGGCTGGTCACTGCTGCGTTTGGTGGCTCGGCGTCTTTTTCTGGAGGCTGGTCGGCGCTGTGTTTGGTGGCTCAGCGTTTTTTTCCGGAGGCTGGTCAGTGCTGTGTTTGGTGGCTCAGCGTTTTTTCCGGAGGCTGGTCGGCGCTGTGTTTGGTGGCTCAGCGTTTTTTTCCGGAGGCTGGTCGGCGCTGTGTTTGGTGGCTCGGCGTCTTTTTCCAGAGGCTGGTCGGCGCTGTGTTTGGTGGCTCGGCGTCTTTTTCCGGAGGCTGGTCAGCACTATGTTTGGTGGCTTGGCGTCAATTTCTGGAGGCTGGTCAGTGCTGTGTTTGGTGGCTCGGCGTCTTTTTCTGAAGGCTGGTCGGCGCTGTGTTTGTTGGCTCGGCGTCTTTTTCCGGAGGCTGGTCAGCGCTATGTTTGGTGGCTTGGCATCAATTTCCAGAGGCTGGTCAGTGCTGTGTTTGGTGGCTCAGCGTCTTTTTCCGAAGGCTGGTCAGCAGCGCTGTGTTTGGTGTCTCGGCATCTTTTTCTGGAGGCTGGTCAGCGCTGTGTTTGGTAGACATGTGCACAGCACAAAATTTCGTTTTGAACTAATGGATTAGTCCTAAAATGCAATTTATTTAGTTACTAAAGAAATTCGTTTTCAGTTCTTTAGTATGAAAACTAATTTCATTCATCCGAAAACCAGTGGATACAATTACTATTGTAGTGGCTCCTCAGAGGGCTGAGATCGCTGCTTGTTACAGTATCTCTCACTCTCAGCACAATGTGGGCCATATTACATAGTTGGTGCTAACTTAACCAGAGCTGTTGTAAACTTCCCAGAGCCATTATAGCCTATGGAGGTTTTCAGTTTACAACAGCTCTGGTTAAGTTAGCACCAACATTGTAATACTGCCCCGTGTCAGGCAAAGCTGTTACAGTAACTGACTGCTGCTCATCACAGCGCTCAGAGTTTCAGTAAAACTAGTAAATAATATTTTTATATGTAAGAGGATTAGAACAATATTATTTCCTTGTTTTACTGAAACTCTGAGCGCTGTTACAGTCAGTTACTGTAACAGCTGAGCCTGATACATTGTACTGAGAGATAAAGTAACAAGCAGCCGATCTCAGCGCTCACAGCCACTGGATTTAAAGGGCTGAAAAAAAAGGATCCTCTCTGTATAATGTTTAGAACATCCTCCTGCATTAATTAATACCCCTCTCTGTATAATGTGTACAACATCCACCTGCATTAATTAATACCCCTCTCTGTATAATATATAGAACATCCTCCTGAATTAATTAATGTCCCTCTCTGTATAGAACATCCTCCTCAATTTATACCTTTCTCTGTGTAATGTGTATATAACATCCTCCTGCATTAATACCCCTCTCTGTATAATGTATAGAACATCCTCCTGCATTAATTAATGCCCCTCTCTGTATAGAACATCCTACTGCATTGGCATGTGGAGGGTGCAGAACTTCGGATGTTGCGATGTTGCGCTCTTCATTGCTGGTCTCCTTCACTCATCAATGTAATATCACAAAAAGGACTGAAACTAAAATGTAGTACATTTTATTTTAGTTTCTTTCGTTTTTTGTACTGAGCAGTTTCGTTTCTCTTGAGTCATACTAAAACTAAATTATCCCAAAATTCTGACTAAATCGTTTTAGTACTAAAACGAATGCACATGTCTAGTGTTTGGTGGCTTGGCGTCTTTTTCCGGAGGCTGGTCAGCGCTGTGTTTGGTGGCTCGGCGTCTTTTTCCGGAGGCTGGTCAGAGCTGTGTTTGGTGGCTCGGCATCTTTTTCCAGAGGCTGGTCGGCGCTGTGTTTGGTGGCTCGGCGTCTTTTCCGGAGGCTGGTCGGCGCTGTGTTTGGTGGCTCGGTGTCTTTTTCAAGAGGCTGGTCGGCGCTGGGTTTGGTGGCTCGGCGACTTTTACCGGAGGCTGGTCGGCGCTGTGTTTCGTGTCTCGGCGTCTTTTTCCGGAGGCTGGTCACTGCTGTGTTTGGTGGCTCGGCGTCTTTTTCCGGAGGCTGGTCACTGCTGCGTTTGGTGGCTCGGCGTTTTTTTCCGGAGGCTGGTCAGTGCTGTGTTTGGTGGCTCAGCGTTTTTTTCCGGAGGCTGGTCACTGCTGCGTTTGGTGGCTCAGCGTTTTTTTCCGGAGGCTGGTCGGCGCTGTGTTTGGTGGCTCGGCGTCTTTTTCCAGAGGCTGGTCGGCGCTGTGTTTGGTGGCTCGGTGTCTTTTTCTGGAGGCTGGTCAGTGCTGTGTTTGGTGGCTCGGCGTCATTTTTTGGAGGCTGGTCACTGCTGCGTTTGGTGGCTCGTTGTCTTTTTCCGGAGGCTGGTCAGCGCTGTGTTTGGTGGCTCGGCGTCTTTTTCCGGAGGCTGGTCAGCGCTGTGTTTGGTGGCTTGGTGGCTTTTTCCGGAGGCTGGTCGGCGCTGTGTTTGGTGGCTCGGCGTCTTTTTCCAGAGGCTGGTCGGTGCTGTGTTTGGTGGCTCGGCGCCTTTTTCCGGAGGCTGGTCGGCGCTGTGTTTGGTGGCTCGGCTTCTTTTTTCGGAGGCTGGTCGGCGCTGTGTTTGGTGGCTCGGCGTCTTTTTCCAGAGGCTGGTCGGTGCTGTGTTTGGTGGCTCGGCGTCTTTTTCCGGAGGCTGGTCAGCGCTGTGTTTGGTGGCTCGGCGTCAATTTCTGGAGGCTGGTCACTTCTGCGTTTGGTGGCTCGGCGTCTTTTTCTGGAGGCTGGTCGGCGCTGTGTTTGGTGGCTCGTTGTCTTTTTCGGGAGGCTGGTCGACGCTGTGTTTGGTGGCTCGGCGTCTTTTCCCGGAGGCTGGTCGGCGCTGTGTTTGGTGGCTTGGCGTCTTTTTCCGGAGGCTGGTCAGCGCTGTGTTTAGTGGCTCAGCGTCTTTTTCCGGAGGCTGGTCAGCGCTGTGTTTGGTGGCTCGGCGTCTTTTTCCGGAGGCTGGTCAGCGCTGTGTTTGGTGGCTCGGCGTCTTTTTCCGGAGGCTGGTCGGCGCTGTGTTTGGTGGCTTGGCGTCTTTTTCTGGAGGCTGGTCGGCGCTGTGTTGGTGGCTCGGCGTCTTTTTCTGGAGGCTGGTCGGCGCTGTGTTTGGTGGCTCGGCGTCTTTTTCTGGAGGCTGGTCGGCGCTGTGTTTGGTGACTCGGCGTCTTTTTCCGGAGGCTGGTCGGCGCTGTGTTTGGTGGCTCGGCGTCTTTTTCCGGAGGCTGGTCGGCGCTGTGTTTGGTGGCTCGGCGTCTTTTTCTGGAGGCTGGTCGGCGCTGTGTTTGGTGGCTCGGTGTCTCTTTCCAGAGGCTGGTCGTCGCTGTGTTTGGTGGCTCGGCGTCTTTTACCAGATGCTGGTCGGCGCTATGTTTGGTGGCTCGGCGTCTTTTTCCGGAGGCTGGTCGGCGCTGTGTTTGGTGGCTCGGCGTCTTTTTCCGGAAGCTGGTCAGTGCTGTGTTTGGTGGCTCGGCGTCTTTTTCCGGAAGCTGGTCTGCCCTGTGTTTGGTGGCTCGGCGTCTTTTTCTGGAGGCTGGTCAGCGCTGTGTTTGGTGGCTCCGCTTCTTTTTCTGAAGGCTGGTCGGCGCTTTGTTTGGTGGCTCGGGCGTCTTTTTCCGGAAGCTGGTCAGCTCTGTGTTTGGTGGCTCGGCGTCTTTTTCCGGAGGCTGGTCAGCGCTGTGTGTGGTAGCTCGGCATCTTTTTCTGGAGGCTGGTCACTGCTGTGTTTGGTGGCACGGCGTCAAATTCTGGAGGCTGGTCAGCGCTGTGTTTGGTGGCTCAGCGTTTTTTTCCGGAGGCTGGTCGGCGCTGTGTTTGGTGGCTCGGTGTCTTTTTCCAGAGGCTGGTCAGGACTGTGTTTGGTGGCTTGGTGTCTTTTTTCGGAGGCTGGTCAGGACTGTGTTTGGTGGCTTGGTGTCTTTTTTCGGAGGCTGGTCGGCTCTGTGTTTGGTGGCTCGGCTCCTTTTTCCGGAGACTGGTTGGCGCTGTGTTTGGTGGCTCGGCATCTTTTTCCAGAGGCTGGTCGGCGCTGTGTTTGTGGCTCGGCATCTTTTTCCAGAGGCTGGTCGGTTGCTGTGTTTGGTGGCTCGGTGTCTTTTTCCGGAGGCTGGTCAGCTCTGTGTTTGGTGGCTCGGCTCCTTTTTCCGGAGACTGGTTGGCGCTGTGTTTGGTGGCTCGGCATCTTTTTCCAGAGGCTGGTCAGTGCTGTGTTTGGTGGCTCAGCGTCTTTTTCCGAAGGCTGGTCAGCAGCGCTGTGTTTGGTGTCTCGGCATCTTTTTCTGGAGGCTGGTCAGCGCTGTGTTTGGTAGACATGTGCACAGCACAAAATTTCGTTTTGAACTAATGGATTAGTCCTAAAATGCAATTTATTTAGTTACTAAAGAAATTCGTTTTCAGTTCTTTAGTATGAAAACTAATTTCATTCATCCGAAAACCAGTGGATACAATTACTATTGTAGTGGCTCCTCAGAGGGCTGAGATCGCTGCTTGTTACAGTATCTCTCACTCTCAGCACAATGTGGGCCATATTATATAGCTGGTGCTAACTTAACCAGAGCTGTTGTAAACTTCCCAGAGCCATTATAGCCTATAGAGGTTTTCAGTTTACAACAGCTCTGGTTAAGTTAGCACCAACATTGTAATATTGCCCCGTGTCAGGCAAAGCTGTTACAGTAACCTACTGCTGCTCATCACCAGCGCTCAGAGTTTCAGTAAAACTAGTGAATAATATTTTTATATTGAAGAGGTTAGAACAATATTATTTCCTTGTTTTACTGAAACTCTGAGCGCTGTTACAGTCACTTACTGTAACAGCTGAGCCTGATACATTGTACTGAGAGATAAAGTAACAAGCAGCCGATCTCAGCGCTCACAGCCACTGGATTTAAAGGGCTGAAAAAAAAGGATCCTCTCTGTATAATGTTTAGAACATCCTCCTGCATTAATTAATACCCCTCTCTGTATA
Source organism: Leptobrachium leishanense (assembly GCA_009667805.1). Classification (NCBI taxonomy): domain Eukaryota; kingdom Metazoa; phylum Chordata; class Amphibia; order Anura; family Megophryidae; genus Leptobrachium; species Leptobrachium leishanense. The sequence continues at coordinate 52,166,974 of CM019066.1, read as the reverse complement.
ATGTGTACAACATCCACCTGCATTAATTAATACCCCTCTCTGTATAATATATAGAACATCCTCCTGAATTAATTAATGTCCCTCTCTGTATAGAACATCCTCCTCAATTTATACCTTTCTCTGTGTAATGTGTATATAACATCCTCCTGCATTAATACCCCTCTCTGTATAATGTATAGAACATCCTCCTGCATTAATTAATGCCCCTCTCTGTATAGAACATCCTACTGCATTGGCATGTGGAGGGTGCAGATCTTCGGATGTTGCGATGTTGCGCTCTTCATTGCTGGTCTCCTTCACTCATCAATGTAATATCACAAAAAGGACTGAAACTAAAATGTAGTACATTTTATTTTAGTTTCTTTTGTTTTTTGTACTGAGCAGTTTCGTTTCTCTTGAGTCATACTAAAACTAAATTATCCCAAAATTCTGACTAAATCGTTTTAGTACTAAAACGAATGCACATGTCTAGTGTTTGGTGGCTTGGCGTCTTTTTCCGGAGGCTGGTCAGCGCTGTGTTTGGTGGCTCGGCGTCTTTTTCCGGAGGCTGGTCAGAGCTGTGTTTGGTGGCTCGGCGTCTTTTTCCAGAGGCTGGTCGGCGCTGTGTTTGGTGGCTCAGCGTCTTTTTCCCGGAGGCTGGTCGGCGCTGTGTTTGGTGGCTCGGTGTCTTTTTCAAGAGGCTGGTCGGCGCTGGGTTTGGTGGCTCGGCGACTTTTACCGGAGGCTGGTCGGCGCTGTGTTTCGTGTCTCGGCGTCTTTTTCCGGAGGCTGGTCACTGCTGCGTTTGGTGGCTCGGCGTCTTTTTCTGGAGGCTGGTCGGCGCTGTGTTTGGTGGCTCAGCTTTTTTTTCCGGAGGCTGGTCAGTGCTGTGTTTGGTGGCTCAGCGTTTTTTTCCGGAGGCTGGTCGGCGCTGTGTTTGGTGGCTCAGCGTTTTTTTCCGGAGGCTGGTCGGCGCTGTGTTTGGTGGCTCGGCGTCTTTTTCCAGAGGCTGGTCGGCGCTGTGTTTGGTGGCTCGGCGTCTTTTTCTGGAGGCTGGTCAGTGCTGTGTTTGGTGGCTCGGCGTCTTTTTTTGGAGGCTGGTCACTGCTGCGTTTGGTGGCTCGTTGTCTTTTTCCGGAGGCTGGTCAGCGCTGTGTTTGGTGGCTCGGCGTCTTTTTCCGGAGGCTGGTCAGCGCTGTGTTTGGTGGCTTGGTGTCTTTTTCCGGAGGCTGGTCGGCGCTGTGTTTGGTGGCTCGGCGTCTTTTTCCAGAGGCTGGTCGGTGCTGTGTTTGGTGGCTCGGCGCCTTTTTCCGGAGGCTGGTCGGCGCTGTGTTTGGTGGCTCGGCTTCTTTTTTCGGAGGCTGGTCGGCGCTGTGTTTGGTGGCTCGTTGTCTTTTTCGGGAGGCTGGTCGACGCTGTTTGGTGGGGCTCGGCGTCTTTTCCCGGAGGCTGGTCGGCGCTGTGTTTGGTTTGGCGTCTTTTTTCGGAGGCTGGTCAGCGCTGTGTTTGGTGGCTTGGTGTCTTTTTCCGGAGGCTGGTCGTCGCTGTGTTTGGTGGCTCAGCGTCTTTTTCCGGAGGCTGGTCGGCGCTGTGTTTGGTGACTCGGCGTCTTTTTCCGGAGGCTGGTCAGCGCTGTGTTTGGTGGCTCGGCGTCTTTTTCCGGAGGCTGGTCGGCGCTTGTGGTGGCTCGGCGTCTTTTCTGGAGGCTGGTCGGCGCTGTGTTTGGTGACTCGGCGTCTTTTTCCGGAGGCTGGTCGGCGCTGTGTTTGGTGGCTCGGCGTCTTTTTCCGGAGGCTGGTCGGCGCTGTGTTTGGTGGCTCGGCGTCTTTTTCTGGAGGCTGGTCGGCGCTGTGTTTGGTGGCTCGGTGTCTCTTTCCAGAGGCTGGTCGTCGCTGTGTTTGGTGGCTCGGCGTCTTTTACCAGATGCTGGTCGGCGCTGTGTTTGGTGGCTCGGCGTCTTTTTCCGGAGGCTGGTCGGCTGTGTTTGGTGGCTCGGCGTCTTTTTCCGGAGGCTGGTCACTGCTGTGTTTGGTGGCTCGGCGTCAGTTTCTGGAGGCTGGTCAGCGCTGTTTTTGGTGGCTTGGCGTCTTTTTCCGGAGGCTGGTAACTGCTGCGTTTGGTGGCTCGGCGTCTTTTTCTGGAGGCTGGTCAGCGCTGTGTTTGGTGGCTCAGCGTCTTTTTCCGGAGGCTGGTCGGCGCTGTGTTTGGTGGCTCAGCGTCTTTTTCCGGAGGCTGGTCGGCGCTGTGTTTGGTGGCTCGGTGTCTTTTTCCGAAGGCTGGTCGGCGCTGTGTTTGGTGGCTCGGCGTCTTGTTCTGGAGGTTGGTCGGCGCTGTGTTTGGTGGCTCGGCGTCTTTTTCTGGAGGCTTGTCGGCGCTGTGTTTGGTGGCTCGTGGCTTTTTCTGGAGGCTGGTCGGCGCTGTGTTTGGTGGCTCTGCGTCTTTTTCCGGAAGCTGGTCAGTGCTGTGTTTGGTGGCTCGGCGTCTTTTTCCGGAGGCTGGTCGGCGCTGTGTTTGGTGGCTCGGCGTCTCTTTCTGGAGGCTGGTCACTGCTGCGTTTGGTGGCTCGGCGTCTTTTTCCGGAGGCTGGTCAGCGCTGTGTTTGGTGGCTCAGCGTCTTTTTCCGGAGGCTGGTCGGCGCTGTGTTTGGTGGCTCAGCGTCTTTTTCCGGAGGCTGGTCGGCGCTGTGTTTGGTGGCTCGGCGTCTTTTTCCGGAGGCTGGTCAGCGCTGTGTTTGGTGGCTCGGCGTCTTTTTCCGGAGGCTGGTCGGCGCTGTGTTTGGTGGCTTGGCGTCTTTTTCTGGAGGCTGGTCGGCGCTGTGTTTGGTGGCTCGGCGTCTTTTTCTGGAGGCTGGTCGGCGCTGTGTTTGGTGGCTCGGCGTCTTTTTCTGGAGGCTGGTCGGCGCTGTGTTTGGTGACTCGGCGTCTTTTTCCGGAGGCTGGTCGGCGCTGTGTTTGGTGGCTCGGCGTCTTTTTCCGGAGGCTGGTCGGCGCTGTGTTTGGTGGCTCGGCGTCTTTTTCTGGAGGCTGGTCGGCGCTGTGTTTGGTGGCTTGGTGTCTTTTTCCAGAGGCTGGTCGTCGCTGTGTTTGGTGGCTCGGCGTCTTTTACCAGATGCTGGTCGGCGCTGTGTTTGGTGGCTCGGCGTCTTTTTCCGGAGGCTGGTCGGCGCTGTGTTTGGTGGCTCGGCGTCTTTTTCCGGAGGCTGGTCACTGCTGTGTTTGGTGGCTCGGCGTCAGTTTCTGGAGGCTGGTCAGCGCTGTGTTTGGTGGCTTGGCGTCTTTTTCCGGGGCTGGTCACTGCTGCGGTTGGTTGGCTCGGCGTCTCTTTCTGGAGGCTGGTCGGCGCTGTGTTTGGTGGCTCAGCGTTTTTTTCCGGAGGCTGGTAACTGCTGCGTTTGGTGGCTCGGCGTCTTTTTCTGGAGGCTGGTCAGCGCTGTGTTTGGTGGCTCAGCGTCTTTCTCCGGAGGCTGGTCGGCGCTGTGTTTGGTGGCTCGGCGTCTTGTTCTGGAGGTTGGTCGGCGCTGTGTTTGGTGGCTCGGCGTCTTTTTCTGGAGGCTTGTCGGTGCTGTGTTTGGTGGCTCGTGGCTTTTTCTGGAGGCTGGTCGGCGCTTTGTTTGGTGGCTTGGGCGTTTTTTCCGGAAGCTGGTCGGCGCTGTGTTTGGTGGCTCTGCGTCTTTTTCCGGAAGCTGGTCAGTGCTGTGTTTGGTGGCTCGGCGTCTTTTTCCGGAGGCTGGTCGGCGCTGTGTTTGGTGGCTCGGCGTCTCTTTCTGGAGGCTGGTCACTGCTGCGTTTGGTGGCTCGGCGTCTTTTTCCGGAGGCTGGTCAGCGCTGTGTTTGGTGGCTCAGCGTCTTTTTCCGGAGGCTGGTCGGCGCTGTGTTTGGTGGCTCAGCGTCTTTTTCCGGAGGCTGGTCGGCGCTGTGTTTGGTGGCTCGGCGTCTTTTTCCGGAGGCTGGTCAGCGCTGTGTTTGTTGGCTCGGTGTCTTTTTCCGAAGGCTGGTCGGCGCTGTGTTTGGTGGCTCGGCGTCTTTTTCTGGAGGTTGGTCGGCGCTGTGTTTGGTGGCTCGGCGTCTTTTTCTGGAGGCTTGTCGGCGCTGTGTTTGGTGGCTCGTGGCTTTTTCTGGAGGCTGGTCGGCGCTTTGTTTGGTGGCTCGGGCGTTTTTTCCGGAAGCTGGTCGGCGCTGTGTTTGGTGGCTCGGCGTCTTTTTCTGGAGGCTGGTCAGCGCTGTGTTTGGTGGCTCGGCGTCTTTTTCTGGAGGCTTGTCGGCGCTGTGTTTGGTGGCTCGTGGCTTTTTCTGGAGGCTGGTCGGCGCTTTGTTTGGTGGCTCGGGCGTTTTTTCCGGAAGCTGGTCGGCGCTGTGTTTGGTGGCTCTGTGTCTTTTTCCGGAAGCTGGTCAGTGCTGTGTTTGGTGGCTCGGCGTCTTTTTCTGGAGGCTGGTCGGCGCTGTGTTTGGTGACTCGGCGTCTTTTTCCGGAGGCTGGTCGGCGCTGTGTTTGGTGGCTCGGCGTCTTTTTCCGGAGGCTGGTCGGCACTGTGTTTGGTGGCTCGGCGTCTTTTTCTGGAGGCTGGTCGGCGCTGTGTTTGGTGGCTCGGTGTCTTTTTCCAGAGGCTGGTCGTCGCTGTGTTTGGTGGCTCGGCGTCTTTTACCGGATGCTGGTCGGCGCTGTGTTTGGTGGCTCGGCGTCTTTTTCCGGAGGATGGTCACTGCTGTGTTTGGTGGCTCGGCGTCTTTTTCCGGAGGCTGGTCACTGCTGCGTTTGGTGGCTCGGCGTCTCTTTCTGGAGGCTGGTCGGCGCTGTGTTTGGTGGCTCAGCGTTTTTTTCCGGAGGCTGGTCGGCGCTGTGTTTGGTGGCTCAGCGTCTTTTTCCGGAGGCTGGTCACTGCTGCGTTTGGTGGCTCGGTGTCTTTTTCCGGAGGCTGGTCAGCGCTGTGTTTGGTGGCTCAGCGTCTTTTTCCGGAGGCTGGTCGGCGCTGTGTTTGGTGGCTCAGTGTCTTTTTCCGGAGGCTGGTCGGCGCTGTGTTTGGTGGCTCGGCGTCTTTTTCCGGAGGCTGGTCAGCGCTGTGTTTGTTGGCTCGGTGTCTTTTTCCGAAGGCTGGTCGGCGCTGTGTTTGGTGGCTCGGCGTCTTTTTCTGGAGGTTGGTCGGCGCTGTGTTTGGTGGCTCGGCGTCTTTTTCTGGAGGCTTGTCGGCGCTGTGTTTGGTGGCTCGTGGCTTTTTCTGGAGGCTGGTCGGCGCTTTGTTTGGTGGCTCGGGCGTTTTTTCCGGAAGCTGGTCGGCGCTGTGTTTGGTGGCTCTGCGTCTTTTTCCGGAAGCTGGTCAGTGCTGTGTTTGGTGGCTCGGCGTCTTTTTCCGGAAGCTGGTCTGCCCTGTGTTTGGTGGCTCGGCGTCTTTTTCTGGAGGCTGGTCAGCGCTGTGTTTGGTGGCTCCGCTTCTTTTTCTGGAGGCTGGTCGGCGCTTTGTTTGGTGGCTCGGGCGTCTTTTTCCGGAAGCTGGTCAGCTCTGTGTTTGGTGGCTCGGCGTCTTTTTCCGGAGGCTGGTCAGCGCTGTGTGTGGTAACTCGGCATCTTTTTCTGGAGGCTGGTCACTGCTGTGTTTGGTGGCACGGCGTCAAATTCTGGAGGCTGGTCAGCGCTGTGTTTGGTGGCTCAGCGTTTTTTTCCGGAGGCTGGTCGGCGCTGTGTTTGGTGGCTCGGTGTCTTTTTCCAGAGGCTGGTCAGGACTGTGTTTGGTGGCTTGGTGTCTTTTTTCGGAGGCTGGTCAGGACTGTGTTTGGTGGCTTGGTGTCTTTTTTCGGAGGCTGGTCGGCTCTGTGTTTGGTGGCTCGGCTCCTTTTTCCGGAGACTGGTTGGCGCTGTGTTTGGTGGCTCGGCATCTTTTTCCAGAGGCTGGTCGGCGCTGTGTTTGGTGGCTCGGTGTCTTTTTCCGGAGGCTGGTCAGCTCTGTGTTTGGTGGCTCGGCTCCTTTTTCCGGAGACTGGTTGGCGCTGTGTTTGGTGGCTCGGCATCTTTTTCCAGAGGCTGGTCGGCGCTGTGTTTGGTGGCTTGGCGTCTTTTTCCAGAAGCTGGTCAGTGCTGTGTTTGGTGGCTCGGCGTCTTTTTACGGAGGCTGGTCAGCGCTGTGTTTGGTGGCTCAGCATCTTTTTCCAGAGGCTGGTCGGCGCTCTGTTTGGTGGCTCGGCGTCTTTTTCCAGATGTGTTCTGCATGGTTTTTTGCGGCTGGTCGAGTGATATGATACTTTGGATCATATCGGATACGGTTTTGTGGCAGATTGTCGAGGCCCTTCCCTACACTTCGGGGACCCTGCGGTGAATGCTGAATTCACAGCAGGGTGGGGAAATTTGGTTCCCCGAGGTGCAGGGAACAAGAGAGCACCGAAATGTCGGCAACATTTCGGTGCTCTCTGAATAACCCACACAGTATCCCAAGCCTCGTATAGAAAGCTTTCAGGGTAGACCCGAGCGGCCGGTGACTCGCTCACATCAAAGTATCCGACTGTAACTCACAGGATCAGATGTTAATGCACATTCCAGATGTGCTAAATCACATTTACATCCAACTTCAGCTGCAAAAGTCCAGAAACGAGACGCCAGGACCAGACAGAAGATATAGGAACCACGTGGTTTGGAGATGGTTTAACAATTAGTCTGCGTTCACTCATACCTGAACTACGGCCAACGGGGAGACACCAGGAGCACCATCAGCCACCTCCGCCATACAGGAAACTGATTCCTGACGCTCCAAAGACAGAGTCTGACAAAAGGATAGAAAACGTAAAAGCCGGGAAGAAACAAATGTAGCCAACACCAACTTTCAGGAGCCAGATATAAGATTTAGATGAATGTGTGGTGTGGGATAGGGATGGGCTGCCGGTTCGAATCGGTTCGATGTTCGCATCGAACATCTGCTGTTCGAAAGTTCGCGAACTTCGAACTTTTCAGGCCGTTCGCAAAAAGTTCGAAAAAAATAGAATTTTTTTAAAAAAAACTCTTAAAAAATCCTAAAAAGAACTAATAATACAGAGACTCTTTACGGCTGAATATTCTAATTTATTTATTATTATTATTTATTAGATATTGAATTAAAACAGGAATATTTTTAACATTGAAGCCTATAGGATAAAACAATCTTGTTGCTATAACATCAGGCTGACACGGCCCTCTAATCAGGCACTGTAAAGGGCAGCCCGCTGGGGTCTCCCAAGGATCCCTTGAGGAGCATGCGGCCGCCGGATGACAGGGCTGCGACTGTGCAGGCAGCCCGGCCGGGTGCATGTGGCAGAGAGGCGGCGCAGGGAGGGAGCCACTGCACTTGTGGCCACGGCAGACCCCCCCCCCACAACCAGGATCCAGGGAGCCTCCACTGATTGACCACCAGGCTAAGGTAAGGCGACCCATTTCTAAAAAATATAAAATCCGTGGACATTTTTAAATGTCCCCGGGAACATAAAATAAACTTTTTTTTTCTTTCTAATACTCACCTGATTCCTGGATCCACCAACAAGCGCAGCCTCCCGTCTCCCACGCTGTTAGACGCTGCATACACCGGCACGCTGTGTGAAGCTTCTGAGAAGATACACTATTAGTGTAGAGGGAGCGATGCAAAATGCGCAGCCGGCTTCCCCCCTACACTAATAGCGTATCTTCTCAGAAGCTGCACACAGTGCGCCGGTTACAGCTAGCGTCAGACTGTAGAGGTGCTGCCCGGCAGTGTGCGGAATCATATGCTGCATTAATTATTCTTCTTACAAATTTGGTTACTTAACCGTTTGCGTTTGGATTGTAATATTGTGACATCCAGGGCCCCGGGTGGCAATCGAGGGGGGGGGCGGACGCATGGTGCCGCCAGCTGGCCGAATGCCAGGAGCTCCGGCGGCACCCAGCGCAGCTGTGAGTGATCAGGGGGCAGGGTGCGGCGTGATGACGCGGAGCCGCCGGGACCTTTAAATCAGGAGCGTGCGCTATACACCTTGCCTTGCCGGGAGTTTCATTCCCGCATCGCTAGCTTACCGAATCAGTTTGTATACTTGTTACGGACCCTGCTTGTTCTGAGGACCCGATCTGTTGCCAGCTTTGCCTGCTATTTGACTATTCTCTCTGTGTATTCACTGCCAGTTCTGTTTGCCTCCTGTTGCTAATGGTGTGCCCGATTCTCACTGTGGCGGAATGGGGTGTTGTCCGCCTGCGGGTGTGCTCCTATCTGCTCCTCCCACTGCGCTCACCGCCGACCCGACTACCGAGTGGCACGGCACTCGGCGTCTCGAGCGGTCTGAGCTGACCCTGGGGAGTTCTGGCGGGGTACCGGGAGGGACTCCTGGAAGTGATCAGCCCGACTACCGAGCGTCACAGCACTCGGCGTCTCGAGCGGCTGATTCACTTACCCTGGTGGAGATCGGATCGTCCGTTGAGCAAGCCGTTCGGATGGGAATTGTTTCGGATTTCCTTCGGAAGTGTAGCGCTTCGATATACCGATGCGCGGCAGATGCGCCGCGTCGAGGCTTCGGATCGGTGCGCGGAGTCGAAGCGGGGCCGCTCGTTCGATCGGTCGATGCGCGGAAGACGCACCTCTGTTCTGATTCGAGATACAGACACAGGGTAGCGGGATCGTACCTCGTGGGTAATGTACCCTAGAGACCGCGAGGGATCTCAGGAGTACGAACGTCAAGAAAGGACACCAGCCGGAGCTGTATGCACCAGTTGAACTGACTTTTACTGGGAAAACCACATAATTTATAAACAATCGTACAGAGTCAAAACAATGGGAATCCCTGCCCGCCCCCATGAGTCTCATTGGCCATTGCTTGAGTTAGAGTACCTGGGCCCCGATTCGTATTGGCCATCTCTGAATCGGGGTGGTGTCGATTCATAACCGGAAGTTACGAATCGGCCATTTTTCGATTCGGTCAATCCGACCAGATGTTCCGAATCGACCATTTTACGATTCGGACACTCCGACCGGATCCACGAGGCAATGAGAAATGGCGGCGAGCAAAGCATACAATGGGGTCTAACATACGTTTCACAATTATACATACAGGGGACACTTTTATTACATCACACAATAATAACCACATCTAGTAAAATAAAACAAGGTGTTCCTACAGTGCAACGGCACTTAGGAATCCATAGTAACCCCAACGTCATTAACGCTGTCCCTGGCTGAGGGTTCTGGGCTTTGCTGCCGAGCCTCTTGGGCCATTCCGTGACACTCACCATATACAGTAGCGCAGTACAAGTGCCTAAACGTTGCTGACCCGGTTTTCTTATAACTACTACTCTCGCTCTGTGCCCCTGTCTGGTATATCTGCTGCTTGTTACTGCTGGTGTGTGCTACAGATCCTGCCACATACAGTAGCGCAGTACAAGTGCCTAAACGTTGCTGACCCGGTTTTGTTATAACAACTACTCTCGCTCTGCGCTCCTATCTGGTATATCCGCTGCTTGTTACTGCTGGTGCTCTTCCATCCTGCCATACACTATAGCGCAGTAGAAATTTATATATATAGTCTGTGGTGTATATTGCTGGTGCTGTCTCCCTGGCCTGTGTGGCTGCTAGAGGTTAGATTTACTGGTCCCGAGTCCCGACCATCCTAAGGATCGGAGGGTTCGAGGTCGGTTACCAGGGATCCTACCAGGTCTGTCCTGGGGAATCGATACAAATACGGATGAGCTGTTCGGGTTCGGACGGTTCGGAGTTCGACCCGAACTTTGGCAGTTCGAAAGTTCGCGAATTATTATTATTATTATTATTTATTTATAAAGCGCCAGCATATTCCGCAGCGCTGTACAATAAGCACAGTATAGACAGGGTTACAATACATTGAGCAACATTTGACAAACAGTACAGGAGGAGATGAGGACCCTATTCCCGTAGGAACTCACAATCTAGGAATTTCGAACTTTTTGGGCGTGTTCGGTTCGGGTTCGAAAAAAAAAAAGAAATTTTGAAAAAAGTATAGAAAATGCTTAAAAAAATACTAAAAAATCTAGAAATAAAGAGACTCTTTACTGCAGAATATTATAAGCAACGGTTTATTAGATATTGAATTAAAAACTAATGTGTACGTGGAAAGATTATCAACTCTAAATGACCTCTGTTCACAAACGGGCATAACACCAGGTATTTTTAGTCTGGTAATCAATTTGATACATTGTACAATATACTGAGGGTGGGGTGGTGTCTGCTTCTGATTGAGATTTGAGAATTAATTTCCCTAAAACATCCTAATATGCTGCATTTAACTGGTGTTTGAAAAAAATCTAAAGCAATGTTATTTTTCACCTCGGGATTAAACATTCACAGGGTTATTCAGAGAGAGGTGAAAAGCAGGAGAATAACTGGAGAAGGGAAAATTCTAGTTCAAAATAGCCAAACCAGAAAAATTTCTCCCATTTATCTCACTTTCCAAATCGGCTATTTGGTCTAGATTGTTCTCTTCTCTTGCTAGTTCTCCTGGCTTTCACCTCTCTCTCAGGGTTGTTCAGAGAAAGGTGAAAACCAGGAGAATGGCAGGAAAAGAGAACAATCTGGACCAAATAGCCGATTATGAAAGTGAGATAAGGCTAGGGTCAGACTAACGCATTTTTCGCAGCGACCGTCAAAAAGTGCGTCCGAACGCATTGCCGTATTTTTTCACGGAATGCGCGAAAACGGTCATACGATGCGCATTTTTGGGCGTGATTTTTTACGGATCCAAACCAGGAAACTTTGGGTGTCTGGACGTTATGTTGGCCGGACATGAGCAGGGACTGACGTCTCCAAATCACGCACACACGCCGCTAGTGGACGCAGCGCACTCTGTACGTCCGTACTAGCGGTTCTGCGTTCTCAAAAAAATGCGTTCATTTTCCACTTACGTTGCGCAGCCGGACTTTCGTGCGACCGTACTTCGTATATTGGCCGTCATTGCCCGTCATTTGCTGCGACAATGGTGCAGAGTGGATCAGTGGCGCCAGGCGGCAGAAATTCGAGGGCGGAAAATTTCAGCCCCCGGTGCCGCTGCTGCGCTCTGCACTATTTTTTTATGCGGCGGCAGGAGATTGTGCGGCCGCCGCGCTCGTTCCTTCAACGAGTGGCAGCCGCATGAGTATCTGCCGCTCACCTAAGATCCATCCTCCAGCCTGCCGTGATCGAGATCACGTGATCTCGCAAGACCGTGGCAGGCTAGAGGGTGGATCCCAAGCGAGCAGCAGATACTCATGAGGCTGCCGCTCGTTGAATGAAGGAACGCGGCGGCCGCAGGTTCTGCTCATCGGAGGGGCCTGGCAGAGGTGAGCCTGGGGGCAAATATATCCGTGAGCTGGCCTGGGGGCAAATATAACCATGAGCTGGCCTGGGGGCAAATATTTCCATTAGCTGGCCTGGGGGCAAATATATCCGTGAGCTGGCTTGGGGCAAATATATCCATGAGCTGGCCTGGGGCAAATATATCCATGAGCTGGCCTGGGGGCAAATATATTCATGAGCTGGCCTGGGGGCAAATATTTCCGTTAGCTGGCCTGGGGGCAAATATATCCGTGAGCTGGCCTGGGGCAAATATATCCATGAGCTGGCCTGGGGCAAATATAACCATGAGCTGGCCTGGGGGCAAATATATCCATGAGCTGGCCTGGGGCAAATATATCCATGAGCTGGCCTGGGGGTAAATATATCCATGAGCTGGCCTGGGGGCAAATATATCCATGAGCTGGCCTGGGGCAAATATATCCATGAGCTGGAAGAAAAACCCGAAGGTTATAGTGTGAAGGCGCTATAGAGTTAGATCAAATAGCAAAGCAATATACTTTTAAGCAGCTCACTAGTTGAGTGTATCCTTCACTCCAAAACCAGAATGTAGAGAGAAATCACTATACAGTGAAATAGGAGCGCTAAAGGTTAAACAAAGATCACATGTATCTCAATATATATAAAATGAGAAGACAAGACAAAAAGAAGGTCTATTTTTCTTTCTTTCCCTTGTTCTTATTTCTTTCAGTGGAATAGTAAATCTGTTAAATGGCATCGACTTCTAAAAGAGACAAAAAGAGAATCTCATTGCATAGTATCAGTGTACACCAAAAAAATCAGAAAAAAATAAGATTTTCCACTCACAAACAGGGAGTCTACGAGACTCCAAATGTATGCCTTTAAGCCTCTTCTGGGGGGCTCCACCCATCAGCAGGAAAAGAGATTCAGGAAAAGAGATTCACAATCCTTATTCTTACAGGCTTGATAGTAGCTTTGGACCCGAGGTATACTTATGATCTCGAGGAAGAAATCAATAATAGTGTAATACTGTAAATTAATTGAGAATAAAAAATCCAGAGAGGGTTACACTCACGTGTTACAGAGCCTCTATTGAAAGTGGCTCTGTATAAGCGCCTGGGACCGCTAATCAGAGGGGGTCCATCCTCGATACTGGATTTCCGCTGGAACACAGCTCCGCCGTAGAACAGTTCAACCCAATGCACAGAGATGTGGCAAGTAGAGAGGTAATGGCAAAAATTAAAATAGAAATAAAAATAAAAATAATAAATAAAAATGGCCAAAATGTAAAGCAATAAAAATTTATTAAAGGACAAAACACCAAAAGAAGGTGTATAAAGTGCGAGACGCGTTTCACCTGCTACTGCAGGCTTCCTCAGTCAAAAAATTATAATGTGTTTTGTCCTTTAATAAATTTTTATTGCTTTACATTTTGGCCATTTTTATTTATTATTTTTATTTTTATTTCTATTTTAATTTTTGCCATTACCTCTCTACTTGCCACATCTCTGTGCATTGGGTTGAACTGTTCTACGGCGGAGCTGTGTTCCAGCGGAAATCCAGTATCGAGGATGGACCCCCTCTGATTAGCGGTCCCAGGCGCTTATACAGAGCCACTTTCAATAGAGGCTCTGTAACACGTGAGTGTAACCCTCTCTGGATTTTTTATTCTCAATTAATTTACAGTATTACACTATTATTGATTTCTTCCTCGAGATCATAAGTATACCTCCGGTCCAAAGCTACTATCAAGCCTGTAAGAATAAGGATTGTGAATCTCTTTTCCTGAATCTCTTTTCCTGCTGATGGGTGGAGCCCCCCAGAAGAGGCTTAAAGGCATACATTTGGAGTCTTGTAGACTCCCTGTTTGTGAGTGGAAAATCTTATTTTTTTCTGATTTTTTGGTGTACACTGATACTATGCAATGAGATTCTCTTTTTGTCTCTTTTAGAAGTCGATGCCATTTAACAGATTTACTATTCCACTGAAAGAAATAAGAACAAGGGAAAGAAAGAAAAATAGACCTTCTTTTTGTCTTGTCTTCTCATTTTATATATATTGAGATACATGTGATCTTTGTTTAACCTTTAGCGCTCCTATTTCACTGTATAGTGATTTCTCTCTATATCCATGAGCTGGCCTGGGGGTAAATATATCCGTGAGCTGGCCTGGGGGCAAATATATCCGTGAGCTGGCCTGGGGCAAATATATCCGTGAGCTGGCCTAGGGGCAAATATATCCGTGAGCTGGCCTGGGGGCAAATATTTCCATGAGCTGGCCTGGGGGCAAATATATCCATGAGCTGGCCTGGGGGCAAATATATCCGTGAGCTGGCCTGGGGCAAATATTTCCATGTGTGAGCCTGGGGGCAAATATATTCATGTGTGAGCTGGGGCAACATACCCATGTGTGGGCACTGCTGGGTATGTGATGCTGGGCAATGCTGGGTATGTGACGCTTGACACTGCTGGGTATGTGATGCTGGGCACTGCTGGGTATGTGACGCTGGGCTCTGCTGGGTATGTGATGCTGGGCAATGCTGGGTATGTGACGCTGGGCTCTGCTGGGTATGTGAAGCTGGGCTCTGCTGGGTATGTGACGCTGGGCTCTGCTGGGTATGTGATGCTGGGCTCTGCTGGGTATGTGACGCTGGGCTCTGCTGGGCATGTGACGCTGGGCTCTGCTGGGTATGTGAAGCTGGGCACTGCTGGGCATGTGAAGCTGGGCACTGCTGGGTATGTGATGCTGGGCACTGCTGGGTATGTGACACTGGGCACTGCTGGGTATGTGATACTGGGCACTGCTAGGCATGTGAAGCTGGGCACTGCTGGATATGTCATGCTGGGCACTGCTGGATGTGTCATGCTGGGCACTGCTGGGTATGTGACACTGGGCACTGCTGGGTATGTGATACTGGGCACTGCTAGGCATGTGAAGCTCGGCACTGCTGGATATGTCATGCTGGGCACTGCTGGGTATGTGATGCTGGTCACTGCTGGGTATGAATGTGATGCTGGGCTCAGTTATATACACCTCACATTACTGTATCACAGAGCTCCACAGCAAGAAAATTCTAATGTACGTGTATGAGTGTTTGAATTTTATTGCTGTGGCGCACTGTGATCCGCTCATACACGCTGCGTTTTTTTTTGGGGGGGCAGCATTTCATCCTTCGCTCCAGGCAGCATAATGTCTTGGGCCGGCCCTGGTGACATCATTAATCTAAAGCAGAGGATCACTGATGCCATTGCCACCATTGATGCGGGGATGCTACTGCCAAAATGGCAAGAAATCCAGTACTGTCTTGATGTGCTTCATGCAACTTATGGTGCCCATATAGAGGTGTATTAAATGAGGCAAAAGACCTTTAAATAAATACGACTCATTTTGTAATAATTTTCACTTATCCAGGGGAGGACTGACAACTAATGGGGCCCCAGGCAATAGGAGATCTAGGAGCCCCTTGTGCCATGCCCACTGTAGGCCATACCCATACAAAACCCCACCCATACGATGCACAACCCATATGCACATTTTTGTGTTAAAGAATTCCCAGATTATCCCACAAGACACGGAGGCTCATATTATGCTAGTTCAAAGCTTAGTTAACTAGTGAATGTGACATGTGAAACACCGGTCTAAAAATGGACCCCCTAAAGGTGGATTCTCTGGACCAGTCTGCTGTTTTTAAGATGTCTTCCAGATGACATCCGCAGAAAAAAGCTCCGGAGGCGGAAGCACTACGGGAAGAATGAGCTCCGAACACGGAGACGTCCACACCAGCTTCTGATATGATCCATTTAACCCACCCAGCGAGTGTGGTGGAAGTTTCAACTGATCCCTACCCTACCAGGGCCAGTTTAACCCCACCCAACAACGCTTCCTTCTCCACCCAAAAACACATCAAAATCCAGCACAACTCATCCCTACCCTATCCGGGGCTAGCTTAACCCCACCCAACAACGTTCCCTTCTCCACGCAAAAACACATCAAAATCCCACACAACTCATCCCTACCCTACTGGGGGCCAGCTTAACCCCACCCAACAACGTTCCCTTCTCCACCCAAAAACACATCAAAATCCCACACAACTCATCCCTACCCTACCGGAGGCCAGCTTAACCCCACCCAACAACGTTCCCTTCTCCACCCAAAAACACATCAAAATTCAGCACAACTCATCCCTACCCTGCCGGGGCCAGTTTAACCCCACCCAACAATCTACCTTTTCCACCCAAAAACACATCAAGATCCAACACAACTCATCCCTACCCTGCCCTATCGGGGGCCAGCTTAACCCCACCCAACAACGCTCCCTTCTCCACCCAAAAACACATCAAAATCCCGTACAACTCATCCCTACCCTGCCGGGACCAGTTTAACCCCACCCAACAACGCTCCTTTCTCCACCCAAAAACACATCAAAATGCCGCACACCTCATACCTACCCTACTGGGGTCCAGCTTAACCCCACCCAACAACGCTTCCTTCTCCACCCAAAAACACATCAAAATCCCACACAACTCATCCTTACCCTACCGGGGTCCAGCTTAACCCCACCCAACAACGCTTCCTTCTCCACCCAAAAACACATCAAAATCCCACACAACTCATCCTTACCCTACCGGGGCCAGCTTAACCCCACCCAACAACGCTTCCTTCTCCACCCAAAAACACATCAAAATCCCACACAACTCATCCCTACCCTACCCTACCGGGGTCCAGCTTAACCCCACCCAGCAACGCTTCCTTCTCCACCCAAAAACACATCAAAATCCCACACAACTCATCCCTACCCTACCGGGGCCAGCTTAACCCACCCAGCAACACTCCCTTCTCCACCCAAAAACACATCAAAATCACGCACAACACATCCCTGTGACGGAATGGGGTGTTATCCGTCTGCGGGTGTGCTCCAATCTGACCCCCTCTTGATGGCGTCAGGCCCGACTACCGAGTGTCACGGCACTCGGCGTCTCGAGCGGCCTGAGATGACCCTGGCGTTACTTGGCGAGATGGTGCTGCCGAATTAAGTTGACCCGTTCTGCATAGTGGGGAGCTAGGAGACCGCAGAGTGTCTCCTGCGCTGTGATTTTAGCTATGAAATGACGACACCAAACGGGGCTGTATGCTTCAAGTCAAACGCAGTTGAACTGACTTTTTACTCAAATGGGACACGCATTTAAACATCTCACACACAAAGGAGACATGCCCAGGCTTGAATGGGAACTCAATTTGCATACAATGGCATGCTTGCATCATCAGATTACACACACACACAGAGCTAATGTACACAGAAATTAGCATACAATTGAATTTCAACACAGCCTTTCACTCCTAGCAACCAAGGGGAAATATAATACCTTTAAATGCATCACACAATTACACATCTGAATCCACACTCATACAATACAGGATACATGGTAATACATCACACCAATAAAACCACATCTAGAAAAGGTATAACTGTTCATTTCAACACGCAAAACCGAAAGAGTCTCAAATAAAGAAAAAGGTCTTTGAAATGTCCCAGGCTGTTAGTTCTGGGGCTCGCTGGTCAGAGCCCCTATGTCCGTTCCATGACATTCCTCCCCCCTTCAAACGAGTCCGACGGACCCGGTTGGACCCACACGGGTCAAATAGGGGAAGTCGGGGAGCTGGATCTCCGGGTTCCCAGGCCAATTGCCGGGATAGACCGTCGGCATTCCCGTTCTGTGGCCGGGCCGGTATTGGATAGAAAAGTTAAAAGGTTGGAGGGCCAGGCTCCACCGCAACAGGCGGCCGTTCTCCCCCGCCACCCGGTTGAGCCACACCAGGGGGTTGTGATCCGTCATTACGGTGAAGGACCGCCCGTACACATACGGCTGGAACTTTCGTAGGGCCCAAACCAAGGCCAGACATTCTTTCTCGACCGCTGCGTATCCCACCTCCCGGGGTAGGAGTTTGCGGCTGATGTAAGCCACCTGATGATCCCCCCCGTCGTCCCCCACTTGGCTTAGTACGGCTCCCAATCCAAACATCGATGCGTCTGTATGGACAATAAAGCGTTTGTTATAATTGGGAGCTGCCAAGAGGGGTGCTTGGGTTAGGGCGGTCTTCAGTTGTTGGAAGGCGGTTTCGCACTCCGGGGACCACAGGACTTGGCGGGGCAGGGTTTTCTTAGTCAGGTCGGTCAGGGGTTTGGCGAGGATGCTATAGTTGGGAACGAATTTCCGGTAGTACCCTGCCGTGCCCAAGAAAGTGAGGACCTGAGTCTTGGTGATGGGGTGGGCCACTCCAGAATGGCTTCTATCTTGGCCGGTTCTGGATGCTGGGTTCCCCGACCCACCCAGTGGCCGAGGTACTGTACCTCGGACATCCCTATCCTACACTTCGCGGGTTTAAGGGTCAGGTTGGCGTCCCTTATCCGAGCGAATACCACCCCCAGATGGTGAAGGTGTTCCTCCCAAGTCTGGCTGTAGATGGCGATGTCGTCCAGGTACGCGCAAGCGAATTCCTGGAGGCCATCGAGGAGGCGATCGATCAACCGCTGAAAAGTGGCCGGGGCGTTCTTCATCCCAAACGGCATGACCCGAAACTGGTACAAGCCGAACGGGGTGATGAAGGCCGACTTCGGGGTCGCCTCCTCTGCAAGGGGAATCTGCCAGTACCCCTTGCACAGATCTACCGTGGTCAAGAAATGGCCCTGGGAGATCTGATCCAACAGCTCGTCGACTCGGGGCATGGGGTAAGCATCGGTGACAGTGCAGTCATTGAGCCTCCGGTAGTCAACACAAAACAGGGTGGTACCATCCTTTTTGGGGACCAGGACGACGGGCGAGGCCCATGGACTGGCAGAGGGCTCGATAACTCCCAGCTCCAGCATCTCCCGGATTTCAGCCCGCATGGATTCGCGTACTGCCTCCGGGAGTCTGTATGCCGGTTGCCGAAGGGGACGCTGGCCGGGGATTTCCACCTGGTGCACGGCCCGGCTGGTGCAGCCAGGGAGTGCGGAGAAGAGCTCCTGGTGCTCTTGGAGCAGCTGCCTAGCCTGCTCCTGCTTATGGGGACCCAACCCTTCCCCTAGCTGCACTTGTTCCACCCCTGAGGGCCGACCGTCTATCCCGGCGAGGTCTACCAGGGGGAACTGTTCTGCCTCCTCGGTCACAGGAGCGCAGATGGCAGATACCGTCTCGGGCGCTCGTGGTATGCCTTCAGCATATTGACATGGAACGTCCGCTGGATCCTGGTGTCGGTACAGCTGACAACCACGTAGGTGGTCTCTCCCACTTGGGTGACCACCCGATAGGGGCCCTGCCAGGACGCCTGCAGCTTGTTCTGCCGCTGTGGTTTCAACACCAGGACCTTCTGCCCTATGAGAAACGAGTGAATGCGGGCAGAGCGGTCGTACCATGCCTTCTGCTGGGCCTGGGCTGCCTGCATGTTCCCCTGAACCATCGCCGTGAGTTCGGTCAAGCGCTCTTGGAGCTCCAGGACGTAACTCACAGCGGGGAGCCCTTCGGCTTCCTGTCCCCCCTCCCACTGCGCCCGGACTAAGTCTAGGGGGCCTCGCACCCGTCGCCCGTACAGGAGTTCGAAGGGGGAGCACCCGGTCGACTCTTGGGGGACCTCCCGGTAGGCAAATAACAGGTGGGGTAGGTATTTCTCCCAGTCTTTCCTCTCTTGGGTGTAAGCGCGGATGAGCTGTTTCAGGGTCCCATTAAACCGCTTGCACAGCCCGTTCGTCTGCGGGTGGAATGGGGCGCTGTGAGCGCCTTAACCCCGCACAGACGCCAGAGCTGTTGGGTTAGCTCAGCGGTGAATTGGGAGCCCTGATCAGACAAGATTTCCTGAAGAAATCCTACCCTAGAGAACACCTGTAGGAGGCCATCGGCGATGGTGTCTGCCTGAATGTTAGACAGGGCCACCGCCTCAGGGTATCGGATGGCGTAGTCCACCACGGTGAGAATATATCTCTTCCCGGTGGTGCTGGGGCGGGGTAAGGGACCAATTATGTCTACCGCCACCCGACTAAAGGGTTCTTGAATGATGGGCATGGGGTGAAGGGGGGCTTTCGGGTGGTCCCCAGTTTTCCCCGTTTTCTGGCAGGCAGGTCGGGCATGCGGCAGTACTCCCAGACATCCTCACTAAGGCGAGGCCAGAAGAATGCTCGGGTTAACCGGTGTCGGGTCTTGGCCATTCCTAGATGGCCGGCGAGGGGAATGTCGTGGGCCAGTCTCAGGAGTTCCTTTCTGGGGGCCTGCGGTACTACTAGCTGTTTGTGGGGAGCCCGTGGTTTCTGAGCGTCTCCCCTATTGGTGTACCGATACAGTAGCCCATCTTCCCACTCAATGCTGTCGTCCCGTCCGTCGCCGGGACCCTGGCCGGCCCGGTCGCGGTACCTTTCTAGGGTGGGGTCAGTCTGGGTCTGGTGACGGAGGGTGGCTGGAGAGCTCCACGTGAGGGGGTGGTCCGGGGGAGGAGGTGTGGGTTCGTCCGGTCGGGGGGGTCTGGGAGGCTTGGGGGTTTGGGAGGTCGGAGAGGTCTGGTTGGTCTCACCTGGGTCCCGACCGGAGTGCCTTGGTCGATCCGGTGGCTTTGTTGCCGGGTGGTCACTGGGGCGGCCGTGTCCGTGGCGTAGGCTTATACCAAGCATCCCAGGTCGTTCCCCAGGAGGATTTCTGCCGGTAGTTGGTCGAGTAACCCCACCCGCATGGATCCCTCCCCCGACCCCCAATCCAAATGGACTCGGGCGGTAGCGAGTCGGAGCACCTTGCCTCCGGCTACGCGAACAGCGATGGTGCGGTCCAGCCGGTCCTTTCGGGGAATCAGGTGAGACCGGACAAGCGTGATGGTAGCGCCGGAGTCGCGGAGACCTTCGGCGGCCTGCCCGTTAATCCATACCGCCTGTCTGTGGTGTTGGCGGTTGTCGGCGGATGCAGCCTGCACGGGATCGGCCTCATGCAGCATCCCCCATTCCTCCTGTGGGTCCCAGTATGGGGATTCCTCCTGGTAACAATGAGCCGTGGGTGGGGCTCGGATGGGGCCTCGCGGAAGGGGCGGCTGGTTGGGGCAGTTCTGGCGGTAGTGGCCCATCTGGCCGTACCCATAACAACGGATGGTAGCCGTGGAAGGGGCCCAGTTTGGGACCCGGGGTGCGGGCCCGCGTGCTGTTGGCTCCGGCCGGGGAGGTGATAGGGTGGATCGGGAGGGTGGAGGTCGTTCCCCCCGTGGGACGTGCGCGTGTCCGTATACTCATCGGCCCAGGTGGCCGCTTGCTGCACCGTCTGGGGTTTCTTGTCCCTCCCCCACTCCCGCACGGCTGGGGCGGTGTGGTCGATAAACTGCTCGAGAAGGAACAGCTGAGTGACTTCTTCGAGGGTTCGAGCCTTGCTTCCGGCGAACCAGGTCTTCATGTCCCATTGCAGCCGGTGCGCCCACTCCACAAGGGTAGTACCGTGGGGCCGGCGGGAATTTCGGAATTTCATCTGGCTGGCTTCGGGGGTGATGGCAAAACGGGCCAGCAGAGTTTGTTTCACCTGTTCGTAGTCCCGGGCTTCTTCGTCTGGGACAGTCCTGTAGGCCTCCGCAGCCCGCCCTGTTAGTTTACACGCCAGGATCCCAACCCAAGAGGCCCGTTGAAGCTCGTGTAGTTGGCACGAGCGTTCAAAGTCCTGGAGGAAACTTTCTATTTCCTCCTCTGCCTCGTTGAAGCTCTTGAAGGCCTGGAAGGGCACCTTCCGTGCCCTTGGTCTTTCCCAGTTTGGGTTTCCTCCCTGTTGGTACTGGATTTCCGCCAGCCGTATCTCATGTTGGCGCACCCGCTCCTGCTCTTCTTCATGGGTGATGTCCCGGATGAAGTTCTGGAAGGTGGCTTCTGTCGGCGCGGCTCTGCAAGCCGCTGCTGTACCTTCCTCTGTAAGGAGTTTTCAGGGCTGGACGCCTGAGCTACGATCGGTGGTGCGGTTGCGGGCAGGTCCCTGGTCTGCTGATCCAGGGCCGCCAATTCTTCAACCAGGGCATCCTTGCTCTTTGAGCCCACGGTTCCTCCACGGTCCTCCAGCATGCCCCGCAGTGTGTCCCGTTTATAATTGGCATATGCTGCCATGATGAGGGTCTTCTGGGGTTGCAGAGAGCTATCCTCACCGCTTGCCACCAGTGTGACGGAATGGGGTGTTATCCGTCTGCGGGTGTGGTCCAATCTGACCCCCTCTTGATGGCGTCAGGCCCGACTACCGAGTGTCACGGCACTCCGCGTCTCGAGCGGCCTGAGATGACCCTGGAGTTACTTGGCGAGATGGTGCTGCCGAATTAAGTTGACCCGTTCTGCGTAGTGGGGAGCTAGGAGACCGCAGAGTGTCTCCTGCGCTGTGATTTTAGCTATGAAATGACGACACCAAACGGGGCTGTATGCTTCAAGTCAAACGCAGTTGAACTGACTTTTTACTCAAATGGGACACGCATTTAAACATCTCACACACAAAGGAGACATGCCCAGGCTTGAATGGGAACTCAATTTGCATACAATGGCATGCTTGCATCATCAGATTACACACACACACAGAGCTAATGTACACAGAAATTAGCATACAATTGAATTTCAACACAGCCTTTCACTCCTAGCAACCAAGGGGAAATATAATACCTTTAAATGCATCACACAATTACACATCTGAATCCACACTCATACAATACAGGATACATGGTAATACATCACACCAATAAAACCACATCTAGAAAAGGTATAACTGTTCATTTCAACACACAAAACCGAAAGAGTCTCAAATAAAGAAAAAGGTCTTTGAAATGTCCCAGGCTGTTAGTTCTGGGGCTCGCTGGTCAGGTTCCCTATGTCCGTTCCATGACAATCCCTACCCTACCGGGGGCCAGCTTAACCCCACCCAACAATACTCCCTTCTCCACCCATAAACACATAAAAATCCCGCAAAACTCATCCCTACCCTATCCGGCGACAGCTTAACCCCACCACATATAGTCACATGCTCATTGAATATTATCTCACACTATGTGGAATAATCAGTGTCCCACTGTTATCACTATTCTATGCCTTTAAACGGTTTAACGGGGCGGCGCATCATGGTCTGAAATTAATTAATGACACAATCTCTAGATAGAATGAAGAACATCTTACTATGAAAACTCTCTGAGCGATGGAGGAATCACGTACATGAGATGATTTTATGAGTCATGGAGCGATGCAGTAATAGGATCCAGGGTTTGATGTCATCCATAAATCTGAAGGATTTGTTTAACTTTTCACAATACGGACAGCGGTGACCTTACACATTGTTAGTGTTGGCAGAAGAGGCTCAGCTGAATTTCCCAGAGATCAGGACATAAAAAAATACAATATTGCTTCAGCATTCTGATTATATCATTTCAAAAGACATTCCCAGCACATGCAGTAATATGTTCCTCCACTCACATCCACTTTCAACGCTATCCCCCTAACGCAGTGCAATGTAACTGTGACGGAAGCCTCTGTCACCTTTTGAAAGACTTGGAATCCAGGTTGTCACGGACCCATACTGTCCACCTCTCCAGTCACTCGCTCACCAAGATCAGCCTGGCCTTCGAATAGCTCTGGATTTGATGCCCTGAGCAGCTGATCCACTCTTTTCGATCCATTGCTTCTGACTCAATAGTTACGGGCGATTCAATCCAGCAGATGGAGTTCAGATGGACACTAAGTGCCTTCCCAGATTAGAGGATTGTAGCCCTGAATGAGACACCAGGCGAGCTGTATGTTCAGACAGGAGATTCTGGTTGTAGCACAAGAATAGACACCATGCAGGCTGTATGTAGGTTCAAACAAGAGATCTGATTTATTGGGACAAACACAGGGTTTTCAAGGTGACAACATTCAAAGTAACCACCCACCCCAACAATACCCATTGACTGGTTTCAATTCCACTGCTGGCTTCACTCAGACCTTCCTCAGTCTCTACGTGAGTCCATCAGGTTTATGCAGATTAGGTCTTGAAACAGCTCTCAGGTCCAGGGTCAAGACCACAAACATAGTAATGGGCTTTGGGCCCAGTAACAATGCAGGCAGCTTTTTTAGCACCTGCATTGTAATTGATATTGTGAGCGGGGGAGAGGGGTGATGAATAACATGACAATTGATATCCTTTGGGGGGGGGTGATGAATTGATGTGCTGGGGCTTGAATAAATCAATTACATTGCTGTGAATTTTATTTCTGTGGATTCTATGATACGGTAATGTGCGGTGTGTATGAGTGTGAGTTTTATTGCTGTGGAGGTCTGTGATCCGCTCATACACACTGCACATTACTGTGAGTTTAATTGCAGTGGAGCTATGTGATACGCTTATACACACTGCACATTACTGTGAGTTTTATTGCTGTGGAGCTCTGTGATACACTCACATTTCACATTACTGTAAGTTTTATTGCTGTGCAGCTCTGTGATATGCTCATACACACTTCACATTGCTGTGAGTTTTATTGCAGTGGAGCTATGTGATACGCTTATACACACTGCACATTACTGTGAGTTTTATTGCTGTGGAGCTCTGTGATACACTCACATTTCACATTACTGTAAGTTTTATTGCTGTGCAGCTCTGTGATATGCTCATACACACTTCACATTGCTGTGAGTTTTATTGATGTGGATTCTGTGATACGCTCATACACACCGCACATTACTGTGAGTTTTATTGATGTGGATCTGGGAATAATCCCACAAGACACGGAGGCTTCATATTATGCTAGTTGAAAGCCTATTTAATTAGTGATTGTGACATATGTATAATTGGTTTAACATAAAATTCCCGAAATGTGGATTCTTGGGACCAGTCAGCTGTATTAATAATATCTTCTAAACGACAGCCTTGTGAATGAGCCGCAGAGGCTCCTGGCCGACTGAGCTTTGAAGATGGATACATCAACCCCGGCCAACACCATTATCCATTTAACCCATCTAGCCAGTGTAGTAGATGTGACTGGATTATAGGGTTTACGAAGTGAAATAAACAAATGGTTAAGTGTAGGTGTCCTATTTTTATCAGTAACCTTCTCATACTCCTTTAACCCCTTAAGGACGGGAGTAATTTTACAAGTTTGGAACACTTTTGAACGCTTCTAAAAGTCGAATTTGAGCTATTCGCTGTTCAACCATAATTTACCTCTTACATATTATGTGTACACACCCTTATTATATATCATTTTGTTCAGGAGAAATAGGGCTTTCATCTTCCATCAAAGATTTATATATAAAATATATTATAGTATGAAAAAAACCTAAAAACTATGAGAAAAAAGGAAATTTTGCAATTTTCAAAGTTCTCCATTGTATTTTTAGTGTGAATGACATTGTACGCTTAGCATTAAATGAAATAAAATACATATATTTCTGGTCGGCAATGTCTTACGAGTTCAACGGTACCCCCCATGTAGAGGTTTTATGAGGTTTTGGAAAGTTACACGGTCAAATATAGAGTTTGCCCATTTCACGTTTTACAACTTGAAATTTGCCAGATTGGTTTGCTGTCCCTATGTTGACTTTGAGAGGTTATGGCAGCCCAGGTATGAAAAGTACCCCAACATGTCATACCATTTTGAAAAGTAGACAACCCAGGCTATTCCAAATGGTGTACGTTTCGTTTTTTTATAGTAGTCACTTAGTCGCAAACTTGGTCTTCATGTTCGTGTTTTGCATTTTTCACACAAAAACTGTTATTTTGCTGCTAATATTCTGCTCGGTCAACCTTTTACTGGCCTACAACATTGATATTTGTGGTCGGCAATGTGTTACGAGATCAACAGTACCCTCCATTTAGCATTTTTAATTTGCTTTTTGGAAAGTTACACGGTCAAATGTAGAGTTTGCCAGATTGGTTTGCTGGGCCTAGGTTGAATTTGAGAGGGTATGGCAGCCCAGGTATGAAAAGTACCCCATCATGGCATATCATTATGAGAAGTAGACAACCCAGAGTGTTGAAAATGGGGTATGTCCTTTTGTATAGTAGCCACTTAGTCACAAACCCTGGCCACACTTAGTTTCAAGATTGTGTTTTGCATTTGTTTTACACGAAAACTGTTATTTTGCTGCTAATATCTGCTCGGTCAACCTTTTACTGGCCTATAACATTGATATTTGTGTTCGGCAATGTGTTACGAGTTCAACAGTACCCCACGTTGCATTTTATTTACTTTTTGGAAAGTTACACGGTCAAATGTAGAGTTTGCCCATTTCAGGTTTTACAACTTGAAATTTGCCAGATTGGTTTGCTGGCCTAGGTTGAATTTGAGAGGGTATGGCAGCCCAGGTTTGAGAAGTACCCCATCATAGCAAATCATTTTGAGAAGTAGACAACCCAGAGTGTTGAAAATGGGGTATGTCCAGTTTTGTATAGTAGCCACTTGGTCACAAACCCTGGACACACTTATTTTTCAAGATTGTGTTTTGCATTTGTTTTACACGAAAACTGTCATTTTGCTGCTAATATCCTGCTCGGTCAACCTTTTACTGGCCTATAACATTGATATTTGTGTTCGGCAATGTGTTACGAATTCAACGGTACCCACATGTAGCATTTTTATTTACTTTTTTGGTAATTTGACAAGTGATTTTCAGGATTTATGTCGACTTTGAGAGAACATGGCACGCCAAGAAAGAATATTGCTCCAAAGATGACGCGCCAATGATTCTAAATTAGTATTTTGAGTTATTTGGTGCAGCCACTTTAGAATAGCTGGGCTTAACGTAAACAGGGACAGGCCAAATTCAGGGGATTCCAGAAGTCAGAGTAGTCGTTATAACAAGCCAGTGAGTCGGTACAGGCAGCAAACAAAGAGGTCGTATAACAAGCCAATGAGTCGGTACAGGCAGCAAACAAAGAGTAGTCGGTATAACAAGCCAGTGAGTCGGTACAGGCAGCAAACAAAGGGTAGTCGGTATAACAAGCCAATGAGTCGGTACAGGCAGCAAACAAAGGGTAGTCGGTATAACAAGCCAATGAGTCGGTACAGGCAGCAAACAAAGAGGTCGTATAACAAGCCAATGAGTCGGTACAGGCAGCAAACAAAGAGTAGTCGTATAACAAGCCAATGAGTCGGTACAGGCAGCAAACAAAGAGTAGTCGGTATAACAAGCCAATGAGTCGGTACAGGCAGCAAACAAAGAGTAGTCGGTATAACAAGCCAGTGAGTCGGTACAGGCAGCAAACAAAGGGTAGTCGGTATAACAAGCCAATGAGTCGGTACAGGCAGCAAACAAAGAGTAGTCGGTATAACAAGCCAATGAGTCGGTACAGCAGCAAACAAAGAGTAGTCGGTAAAACAAGCCAATGAGTCGGTACAGGCAGCAAACAAAGGGTAGTCGGTATAACAAGCCAATGAGTCGGTACAGGCAGCAACAAAGGTAGTCGGTATAACAAGCCAATGAGTCGGTACAGGCAGCAAACAAAGGTAGTCGGTATAACAAGCCAACGAGTCGTACAGGCAGCAAAGGGTAATCGGGACAAAGCAGAAAAGGGGATTTAGTAATTTAGCTCAGTATGATAAATTTTGAAGCACTCGGTTATGCAGAGGCCAGGTAGAGATGGGGGCAGGTAGAGATGGGGGCAGGTAGAGATGGGGGCAGGTAGAGGGGGGCAGGTAGAGATGGGCTGGTAGGGCAATAATAACTAGAATCCTTTCGGATTCCTTTCTTGCGGCAGACACGACACTTTTTCTGGGGACACTTTTACAGCGGGTGGGAGGGACTCGGGAAGGAAAGTGTCTGCCGCTTAATCTTTGGAGATCTCCTGATTCCAAAGCGGATGTAACGGGGGCTGGGGTTAGGATAAGTTGGGATATGATCTCAAGCATGAATTCTAGGAAGGGATATGGCTTTTGTGCTGCTGCCTGCTTGTAGAGCACGTACGCATTGAAAATTGCTATCTCGGTCAAATAGATGGCAATCTTCTTGTACCATGCCCTAGTCTTTGGGTTCACCAGATAAGGCTGTATACATTGAGCAGCCAAGTCTACTCCCCCCATAAACTTGCTGTAATCTACAATGCACTTTGGCTTTTCCAGTGGCTGAGTCCTCCCTCTCACAGACACTGGCTTTTGTACTTTCGTCGTGCACTGTATATAGCATGTATACATCCTTCTTATCGGTGAACCGAAGGGCTAGCACTTCTTCCTGACGTAGAGATGAAGAGGAGCCTCTACTTTTTTTGCCTGCTGTCAGGATTTGGGGAAAACCTCTGCGATTCTTCCGCACTGTGCCACACGCAAGGGTCTCAAAACAATATCAATTTTTAAATAGGTCGATACTGGTGTAATAGTTATCGACCCATAAATGATATCCCTTGTTGAATAGGGGATAGACCATATCCAACACAATTTTTCCACTGGTGCCAATACAATCGGGGCATCCTGGGGGGTCAAGGTGGCTATCTTTCCCTTCGTATATTCTAAACGCCCAGGTGTAGCCTGTTGTGGACTCACACAATTTATAAAATTTGACGCCATACCGGGATCGCTTGCTTGGGATATACTGCTTATTTATTTCTTTATTTCTTTATTTATAAAGGATTTTACCAGGAAGGATACATTGAGATTTCTCTCGTTTTCAAGCATGTCCTGGGTTCAAGAACATTGAAGTGTTACAGTTACAGAAATACAAAGTAATACAATGCAAGATATTAAACACAAATATACAGATTAACAGAAAAAATATGTAGGAAATATAGTCACTAGGTTACATGTTTACAGGTGCATTCTGTATTGAGGTATGTTAGTAAGGAGCTTTTGAGTGACTTAAAGGAACACTCCAACAAAAAAATCACCCCCCGTTTTTTTTTCCTAACCTATCCCTATTCCCTTAATAAAACCTTCTTTTTTTTTTTTTTTTGTAACTGCAATACTTACCTTAAAATCCTCTGGTTTCCAGCGGCGTTTTTTTTTTTTTTATACTCACCTCCCTCCTCTTCCGCTCCCGTCCTTCTTCTTGCTGCGTCTTGGCTTCTGGTTTACGTGAGAAGCGCGCATGCGCGCCTCTCACATAAGCCAGCCAATCGGCAGGCTTCCTCCCGGCTCCCTCTGAGGATTAGTGTTGCGCGCAAGAGGATGCGCGCAACACTAACCCGAAGAGGGAGCCGCCAGCTTCTGCGGGGAGTAGGAGACGTCATCGCGCTGAAAGCGCGATGACGTCTCCTACTCGGCAAAAGTCGGCAGAAGCGGGAAATATGATTCCCGCTCTGCTGACTGACAGCTGGGAGGGCGGAGTAAAGTTCTCCGCCTCTCTCAGCTGTTTTCAGCATTTTCAGCTGATCGGCTGAGCGGAGGGAGGGGGGACAAAGGGCGGCATACTCCGGGCATCATGACCACCTAAAATAGCTTAGGTGGTCATGTTGCTTAGAGTATCCCTTTAAGACTGGGGGAAGATTTGATGGTGTCTGGGAGGTTATTCCATAATTGTGGTGCTCTGTAGGAAAATGAGGACCGAGCCACTGTCTTTTTGTATTGTGGTATAGCAAGTAAGGTGCTGGTCCTGGATCGGAGGTTGAAGAGTATCTGCCTTTAAATTTCATAAGGGACTCGTCTACAGATATATTTTGGTCGGGAACATAATTATCAGTGAATTTGGCAGACATAAGTCTGATAAGGGGCCGAATTTTATAGAGGCGGTCATTCATTGGGTCGTTTCTTGGTGGGCACAGTGCGTTGTCATTAGAATGGAGGAATCGCATGAGATTTTCGTATCTCTCCCTCTTCATAACCCTTGGGAATAGTGGTGTAGCCAGGATGGGGTTTTTGTGCCAGTAAGACCGGATACTTGGCTTCCTCACTATTCCCATTACGAGGGTTAGAGCCCAAATTTTTTTAACTCTATCACATCCGTTGGGTGCCACTTGTTACATCTGTGGCGATGTGAATCCGGATGCGCATCAAGATACTGGTTGGCAAACAGGTTGGTTTGCTCAACC
This sequence comes from Leptobrachium leishanense, assembly GCA_009667805.1. Classification (NCBI taxonomy): domain Eukaryota; kingdom Metazoa; phylum Chordata; class Amphibia; order Anura; family Megophryidae; genus Leptobrachium; species Leptobrachium leishanense. Next base: position 52,137,814 of record CM019066.1, on the reverse strand, counting down.
ACCATCTCGAATACATCGTCCGACATAAAGAGGTTAAAAAAGCTCACTGGCTCCAGTCCTCTACCCTTACTGTGATGCCAGGAGTCGCTAGAAATGGGGGTATTCTGGGGCAGCCATATTTGGGGTACCCAAATGCTCTCGCGCCTCCCAGTAGATGGTGGGGGGTCACCATCACTGGAGGGTTCACTAAGGGGCTCTATATCAGAGGCTGTGAGGGTGTCACTGTCTGCGAGAGCGTCACTCTGAGGCGGCCAGGATCTCATATGCCTCTTCTGGGGAATAAAAGCGGGACGACATTTTTATGGGGATCTTGTTAGAACTAAATTAAATGGGAGGTCGGGGAACTGATGGGGTCAAGTACACAAATAAAATATTAGAACACCAAAACTAAGCCCTTCCGGTCCTTGTAGTGGCCGGTACTTCTATCTATCTAGACAAGGGTAGTCAGGAATGCCAGGGGTCGTATGCCAATGCGGGTAGTCAGAAATGCCAGGGGTCGTAAGCCAATGCGGGTAGTCAGAAATGCCAGGGGTCGTATGCCAATGCGGGTAGTCAGAAATACCAGGGGGTCGTATGCCAATGCGGGTAGTCAGAAATGCCAGGGGTCGTATGCCAATGCGGGTAGTCAGAAATGCCAAAGGGTCGTATGTGTCATGCCCCATGGCAGCAGCCATCCTGACAACCCCCTGATGGTACATTTCCTGCCCTGCAACCTGCATCCAGCTGTCATGTTCCATCCTGGGGACCCCTGAACCTGCATTCAACATTCATTCTCTGCAAACCAGCTTTCATCCTAGAACCCCCCCTGGTGGTGTACTTCCTGCCCTGTAACCTGCATCCTACATCCAGCAACCAGCAGTTAAACAGTTAACACCAAAGCACGTCACACCACACACACACACACACACACACACACACGAAATAAAGTACTCCACCCCACACTGACCCATTGCTGAATCATTACAGCTCTTGAATGCCTAGAGTGAAGTCCTGTTACCTGTTGCTCTGCACAAACCTATTCCTTTTGTTTTCCTGGTTCCTGCATTTGTTTCCACCACGCTTCCCACCATCCTGCAGAATTCATCCGGTCAGTTTCCATATTTCATCCCCTTCCAAACCTTACCCACCCGGTCATCTGTGCAGGAAACTGCATACTGGGTTCATATCCCCTACATCCCGGTACCACCCCGGTAACCGGGCATGACAGTATGCCAATGCGGGTTCTCAATCGGTGGTACACTGCCAATCAGGGGTACACTGCAGGCCAGGGGGTACAGTGCCTGGGTTTTTTTCAGTCAGGTTTTTTTCAGTTATTTTATTCAGCCAGGGGGTACTGTGCCAGGAGGGTACAGTGCCTGCCAGGAGTGTACAGTGCCAGCCAGGAGAGTACAGTGCCAGCCAGGAGGTACTGTACCTGGGTTTTTTTTTCAGGGTTTTTTTCAGTTATTTTTTTCAGCCAGGGGGTACTGTGCCAGGAGGGTACAGTGCCTGCCAGGAGGGTACAGTGCCTGGGGGGTACAGTGCCAGTAGGTGCCTTGGGGTACAGTGCCAGTAGGTACAGTGCCAGTAGGTGCCTGGGGGGTACAGTGCCAGTAAGTACAGTGCCAGTAGGTGCCTGGGGGGTACAGTGCCAGTAGGTGCCTTGGGGTACAGTGCCAGTAGGTGCCTGGGGGGTACAGTGCCAGTAAGTACAGTGCCAGTAGGTGCCTGGGGGGTACAGTGCCAGTGGGGGTACAGTGCCAGTAGGTGCCTGGGGGTACAGTGCCAGTGGGGGTACAGTGCCAGTGGGGTAGTGCCAGGTGGGGTACAGTGCCAGGTGGGGTACAGTGCCTGGGTGGGGTACAGTGCCTGGGGTTTCTGGATTTTTTTTTTTCTTTCCTCCGCTTTCTCTGCTCTGTCTCTCTCTCTCTGCTCCTCAGATCGCAATGAGGAGCAGGAGAAAGGGGCAGAGACAATGTCTCAAGCCAATGCAACATCATTGGCTGAGACATTCTGACAGTTGCAGAGGTGACAGCTTGTCACCACTGCAACTGACAGCTCCAGGCGCCGGATTGGCTGCCTTGGCGATTCCACGAGGGAAACGGCCCGCCTCATTTCCCACAATGCCGATCGCCATCTGGGAGGGTCTGCCCAGGTGTCAGGCAGACCCCCAGCCAGCGATCGGCATTGTGGGAAGGGAGGCGGGCCGTTTTTCGGCGCGCAGAGGATCCAAACGCCGCGGGGCGTACCATGCCGTCCTGCGGCATTAAAGCCCACGTGGTGCAGGACGGCATGGTACGCCCTGCGTCCTTAAGGGGTTAAGCAAAGCACAGGACATAAATTGGGGCATTGTGGAAACGCTGGGTAAAACACCTCTGATAAAGAAGTTTTTGTCCTATTAGAAATGACAAATTTCACTCCTGTAGGAGAAAAAGTCCGGAAAGGTCTAAGGCCCTAACATCAGATACTCTCTTACAGGAAATTAAACAGAGTAACATGGTCAATTTAGCGGAAATCTGTTTAATATACAGGGCATCATTAATGGGCCAGGTGTCCATCATTAATGGGCCAGGTGCTGGAGGTTCGATCCGAACATGAGTTCGATTCGAACATTGCCCGTTCGGCGAACTACGAAAAATTCCGCGTGTTCACCGCATGTTCGCCCACAATGCACCACAATGGACCACAATGCACTTTTCCACTGGCCTGAAGCTTGTAATTGGCTACAGCCTTGCACCTGACCACAGGTCAGGTGCAAGACAGGTGCAAGACTATGCCAATCACGGCTCAGGGTCCTGGTTGGGCAAATTTTGTCCAATCATGGGCTCACAGAGCTAAGTCACGCAGCACACTAAATAAGGCTTCCCCGCAGCCCCAGCATGTATTTTTTTGCAGGAGTGAGAGGAGATTGTTCTTTTATGTGTGTCTCACAGACATCTAGCAGATTTCTGTAAATTGTAATCTGTGTCTTCTCACTGCCAGCTATCAGGGGGTCCCACATACTTCTAGCAGAGATCTGGGAATTGTAATCTGTGTCTTCTCACTGCCAGCTATCAGGGGGTCTCACAGATTTCTAGTAGATATCTGGGAATTGTAATCTGTGTCTTCTCACTGCCAGCTATTGGGGGTCTCACAGACTTCTAGCAGATATCTGGGAATTGTAATCTGTGTCTTCTCACTGCCAGCTATTGGGGTCTCACAGACTTCTAGCAGATATCTGGGAATTGTAATCTGTGTCTTCTCACTGCCAGCTATTGGGGTCTCACAGACTTCTAGCAGATATCTGGGAATTGTAATCTGTGTCTTCTCACTACCAGCTATTGGGGGTCTCACAGACTTCAAGCAGATATCTGGGAATTGTAATCTGTGTCTTCTCACTGCCAGCTATTGAGGTCTCACAGACTTCTAGCAGATATCTGGGAATTGTAATCTGTGTCTTCTCACTGCCAGCTATCAGAGGGTGCAAGACAGGTGCAAGACTATGCCAATCACGACTCAGAGTCCTGATTGGGCAAAATTTGCCCAATCATGGGCTCACAGAGCTAAGTCCCGCAGCACACTATATAAGGCTTCCCTGCAGCCCCAGCACGTATTTTTTTGCAGGAGTGAGAGGAGATTGTTCTTTAATGTGTGTCTCACAGACATCTAGCAAATTTCTGTGAATTGTAATCTGTGTCTTCTCACTGCCAGATGTTGGGGTCTCACAGACTTCTAGTAGATATCTGGGATTTGTAATCTGTGTCTTCTCACTGCAAGATATCAGGGGGTCCCACCTACTTCTAGCAGATATTTGGGAATTGTAATCTGTGTCTTCTCACTGCCAGCTATCATGGGGTCCCACATACTTCTAGCAGATATCTGGGAATTGTAATCTGTGTATTCTCACTGCCAACCATCAAGGGTCCCACATACTTCTAGCAGATATCTGGGAATTGTAATCTGTGTCTTCTCACTGCCAGCTATTGGGGTCTCACAGACTTCTAGCAGATATCTGGGAATTGTAATCTGTGTCTTCTCACTGCCAGCTATTGGGGTCCCACATACTTCTAGCAGATATCTGGGAATTGTAATCTGTGTCTTCTCACTGCCAGCTATTGGGGTCTCACAGACTTCTAGCAGATATCTGAGAATAGTCATCTGTGTCTTCTCACTGCCAGCTATCAGGGGGTCCCACATACCTCTAGCAGATATCTGGGGATTGTAATCTGTGTCTTCTCACTGCCAGCTATTAGGGGGTCCCACATACCTCTAGCAGATATCTGGGGATTGTAATCTGTGTCTTCTCACTGCCAGCTATTAGGGGGTCCCACATACTTCTATCAGATATCTGGGAATTGTAATCTGTGTCTTCTCACTGCCAGCTATCAGGGGGTCCCACATACTTCTATCAGATATCTGGGAATTGTAATCTGTGTCTTCTCACTGCCAGCTATTGGGGTCTCAGACTTCTAGCAAATTTCTGTGAATTGTAATCTGTGTCTTCTCACTGCCAGCTGTTGGGGTCTCACAGACTTCTAGTAGATATCTGGGAATTGTAATCTGTATCTTCTCACTGCAAGATATCAGGGGGTCCCACCTACTTCTAGCAGATATCTGGGAATTGTAATCTGTGTCTTCTCACTGCCAGCTATCAGGGGGTCCCACATACTTCTAGCAGATATCTGGGAATTGTAATCTGTGTCTTCTCACTGCCAACTATCAAGGGTCCCACATACTTCTAGCAGATATCTGGGAATTGTAATCTGTGTCTTCTCACTGCCAGCTATTGGGGTCTCACAGACTTCTAGCAGATATCTGGGAATTGTAATCTGTGTCTTCTCACTGTCAGCTACCAGGGGGTCCCACATGCTTCTAGCAGATATCTGGGGATTGTAATCTGTGTCTTCTCACTGCCAGCTATTAGGGGGTCCCACATACTTCTAGCAGATATCTGGGAATTGTAATCTGTGTCTTCTCACTGCCAGCTATTGGGGTCTCACAGACTTCTAGCATATATCTGGGAATTGTAATCTGTGTCTTCTCACTGACAGCTATCAGGGGGTCCCACATACTTCTAGCAGATATCTGGGGATTGTAATCTGTGTCTTCTCACTGCCAGCTATCAGGGGGTCCCACATACTTCTAGCAGATATCTGGGAATTGTAATCTGTGTCTTCTCACTGCCAGCTGCTGCCAGGCTATCAGGCTGTATCACCGACTTATACCAGAGTTCTGTGAATTTGAATCTGTGTGTTGCCACTGCAAAGGCTATCAGGCCGTATCACTGACTTATACCGTGTGTTTGCACTGCAAAGGCTAACAGGGTGTATCACTGATTTATAGCATTGTTCTGGAAAATCTGTATATCTTTAATCTATATATCACTCACCATGTCAGAAAGACCAAAAAGGACAGGCAGATGCTACCAGACACAGATAAGAGGGCAAGCAGTCTCTGTGCCCCTGGTCATCGTGGACATGGTGCATCCTCTGCAGGGGCACAATTGTCCTGTTTCTAACTGGTGCTGGCCGTCTTAAGTAGGGATGAGCTGTTCGTTCGATCGGTTCGGAGTTCGATTCGAACATCGCCCGTTCACATGTTCGCGAACTACGAACATTTCCGCATGTTCGCCGCATATTCGCCCACAATGGACCACAATACACTTTTCCACTGGCATGAAGCTTGTAATTGGCTACAGCCTTGCACCTGACCACAGGTCAGGTGCAAGACAGGTTCAAGACTGTGCCAATCACAGCTCTGAGTCCTGATTGGGCAAATTTTGCCCAACCATGGGCTCACAGAGCTAGGTCCCACAGCACACTATATAAGGCTTCACACAGCGCTTCAGCACGTGTTTGAGAGGAGATTGTTATTCTGTTAGTGTTTGTTCTCACTGCCAGTCTGCCACCAGCTACTGGGGGGGGGGGGGGTCTCATTTCTACAAAATATCTGGGAATTGTTCTAATCTGTGTGTTCTCACTGCCACCAAGTATTTTGGGGGGTCAGTAATTTCTACAAAATATCTGGGAATTGTGGTAATCTGTGTGTTCTCCCAGCAACTATTTTGGGGGTCAGTAATTTCTACAAAATATCTGGGAATTGTGGAAATCTGTGTGTTCTCACTCCCAGCAACTATTTTGGGGGTCAGTAATTTCTACAAAATATCTGGGAATTATGGTAATCTGTGTGTTTTTACCGCCACCAAGTATTTTGGGGGTCTCATTTCTACAAAATATCTGGGAATTGTGGTATTCTGTGTGTTCTCACTGCCACCAAGTATTTTGGGTGGTCAGTAATTTCTACAAAATATCTGGGAATTGTGGTATTCTGTGTGTTCTCACTCCCAGCAACTATTTTGAGGGTCAGTAATTTCTACAAAATATATGGGAATTGTGGTAATCTGTTTATTCTCACTCCCAGCAACTATTTTGGGGGTCAGTAATTTCTACAAAATATCTGGGAATTGTTGTAATCTGTATGTCCTCACTCCCAGCAACTATTTTGGTGGTCAGTAATTTCTCCAAAATATCTGGGAAATGTTGTAATCTTTGTGTTCTCACTGCCACCCATCAGGGGGTCTTGTGATTTATAGGAGGTTTCTGGGAATTGTAATCAGTGTCTTCTCACTGCCAGCTATCAGTGGGTCACACTTAGTTGTACCAGAGTTCTGGAAATTTTTAATCTTTTTACCAGAGTTGAATCAGAGTTCTGCAGCATATCTCCAATTTTTATAACAGAGTTGAATCAGAGTTCCGTGTATATTTAAACTATATATCACTCACCATGTCAGAAAAGACCAAAAAGGACAGGCAGATGCTCCCAGACACAGATAAGAGGGCAAGCAGCCCCTGTGTTGGGAGGCTGTGCCTCTGGTCGTGGTGGACGTGGTGCATCCTCTGCAGGGGCACGCTTGTCCTTTCTAACTGGTGCTGGCCGTCTTAAGCAGCAGCAACATACCGAGGATTTGGTGGATTGGCTAACCAGGCCATCCTCATCCTCCGAGTCCTCTGCCAGCCAGGCTTGTAGTGCTTTACAGTCCACCTCAGCTGCCAAAGCATCTAATGCAGTCTCTATGTCCACAGCAACTCCTGCCGTAGCCTCACTATCACACATGGAGGAGTCAGCTGAATTGTTTGACTACAATGACAGTGACATGCTGCTTGAGGATGCACAGCAACTGCAGTGCTCTGATTCAATCTCTGAGGTTGAGGAAGGGAGTATAATCAACCTAGAGGAAGGGGGTGCCAGTGACACACAAAGAACTGGCACTCATGTACTCAGTACAAGCGCAACTCAACAAACAAATGGATGAGATGCGAATACAAATAGAGAATAGAAAGCGGATTAAGTTCGCAAGAGACCTAGAGGATTATACAAAGGGTCAAGTATATAGACGGACTCAAAACAACACTCCCCTTGGAAGTGTACCAGGACAGTTTTCCTTTCAAAGAAGGTCTCGTCCTCAGAAGAGGAATTTTAGAAATAACCAGGGCCAAGACCAGGAATCTACAGACACAGACCTTGATACATCAGATGACCAATTGTTCACACAATCCACTTCTAATACCACTTCTTTTTTAGCCAGAGACCAACCAAGACAAGACGGAGGAGGAGGAAGAGGAGGCGACATAAACGTGGGGACAAGACAGAATCCAGGACGAATGAAAAAGACCTATCATCCGAAAATGTACAATGTCACTCAACGCCGTTAGTGGTTAACATCTCGGACTATACGCTTACCAGTATTGAACATCAGGTACTGTCGAAGGGTCTTTCATTTTGTCCCACTGCTCCCGTTGATTCCTTCTCCCTGCGAGTAGATCTTGAAAAATTCTTCTGTAATGTGAAACTTAGGGTATTTTTTCACTGTAAGGAACCTACTGAGGTGGCTTCCTCTGATGTTCCCTTTAGAGCTAAGGAACTTCAGTTATGGAATACTAGTGATTTCTCACCACCGTCCACTCCACCTATTAAAACGTATATATACAATTTGTGAAACAGGATGTAGATCGCTTATTGGGCAATTTTAGGGATAAAAAGAATTCGAACTTCTCTAGAATTGAATGGCAAACGTTACAATCTTTGAAAGAGAATAGTGATCTCATGTTTAAACCTGCTGATAGTGGTGATGAATCACACTGACTATGTGAGGGGCTTAATGACACAGACACATATACCGTGAATCATATTGGGGTGGTTTTTCAATTAGAGAAATCCATTGAATTTTTGATTTTGGAGGCGGTGAAACAGAATCTTATTGACCATGATCTATCCAAATATTTGAGAAAGGAACATGCTATGTTGCCTGTTTTTTATGTGTTACCCAAGATACACAAGGGTCTGGAGAACCCTCCAGGGAGACCTATTGTGGCAAGCACGGATTCCGTGCTTCAACCTATATCGGTCTTCCTTGATAGGGTTCTCCAGCCCCTAGTCACTCAGACTAGATCCTTCCTATGGGACAGCAAAGATGTTCTGAAACATTTTAATATAGGACCGTATAATAATATAGGACCGCATGGTGCACCCCTGCACTCTTCCACAATACCACAGAGGGGTTACTGTATGAATGCACTTGCTGGCCTGGCACCAAAAGCACAATATCTGGGTGCACTGACGCCTTTAACAGATGCATATCTTTTTAATATAGGGCCGCATGGTCCACCCCTGCACTCTTCCACAATACCACAGAGGGGTTACTGTATAAATGCACTTGCTGGCCTGGCACCAAAAGCACAATATTTGGGTGCACTGCCACTGACGCCTTTACCAGATTCATATCCTCAGAGGGGTTACGGTGTGACGGCACTGTTGCCAATGCTAAAGGCCCAATTTTAAAGCACCTATTGTTACTTTCATCCACACCCTGCACCATAATTTAGCCCAAAAAAATCACTAAACTTTTTCTGCGTGTCCTAAAATGTCTTTTCATACAGGCTGCTGCCCCAAGCAGTTGTTTATGAACAGATTAAAGGAAAAGCATTTACCGTCATTTTAAACGTCATTTTTTGTTTTTAAATGTTTCTATACATCCTAGAAATCCACCACTTCACGGGCAGGTTATGGGGACCTCCTAGGCACGATATTTGAAGGAATTTTTCATTTTTATTTTTAACCCTTATTTCATGGAAAACTCACTGTCCCTTTAAAAACGTTTTTGTTTTACTTTTTGTCCTTGTTTCCTTTCCCCCAGGGCACTACCCGGACCCCCCATACACCTTTTATGGCAAATATCTAGCACATATGCCCTCTTGGAGGGCACTCTAAAAATCAAATTTTGAGTCCCATTGACTTGCATTGAGTTCGAATTCGAACATTTGGAAAGTTCGAGTTCGAATGCGAACCGAACTCGGGGGTGTTCGGCTCATCCCTATTGAGGAGGCAACGAGGATGGTGAGCAGGGACAGTGCATGCATCAGTGACACAATTCCTTTAGTGTTCCTGCTGGAGTACACGCTGCGGGGAATTTTAGATGTGGCACTAGAAGCAGAGCAGCGGGAGGAAGAGGAGGCCTTCCCTAGCTCTCAAGGCCCCAGTCTTTATGCAGACAGCATTCCTGCGGGTTCTCAGATCAGACAGGAGGAAGATGAGGAGGAGGAGGAATATTTAAGTTGTGGGGGCATTGAAGGTGGGGATTCCTCAAGGGAGGATTTTGTGTGCCCAGAAACCCAAGGACTACTACGTGGCTTGGAGGAGGTAGTGCACAATACGGTCATCCTCAGCGACCAGGAACACTCTGAAGCTAATGCCACCTCCAACCTACGCTGCATGGGCTCCCTTATCCTGCAAAGCCTGGTAAAGGACCCCAGGATTCATGCTATCAAGGAGAGGGCTCATTACTTTTTGGCAAGCCTTCTTGATCCACGATACAAGGGTAAAGTTGCAGAGCTCATCCTGCCCGCACAGAGGGAGCACAGGATGAAACAACTTGAGTACGCTCTAGGGCGACACTTGTGGAACACTTTTCCAGGCACTGGTAGGTTACCAAGTGATGACACAGGTGCTTCTGAGGCTGCGGATGATCAGAGGAAGAGCGGTGAAGGCCGGGCCGCTTGGCTGATCCCTTTTTAATTTTTTTTAGTCCATGACGCCCAGGGACGTCAAATGTAGGCACCCATTGCCAGCGTCTTCACCATATGGTGCTGGACTACCTAGGGGCAAGGGCAGACCTGGATACCTTTCCAGCAGATGAGCCACTGGCTTACTGGGTGTTGAGATTGGATCACTGGCCAGAACTTAGCCAATAAGCTATGCAGCTACTAGGTTGCCCTTCATCCAGCGTGCTTTCTGAAAGGACGTTCAGTGCTGCTGGAGGTTTTGTCACAGACAAAAGATTGCATCTGTTCACCGACTCTGTAGACCGGCTGACATTTATAAAAATGAATCAGTCCTGGTTCAGCAGCTATCACTCCCCTTATGCTGACATAACGGAATAGATCGGGGATCTCTTCAGTATTCACGAAACCTCCACCAATTAGACATGTGCATTCGTTTTAGTACTAAAACGATTTAGTCCGAATTTTGGGATAATTTAGTTTTCATATGACTCAAGAGAAACGAAACTGCTCAGTACAAAAAACGAAAGAAACTAAAATAAAATGCACTACATTTTAGTTTCAGTCCTTTTTGTGATATTACATTGATAAGTGAAGGAGACCAGCAATGAAGAGCGCAACATCGCAACATCTGAAGTTCTGCACCCTCCACATGCCAATGCAGTAGGAAGTTCTATATAGAGAGGGGCATTAATTAATGCAGGAGGATGTTCTATACATTATACAGATGGGGTATTAATGCAGGAGGATGTTATATACATTATACAGAGAAAGGTATAAATTGAGGAGGATGTTCTATACAGAGAGGGACATTAATTAATTCAGGAGGATGTTCTAAACATTATACAGAGAGGAGCCTTTTTTTTTAGCCCTTTAAATCCAGTGGCTGTGAGCACTGAGATCAGCTGCTTGTTACATTATCTCTCAGTACAATGTATCAGGCTCAGCTGTTACAGTAACTGACTATAACAGTGCTCAGAGTTTCAGTAAAATAAGGAAATAATATTCTTCTAATCTCTTGTAAATAATATTTTTATATATTAGTTTTACTGAAACTCTGAGCGCTGTGATGAGCAGCAGTCAGTTACTGTAACAGCTTTGCCTGTCATGGGGCAGTATTACAATGTTGGTGCTAACTTAACCAGAGCTGTTGTAAACTGAAAACCTCCATAGGCGCCACTACAATAGTAATTGTATCCACTGGTTTTCGGATGAAAGAAATTAGTTTTCATACTAAAGAACTGAAAACGAATTTCTTTAGCAACTAAATAAATTGCATTTTAGGACTAATCCATTAGTTCAAAACGAAATTTTGTGCTGTGCACATGTCTACCACCAATGCACTCTTCCACAATACCACAAAAGGGTTACGGTGTGAAGGCACTTGCTGCCACCAAAGGCACAATATTTAGGTGCACTGACGCCTTTACCAGATTCATATATTTTTAATATAGGACCGCATGGTCCAACCCTGCACTCTTCCACAATACCACAAAAGGGTTACGGTGTGAAGGCACTTGTTGCCACCAAAGGCACAATATTTAGGTGCAATGATGCCTTTACCAGATTCATATCTTTTTAATATAGGACTGCAGGGTCCAACCCTGCACTCTTCCACAATACCACAAAAGGGTTACAGTGTGAAGGCACTTGCTGCCACCAAAGGCACAATATTTGGATGCACTGACGCCTTTACCAGATTTATATATCTTTTTAATATAGGACCGCATGGTCCAACCTTGCACTCTTCCACAAAACTTTTTGTCCTTGTTTCCTGTCCCCCAGGGCACTACCCGGACCCCCATACACCTTTTATGGCAAATATCTTGCATATATGCCCTCTTGCAGGGCACTCTAAATATCGAATTTTGAGTCCCATTGACTTGCATCGAGTTCGGTTCGTGTTCGCGTTCGAACTCGAACTTTTGAAATTGTTCGAGTGCGAACCGAACACGGGGTTGTTCAGCTCATCCCTATTCCACAATACCTCAGAGGGGTTACGGTATGAAGGCACTAGCAGGCAACATAGGTCCAATTTTAATGCACCTGTTGTTACTTTCAACCAAAGCCTGCATAAGTTTCACCATAATTTAGCCAAAAAATCACTAAACTTGTTCTGCGTGTCTGAAAACGTCTCCTCTTTTCATACAGGCTGCCACCCCAAGCAGTTGTTTTTGAATAGATTAAAGGAAAAACATTTACCGTCATTTGAAATGTCATTTTTTTCTTTTTAAAATTTTCTATGCATCCTACAAATCCACCACTTCACGGGCAGGTTATGGGGACCTCCTAGGCACGATATTTGAAGGAATTTTTCATTTTTATTCTTAACCTTTCTTTCATGGAAAAATCAATGTTCCTTTCAAAACATCTTTTTTTAAACTTTTTTTCTTTGTTTCCTGTCCCCCAGGGCACTACCCAGACCCCCATACACCTTTTATGGCAAATATCTTGCATATATGCCCTCTTGCAGGGCACTCTAAAAACCAAATTTTGAGTCCCATTGACTTGCATTGAGTTCGAGTTCGAGTTCGAATTCGAACTTTTGAAATTGTTCAAGTTCGAATGCGAACCGAACACAGGGGTGTTCGGCTCATCCCTAGTGTCTAACAGGTTTAATACCAGATTAACGTCCCAAGTGGAGGAATAACAAGGATGCGGGGGTCTCTGGAGACGAATGCCCCTTAATAATCTACATATTATGGGATGTTGTCCTACAGGAACCCCGTTAGTCCCCTGATGGGAAGCGGAAATCGCTGATCTAATGTTATAAATGGTGCGATAAGCTTTTCCGTCATCAAATAGCGTAGTGAAAAACTTCAGTAAGTGGGACAGAGAAGCTGATATGGGATCAACATGTTGTCACAGACACCAAGAAACCCATGAGCCCCAGGCTCTACAGTATCTCTTCCTAGTAGACAGAGCCCATGAGTTTGAAAGGAGGGAAGCAGTTGCGTCCGAAATGCTCTCTGAAGGCCAGTGACCCCTGATACTTTCCAAGCTACCAGTCGCAGAGTGTGAGACTGTAGCAGATTCTCTAATGTTCCCTCTGGATCCTCCAAAATGGATGACGACAGAGGGAGGAGACGGGGAACCTCTATGGCCAGTTCCAAAAGATGTGGAAACCATGGTTGGGACTGCCATAGTGGTGTTATTATTACAATGTCGCTAGTTGCGCCCGAACTATGCGTAATACTGCTGGTATGAGTAAGAAGGGGGGAAATGCATAAAGTGTTTCCTGTGGCCAACTATGGACCAGGGCGTCCGTGGCTAGAGCCATGGGGTCTGGTTTCCAGCTGTAGAATTTTGGAACCTGTGTATTGAGGTGTGTAGCGAATAGGTCTATATAAAAGGGACCCCGGAGTAAGGACAGATTGGAGAAAACCCTTGTATCTAATCTCCAGTCACTGTTGTCGATTAAATATCTGGAATTCCAGTCCGCCACCGTATTGGTGAGACCTGGAATATACTGAGCTTGGACAGAAACGTTGAAAGACAGGCAATACCCCCAAAAGGTTTTGGCTATCTCCGCAAGTTGTTTGGACCTGGGGCCACCGTGGTGATTTATATAAAGTACGGCTGAAAAATTGTCCATTCTCAGGAGAATAGAGCGTGTCTGGAAATGTTTGACAAAACTTTGAATAGCGAATAAACCAGCCAGGAGTTCTAAACCATTTAAATATAAGCGTTTTTCCGCAGAAGCCCATCTGTCTCATGTGGAGAACGAGTCGCAGCGCTTGCCCCAACCAGATCTGCTGGCGTCTGACTCGAATAATTAGATCTTGGGAAGGATGGAAGATGGCTTTGCCATTCCATGTGTCTATGTGGTCCAACCACCACTGCATTTCTAGTCTGGAATCGTCGTCAAGGATGATTAGATCAGAATAAAGACATCCTCTCCGCAGGTAACGTGGCTTCAAACTTTGGAATGACCGGTAATACAATGGTCCCGGGAAGACCATTTGTATTGATGCAGAGAGAAGACCCAGCAGACGAGCTAGTGACCTCAATGGAATTTCTTGTGGAATCAACAGTCGTCAGATTTCTATGTGAATCAACCGAATCTTGGGTAATGGGAGAGATAGACATTTCTATTGAGTTTATGGTGAAGCCTAGTAACTTTAAGCATTGAGTTGGATCGAGAACTGACTTGTCGTGATTTATTATGAAACCTAGATTGGACAATAAATTGATTTGTCTTTTCCTGCTCCAGGAGGAGTAGATCGTCCAAACATTATTAGACGAAATCCTCTGCTGCTCAGAAAAGACACCACTGGTTTCATCACCTTGATGAAGCATCTGGGGGCTGACGAGAGTTCGACAGGAAGGGACCGGATCCTCCATAACGTGTCCCCCCAATAGAACTGAAGGTAGTCCCTGCTTGGACGTGCTATTGGGATTGACAGATAAGCATCTTTTAAATCGATTTTTACCAGCCAGTCCTGGGGGTTTAAGACTTGTTTTAATGATGGGATGCCCTCCATCTTGAAATGACTGTAATTTAAAAAGTCGTTTAGTTCCTTTAAATTTATCACTGGACGGAAATTCTATTTATTTTTAATATTTTTCATTTTAGAGGAACATTTTTTTGGCACTGATTTTTGGGAGATGCCCTTCTCCCTCTTTACCCAGGACCTTGTTATCAATATTCGATTCAATCGATAAATAATTTGCTGACACTGCAGAAGCAGAAACAGGTGTCCTAGTGGCATGAGTGTTGATCAGTGTTGGGATTGCAAAGTCCTAACGCTGATTGATGTCCAGCTCTGGTAACGTGGATAAGTGCAAGATAATGCATCTGGGACGTAAAAACCCAAGGGCTGAATATAGAATATTTGATACATCTGAGGGTTGGGATTTAGGGGTTATTATTTCAGAGGATCTAAGGGTAAGTAGTCAATGTAAAAGAGCAGCAGGAAATGCTGGCAGAATGCTTGGAAATGCTGGCAGAATGCTTGGTTGTGTAGGGAGAGGTATTAGCAGTAGGAAAAGGGAAGTGCTCATGCCACTGTACAGAGCACTGGTGAGACCTCACTTGGAGTACTGTGTGCAGTACTGGAGACCGTATCTCCAGAAGGATATAGACATCTTAGAGAGAGTTCAGAGAAGGGCTACTAAAATGGTGTACGGCTTGAAGGAGAAAAGTTACCAGGAAAGGCTTAATGATCTTAACATGTACAGCTTGGAAAAAAGACGAGACAGAGGAGATATGATAGAAACATTTAAATACGTAAAGGGAATCCACAAGGTAGAGGAAGGGAGTATATTTAAAAGGAAACAAAGTAGCAAAACAAGAGGACATAGTCTTAGATTAGAGGGGCAAAGGTTTAAAAGTAACATCAGGAAGCATTATTTTACTGAGAGGGTGGTGGATACATGGAACAGTCTTCCAGTTGAAGTGGTAGAGGCCAAAACAGTAATTGAATTTAAGCAGGCATGGGATAGGCATAAGGCTATCCTAAACAAAAGATAAATCCAGGTAAAGTATCCATGTAATTGGGCGACTAGATGGGCCGAAGAAAAATGTGGGCAGATAAGAACCTATGTTTCTATGAGTGTTTAAAACCCTCATCATAGTGCACTGGATTGAAAGAAAAATTAGTAAGAGCTGCCATAAAAGCTTCCGTTGGGTTAGTGGGGGCTGACATGGAGCTGGCTCCCTCCCTTGCTTCTCCGTTGCTGGAGTGAAGTTAGGAGGGTTTGGGCGCTTTGGCTCTTCATCATTCTACGGGTCATACTTATCAGGAGCGGGTACTCAAATAATTCAGCGACCAGGAACCTCCGCGCGCTGTCCGTTGCCTCTGATGTAACCTGAGGTAACCTGAGGTAAACTGACGTCCCGCTCATGCATGAGGCAGGTGCTTGCGAGCGCCCCCTCACACTATGCAGTGGCGCGAAACCGCAACTACAAGCAGAGTGGTCTGAGGAGAAATCCCTGAGTCGCAGAGAACTCCGCTGCAGGGATATCCTCAGCTTTCTGACTAACAACAAAGTTGGAAATTACCTTAAAAGCGGAGTAAAGTAAAATAAAATAGAGCAAATTAACCTTTAGGGAAGTACAAAGGGTAGAAACATGACTATAATAAACAAAATGTAAACTAATAACCAATTCCCAGATTCCCCTATTATCATGACGGGGAATCATAATTATAATAAAGACATGGAGGCGAGTATTATGCTATCTTTCCTTTACTTAGCCGATAGCAGCAAAGAACAATCTCTCAAATACCACAACAAAAGTATTTAGAGAGAAAAAAATACATTTAAACAATATATAACTATAACATGCATTGGTACAGTCCAGGTAATGGTACAGCCCAACTCCATAAATCCTCCGACCGCCGTTAGCTCCTCCTCTTTTCTGATGCGAGACGTAAGAAACTTCTTTAATTCAATAAACATCGGAAGGACTTTGATCTTTGAGGCAAAAACGATCTCCAACTTGAATTTCATAAGGATCTGAAACCACTTCCCGTGTACCACTCAAGCTGCCAGGGAGATCAACATGTTAGAGGTCAACAGGGCTTACGTAAGGAATATATAGAAAAAAAATCGATCGATCTATAACACTTATTGAACGTATAACATTATCCTCAGATATTAGGGTGGGAAGAAACACTCTAGTATTTGGGTGGGATAATACTCGCCTCCGTGTCTTTATTATAATTATGATTCCCCGTCATGATAATAGGGGAATCTGGGAATTATCCCACAAGACACGGAGGCTCGTATTATGCTAGTTCAAAGCTTAAATCAACTAACGAATGTGACATGTGAGGCACTGGTCTAAAATAAGACTCCCTAAAGGTGGATTCTCTGGACCAGTCTGCTGTTTTTAAGATGTCCTCAAGACGACATCCACGGTTAAAAGCTCCGGAAGCAGAAGCACTCTGGGAAGAATGAGCTCCGAACACGGAGACATCCAAACCAGCTTCCGACATGATCCATTTAACCCACCCAGCGAGTGTGGTAGAAGTTACAGATTTATATGGTTTACGTAAAGAAATAAATAACCGTTGAGATTGAAGTGACCTGTTAGGGGCAGTGACTCTTTCGTATTCTTTTAAACAATGCACCGGGCACAAACTAGGACGTTGCGGAAAACCTGGATTTTGTTTGTATTCCCTCTGTAAGGATTGGTAAATGGTGAGTTTCTGAGAGTTTGCTATATCATGTCTCCATTCTCTGATATAGTTTTCCCTGGAATCGTTACTTAGGGCCTTTATTTTATATTTTGTCAGGTTGCATTCATGGGGGCTTTTGATGATCAGGGTGGATATGAGTTGTTGCAGCCCACATGGTTTGGGGTGGTCCATGTTGGCCAGTAGGGCTTTATGGTGGTATGAGTTGAGGCTGCTGATGTTTAGGTGGTCCCAGTATGATAGCGCCCTCTTCTGTACTGCAAGAAGTAAGGGGAGTCTGCCCAGCTCGGCCCGGCAAGCATTGTTAGAGGTGCTCCGATGGACTTGGAGGAGGTGCTTACAGAATTCCAGATGGAATATTTCTGTTGGGCTGGTGTCCCATTTGGGTTGGTCTGGGTAGGTGATGGGGCCCCATACTTCACTGCCATAAAGGAGGATTGGAGTGATGACGCTATCAAAGATTGTAAGCCAGACTCTTACATGCGGTTTTAGTTTGTAGAGTTTTCTTCTGATGGCATAGAAGGTTCTACACACCTTGTCTCTTAGGGCCTCTATGGCTGGTTTGAAATTTCCCGATCGGTTTGTTTCTAGGCCGAGGTATGTGTAGCTGTTGGCTTCCTCAAGAGTGCAGTCATTAAGTGTGAAAGAGGTTTTTGCGTTCTTCCTTTGGAAACCATGACCTTTGTTTTCTTTTAGGTTGATGGGTAGTGCCCATGCCGCACTGTATTTTTCCAGCACTTCCAAGCTGTCTTGTAGACCTCTTTCTGTTGGTGACAGTAATAGGAGGTCATCTGCATACAACAGGAACTTCACCTCGGTGTCATGTAGAGTTAGTCCTGGTGCTGAGGAGGATTATAGAGCTTCAGCCAGTCCATTGATGTAGATGTTAAAGAGGGTTGGACTTAAGCTGCAGCCTTGTCTGACTCCACGAGCCTGCCGGAAGTACTCTGTTCTCTTCCATTCACCTTTATGCTGCAGAAGTTCTCATTATATGAGCTCTTGATGACGTCATATGTTTTCCCTCCTATTCCACTCTCCAGTAGTTTAAGGAACAGGCCTGGGGGCCACACTGAGTCAAAGGCCTTCTTAAAGTCCACAAAGCAAGCAAATATTTTCCCATGTTTTGTATTGTGGACATGGTCCTTGATGAGACTGTGCAGGGTGTAGATGTGATCTGTAGTGCGATGGTTTGGCATGAACCCCGCTTGGCTTCTGTTGAGGACGTTATGCTGTGTCAGGAAGCTGAGGAATCTTTTGTTCTGGATGCTATTGAACAGTTTTCCCAGCGGCTGCTGACACATATCCCTCTGTAGTTGGCTGGATCATATTGGTCTCCACTCTTATGGATGGGTGTTATGAGGCCTTGGTTCCATACTTGAGGGTAGAATCCAACGCTCAGAACCAGGTTGAAAACTTTACATATTGCGGTGTGTACTTCTGGAGAGCTGTGTTTAATCATCTCTGGAAGAATTCCATCCATCCCGCTGGCTTTTTTACTTCGCAGATCTTGAATTTTTTCTGCTACTTCTTGGGGTGTAATGGGTGTATCTAAAGGGTTTTGGAAATCCTTGATTTTTTCATCCAGTTCATGTAGTCTTCTGTACAGTAGATCATGTAGATGATGTGTTCCTGTTCCCCAGTTAGCTCCTCTTTGGGAATGTCTTTGTACAGGCTCTTGAAGTAGTTGAGCCAGATGTTGCCATTTTGGATGTGGAGGTGTTTTTTCTTGGATCCTGAGCCGATTTGACTCCAGGTTTCCCAGAAAGAGTTTTCCTGAAGAGCCTCTTCCAGTTGTTGAAGGTTTTGGGAGATGAAGTTTTGTTTTTTCTTTTTGAGGATTTGTTTATAGTTTTTCTGCAGGACACCATGAGTGATCCTCAGGTCAATGTTGTCGGGGTCTCTGTGTTTTTTATTTGAGACTGTTCGTAGGTTGTTTCTTAGTTTTCTGCATTCCTTGTCAAACCATTTATTGGGTTGTTTATTGGATGATTTCTTGAAGTTGATTTTTTTAATGTTGGAGGTCTCTGCGATGGTGTGTAGTATGCTGTGGAGGTCCTTTGCTGCTCGGTTCACCCCCTGAGGACTTAGTACATAGGTATGGTTTTGAAAGTCTGTTAGCTGATCTTTGATGTTGGGTCTGTTGATGACCTCTATGTAGGCTATGGTAGACTGTCTGGTCCACTTGAATGATGGTGGGAGGTTGTACAGTCCGCTCTGATTGGGTTTTGAGGATGGTTTGTTTGAGGATCTATAATATAATTGAGTAAGGCTTGGCGTGTCCGTCGCCAAGCCTTACTCTGCGCATGCGCGCGCAACCAGCGGCGGTTGGTTGCGCGCACATGCAACCGCCGCGGCACGAGCTGGCTGTGCGCTCGCCACGGCGGTTACAAGATGCACACAGCAGCCGGGTAGAGGCTGCGCTTGCAGCCTCTACCCGGGTGCCGCGCGCATCCAACCCCTGAGCGGCAAAGGGAAAGTTCCCTCCGCCGCTCGGGGGTTGGATGCACGCGGCAGCCGGGTAGAGGCTGCGCTCGCAGCCTCTACCCGGCTGCCGCGCGCATCCATCCCCAAGCGGCGAAGGGAAAGTTCCTCGCTTCCGCTCTTTGAAGGACCCAAGCCGCAGTCACGTGACCGCGGCTTGGGTCCTTCAACGACCGGAAGCGGGGAACTTTCACTTCGCCGCTCGGGAAGGTAAGTATGAGGACTCATGGGGTGGCTGTCCGAATGCCGATAGAGAATTCGAACAGCCGCCCCATGTCTGAGCTGGGGGGCAATATAGCCATGAGTGGTGGGGGCAAATATCCAAGAGGTGGGGTGCAAATATCCATGAGCTGGGCATATATCCATGAGAGGTGGGGGCCAAATATCCATGAGCTGGGGCAGTATCCACGTGCTGGGGCAGTATCCACAAGCTGGGGCAGTATCCACGAGCTGGGGCAGTATCCACGAGCTGGGCAGTATCCACGTGATGGGGCAGTATCCACGAGCTGGGGCAGTATCCACGAGCTGGGGCAGTATCCACGTGCTGGGGCAGTATCCACGAGCTGGGCAGTATCCACGAGCTGGGGCAGATCCACGTGCTGGGGCAATATCCAGTAGCTGGGGCAGTATCCACGTGCTGGGGCATTATCCACGAGCTGGGCAGTATATCCACATGCTGGGGCAGTATCCACGTGCTGGGGCAGTATATCCACGAGCTGGGGCAGTATATCCACGAGCTGGGGCAGTAAATCCACGTGCTGGGGCAGTATATCCACGTGCTGGGGCAGTATATCCACATGCTGGGGCAATATCCACGAGCTGGGGCATATATCCACGAGCTGGGGCAGTATATCCATGAGCTGGGGCAGTATATCCACAATAGACTGCCCTCTGGGCATGCTTTCCACCTTGTTTAATATAAAGCAGTAGTTGGCTGTGGTCTGACAGGTGTGTTTGTGGGGTGACGGTGAAGGCGTTGATGTGAGTGGAGTTCATATCTGTGATTGCACAGTCTACCACACTGTTTCCTACATGGGAGCTTAATGTATACCTTCCCAGAGAGTCTCCCTTGGTGCGGCCATTAAGGATGTAGAGCCCGAGACTCCGACACAAATTCAGCAATTTTCTTCCACTCTTGTTGGTTGTATTGTCATAGCTGTTCTTTGCCCTGTATTGATTCCTGACAGTAGTTTGCGGCTCCCAAAATGTATGTGTTCCCATCTGAGGTCACATAGTCCTTTTCTCTTCCTGTCCTGGCGTTGAGGTCTCCATAGAGAAGCACGTGTCCTAGGGACTGGAAGTGGGGTGGCCTCACTCTGTACAACCTCATAGGTGTCTGTTTTGGAGTATGGAGACTCTGGTGGTGCAATGTAAGCTGCACATAGGAAGATGTCTGACTGAGAGGTGAGGATGGAGCTACTTATTTTTATCCAGATGTGGCTCTCTCCTTTCTTGATTGCTTTGATGTTCTCGTGTAGCTCCTCCTTATACCAGATTAATATTCCTCCTGAATGGCGACCCTGTTTGATGCTTTTATCCTTCTGGGCGGGCACGGAAATTCTCTGTAGCCACAGGTGTTTGTGGGTCATCCAGTGCCCGGCTCCATGTTTCCAGCAGGATTTGTATGTCCACGTTGTGGAGTCTATGTTTGAAGTCTGGATCATTTTACTTTGGATCCAAAGGCTGAAGCATTCAGACCCTGAATGTTCCAGCTACTGATTGTTAGTGATGTCATTTTATGTTGTTATACCTTTGTAATGAGCAAAATTACATGGACAACCAGGTTGTGGATGGTTGTCATTGTAGTTCATTATGAGATCAATTCACATTAATTTGTTGTATAGTGTGTCGAGAAGGAGGGTCCGTATCTCCTCCAAGTCTCTGTTCTGTGGAGGTCTGATGATTGTATCCATCTTGGGGCGGGTGGTTTCTGCCATTCCTGCCATCTGTTTTTTCCTGTTCTTGGTTTAAATGTGTTCTTGTCTTGGTGCGGTGCGGTTTGAGGTCGTCTTGTGGTGGTGTTGTTGTGTTAGTTTGGGTTTGGTTTGTGCCAGGTTCGGGGATATGGGTTCTGTTCAGTACAATGTCTTTAAATTCTCTTGCCAGGTGACTCACCCCTTGTTTGTTGAGGTGTTTGTTATCGTAGAGGTGTTCAGGGGTTATGGAAGGGTGTTGGGCCAGATGAATGTTGGGCTTTGAGCTAGTTTTAGCCGCCAGTTCTGTGTTGATGTTCTGGATGATGTGGTTCGATATGTCCTTCCTTGGAAGTAGCAGGATAGGATTATTTTGAGTGGGGGGAACTTTTGCTGTGCAGTGTCTGTTAGTTGTGACAGTTTGTC
This sequence comes from Leptobrachium leishanense, assembly GCA_009667805.1. Taxonomy (NCBI): domain Eukaryota; kingdom Metazoa; phylum Chordata; class Amphibia; order Anura; family Megophryidae; genus Leptobrachium; species Leptobrachium leishanense. The sequence goes on along the minus strand of CM019066.1, from coordinate 52,115,839 downwards.
TGCAATGCCTTTCTGTTCTGTCTGAATGTTGTTCGTACCTGTGTGTATGATGATTTGTTTGGGGTTCGTGAAGTATGGATTTGTGAGGACTTCCATTGTCTGTTCAATGGTAGCACAATGGATTTTGGTGACTTTTTTCCTGGGAAGAGCCTTCTTGTGTTTAAGTACTTCCCATTTGAATCCATTATTATTACAGTTTCAGGGGTTTGTTGTCTGGGATTTGTTGGCCGGCTGGTTGTGGGTTCAGGATTTTGTGAGTGGTTTTGGCTGTCACTGATCTCTGTGTTGTTGATGTATGGAGTTTTGTTGTCTCATGTTCATTTTCAGGCACTTTGTCTATATTAATCATTGTTGATTCTCTCTCCTGGTTGATGGGCTGTGTTTGTGTTTTAAGTTCCTCATCTCTTCTCTCAGCTGGATATTTTCCTCTTGAAGTTCTTGGATCTTCAGTTGCATGTCCTGTATGGCAGACCTGTGTTCAGATTTCAGGTGTTTATTTCTTCTCTGAGTTGGTAATCTGCATTTCTGTCACCTGGTTCCTTTGAAGCTGTTCCTTGAATTGAATGAAGTCTCTTTCTAATTGGGATATGCAGTCTCTGAGGATTTCGGGTGAGGGGAGATCTTGACTGGGGCATAATGTAGACATGTCTCAGGGGATTTCTTTGCTGTAATGTGTTCCTCACAGGTCTTACTAGCTAGGCGTTCAAGGTCCTTGAAGTCCTTGGCTTGTTCTTTAATTTGAGGGAAGAGTTGCTCAAATTCCTCTAAATGGGTCTCAGTGCCTTGTACCATGATGGTGCCATTGTGGATAAATATTTACGGCGAGTACATTACACTCTTTATTTTCCTCATCCGTGACCCTGATCTGGCGGCCCTGTAGATGCTTCCTTTTGTAATATTATTGTTATGCAGCAGAAGCTCTATGCCAGGCCTCAGTGTTCTCCGTATGAAATAATACATTTGTTTTCATCCTACCCTGATCATTATTTGAGAAGTCCGCAAAACAGAGTCTCTGGATTTTGTTCAATTTGTTCTTTTTTATCTTGCCTGGTTGCTCTTTACTGTCTTGTGGTAAACAATCTCCAAGGTGTCGGACCCCTGCTGCCTGTGGCTTGTGTGTTGGAGTCTTTGTTCTGTCTTTTTAAAGTGCAGCTTTCCATGTTGAATGTAGCTGTATGTTTCAAAAGTGATAATGTTTCTATATAAATTTGATAATCTTGTGTGTTATTGGTGTTGTGGGAGGATGGTCCTACCTCGTGCTGCTGTTTGCTGGAATCTGGTGCTTTCTGATGCTGGTCTTCTGGATGGACTTGTTGTTTTCCCTTGTTTAGTTTTAATTTTCTTTTATCTCTTCATTGAATATTCTTTGCTTGTTTGTCATCTTGTATGAAGTCTTTGTTTTCCTGGTTTGTTTTCCTGGTTAAATCCTTCAATTCTGCTCATTATAGACCTGCTGGCGTCTGATTCTATAATTAATTCTGGAGATGGATGGATGTTTATGTGTAATCCCAATTCTGCTGAATCCCATCTGCTGCCTGTGGATAGTGAGCCGCAACGCGCGCCCCACCCAGATCTGCTGGCATCTGATTCTATAATTAATTCTGGAGATGGATGGATGATGACTCTTCCGTTCCATGATTCCAAATGGTGTAGCCACCATTGCATCTCTTCCTTCGATTCGTCGTCCAAAGAGATGCAATCCGGATAAAGCCATCCTCTCCTCAGGTATCGTGCTTTCAGACGTTGAAGGGCCCGATAATACAGCGGTCCTGGAAAGACCGCTTGTATTGCTGAAGAAAGAAGCCCTAGTAGGCGAGCCAACCATCTCAGAGGAAACTCCAGCGTGGATAGAAGACGTCTGATCTCCTTGTGAATCAGTCGGACTTTGGCCGATGGCAGGGAGAGAGACATCTCTACTGAATCTATGGTGAAACCTAGGAATTCCATCAACTGTGTTGGTGTGAGAATCGACTTTTTTATGTTTATAAAGAAACCCAAATTGGATAGTAGATTCACCGTCCAATCCCTGTGAACTATCAATATTTTTGCATTCTCTGTTAGGAGGAGAATATTGTCTAGGTAAATTATCAGACGAACTCCCCTGCTGCGGAGGAATGCCGCCACTGGTCTCATTGACTTGGTGAAACACCAATGGGCGGATGACAGACCGAAGGGAAGGGACTTGAATCTCCAAAGGGCGCCTTCCCAGGTGAACTGGAGAAAATCCCTCCACAAAGTCTCTATCGGAATAGTCAAGTACGCATCCTTCAGGTCTACCTTGACCAACCAATCATGAGGAGTCAAGACCCCTTTTAGTGATGGGATGCCCTCCATTTTGAAGTGATTGTATACGACGTACTCGTTGAGACATTTTAAATTTATTACTGGACGGAAACTTACGTCTTTTTTCTTTACCAGGAATATATTGCTGAGGAAGACTTCTTTGTGAGGAATCACCTTTTCTATTGCCTTCTTTTTGAATAAGTCTTTTACTTCTAATGAAGTAACCGCTCTGTCCTTTTCGGACATTATCATTATCCCTGGAGGAACATATTGTATGGGATGTGACGTCAAATCTATTTTGAAACCTTGTATGGTCTGAAGAACCCACTGGTCTGACATGACTATCTGCCACTGTTTGAAAAAAATTGATGTCCTGCTCCCCCCCCACCTCTTGTGTGGAAGAATGTAGGTGTAAACACATACTCAAAGGATCCTGATCTCCTAGGACCTCTGTAACCTCGATGTTGTTGAGGCCTGGATCTTTGTGGGAAGAAGGTGTTTTTTTTTGGGACCTCTTGATAAGAGGACTTAAAAGAACCTCTTGAGGTGGTATATGCGTAACGGCCGGGAAAACGGCCCCTGCTTTTCCCGGCCCTGTCAAAAACCCTATTCGGGAAAGCCTTTCGAATGTTGGCCTTTACCTTGCCAACCGTAGATAAGGACCCCGTATATTCTGTCATCTCCTTAAAGATGCTGTCCCCAAATAACATGCCCTCAGCACTAGGGCCTGGTTCGTTAGTCGCCAAAGTGGTCACTTTAGGGTCAATTTTGAGCAGTATAGACCTCCTCTTTTCGTTGGATAACGAGATATTAACGTTTCCAAAAAACGCAAACTAGCCTTTGAATCCAGCCCCTGTACTCGAACAGGTCTGGTTTCTCATTCGTGAGGAGAGATCGTTCAACTGAGTCCATTAGTTTAGTCAATGGACCCAACAAGTCAAATAGTTTATCTTGGCACACCTTTAAGGTGGCCTCTACTCCTTTTTTAAGAGTCCAATTTGACCCTCGCAAAATGTCAATTATTTTAGGGTTTAATTCTGGTGTTAGATGTAAATTATGTGCCAGAGTTTGGGCTGGGCACTCAGCCCTCAGATTATTCCTAGTTTTTTTATCCATCGGCATGCGAATGCGCTGCTCAATATATTTTGCAACGTGGTCTATTGGTGTCCACTCTGCAGATCGCGGTTGTTTAAGTTGTTCAGGGACAAACAGAGTTTCCCAGCGCGTCTACCGTGTCAATAACCGGTTGTTTAACCTCGTTGGAATCAGCTGAAGATACCGTGTCTGACTCGATCGGAGAAACCTCCGGATCATAGTCAGGGTCAGAGCTCTCCTCCGAATCTGATGCTGTGTCAGTGAGATAATCAGAGGAGCTGTCAGTCTCCTTAGCGCACTTAACGCGTTTCCACTTTCTCTTAGTGGTGGCCGAAGTTAAACGGCTTCTTTTTCTGGTCACAGTGGAGTGCTGTGGTGATTCCTCTTGTATATTAGCATATATACTTTTTTTATGAGAGCATTTTTTAGGGAGTTGCTCACCTCCCTCATTCGAAGTCCCAGGGACCTCGTCCTCCCGATGGGAGTCAATAGAGAGGAATCTATCCAATGCTGTGGAAATTATGGAGGATCTCCTAGAAGAGCGACTCTCCAATGCCCTAATTAAAGTATTTTCTATTTTTGAAGAAAAAGCTGACATAGCGGCCATAAAGGCGTCTGCCGGATTATTAGGGTGAGATGCCGATATTAAGGTGCCTGGGGTGGCTGGGACATTAGGGTTAGCCATAGTGAATTGGGTAAATTAATTAATGAATTTATGGGGAGAGAGGTGGAACTTGCCGCAATTCAGAAGAAATTCTCGGAGGTAACAAGCCGCGGCGCCCCACGCATGCGCAAAACTGCCGCGAGCTTTACCTCAGGCAGTGGCGCGAAAGCCATGCCCCTTCTCATCAACTGTTGCGAGGGAAGCAGCAAGCCCTCACAGAACCCACCGGAGAGACAAGTCGTCCCTCCGGAGGGAGCATACCTCAGAAAAAAATAAAAAACAATAGTATTCTCCCCAAACTATAAATAAAGGAACAAAGTGGAGAGATTCTCAGTTACACATGCAACTATAACCTCAGTAAACACAAGCACGTACATTTACCAACGCAAGTGCACAAACACACTGTATATATTTTAAGTTATATATATATTTTTAAACGCAAAGTATATAAATTGCTGAAGCATAATAATAATGGCAATTGCTGCTAGATACTCATCTCATCGGCGAGCAGCAAAGAAAAGAGGAGGAGCTAACGGCGGTCGGAGGATTTATGGAGTTGGGCTGTACCATTACCTGGACTGTACCAATGCATGTTATAGTTATATATTGTTTAAAGGTATTTTTTTTCTCTCTAAATACTTTTGTTGTGGTATTTGAGAGATTGTTCTTTGCTGCTATCGGCTAAGTAAAGGAAAGATAGCATAATAAGAGCCTCCGTGTCTTGTGGGATAATTACATATACCTAATACATGAGGTATAGTAAAGTAACAACTAATGATGTGTGTCTGAAACACCTAATAAACGATTTTAAAGAGTTTTGTGTTGCTGCTGCTAATACTTATCTCTTCATCGGCGAGCAGCAAAGAAAAGAGGATTTGGAGAAGGTTACCTCAGGATATATACGGGCGGCTGCTCACTGATTGTCCGGTGTGACGCAATAGTTAATACTATTGGACTGTTTATTGTCTGTTAAGAATGAAACTTTTTCCCTGGATGTACCCGCAGGAAGAGTGAGCAGAACGCGCCTCAAGCTCCGCCTCTTACAGCGCACCGGTTCAGTGGTTTATGCTACTTGTGTGGTGGTAAACAGGTGTTACCTGTTACAAGTGTGTCAATAAACATGGAATGGCAAAAAAAAAAAAAAAAAAAAGAATGAAACTTTTTTTATGTCAAAATACTTCATTTGTTTGTATTTTGTCATTTGTTCTTTGCTGCTATCGGTGAAGTAAAGAAAAGAATCGCATAATATGAAGCCTCCGTGTCTTGTGGGATAATTCTGTGGTACACTCATGTAGCGCTCACTCCCGGAGGAGCTGCTGAATTTAACCTCGGGTCAGTCTCCCCGCACTAGGGAATAAATATAAAATCCACAACAGTGCTGGTGTATAAGTTATATAGTTTACTGGTCTCAAATAAAGTGGCATATATAAAGCAAGCACGGTATATATATATATTTTACAGGATTTCATAATACGAGAAACGCACAGCGGTAAAAGTAAAATGAACCCCTTCGTTGCCGGAGTGTAAGTCCCGTACAGGTTGTGTCACAAGAAGGTGTGTATATGTGTGTATTGGTACCCGGGTACTAGATTCGACTGGCCAGTGAATGAATTCAGTGTATCTTTGACTAGTCACGTTGGGGCCCTGTAGATTTTAAGCAAAACTGCAGCGTGCTTCGTTAAACTTTTTGTCTGTGGCCTGGAAGGCCTCTCACCCATCCGCCAGACAATCTGTTCCGCTGCCCGATAAAGGATGTCTCTCTGCCGGATCACACTGGAACTCTGTGCCACCGGATCCGTTTCTCTTGCTTGTCCGTCTTCACAACAAGATTCACGGCCTACCGCCTGCTCTCCCTGTGGATCATCGCGGTCTCCTTACTCGGGGTCCAATTTGGAAACTCTGTGTCTGTGCAAACCTTTCAGCGGTGGATTACTAGGTCTCTGGCAAGTCACTGAATCGATCTCCAGCGTCCACATGGACATGGCAGCGCCTGCTCTCTGGCCTGGTCACAATCGCTCACTGTCTCACGTGCGTCTTGCTCTGTTCACCCCTCGGCGCACACTGGCTCTCCTTCGCAGGAGGCTGCGGATGTCCTTTGATTCTCCCCACCCACTTCCTGTTCCTGCCGCAAGGCATGCTGGAAAACGTAGTCCCATTGTGTCCAGTGTCTCTATATTGTGCTTGTCTCCCTCTGGTGGCCAAACTCAAGCAATTACAGGCAACAGACTTAAAACAGCGCTACACTCTCCCCCTCCTAGAACTCTTGGGTCTCTCCAAGGAGGTGTAACAGTTACATTACATTAGGCAATATACATAGGTTCAGCAGCTAACATACAATGGGTCAGATATACGTCCTCAAGTTTACTCATGCTTCTAGCTACCTCAGCTAACATAGCAGACACTTCAGGCAACCTTCATACTGTGGTGACAGCTTCTTCAGTGCTATGTCCTGGTGAGTCGTAGGTAAGCCTCTGGGGGGGTCGGACAGAACATTTTGACTCTGGCTCAATCTTCTCCTCTTCAGGTGGAAGTACTACAGGTATGGGTTCAATTCTTTCATCCACAACTGGAACAGACATCTCTTCAGAGTATGATCCTTCCAGTGAAGGCATAGAACTATAATCATAGGACGCGTTTTCAGGAACTACAGGAATTTCAAAAGTTTCAGGAACTTCCAATTGGAATTCAGGAGCCTCAGGCCTCAGGTTACTTTCCCACCGTTCGGGAACTGGAATGACCTCTTCAGGCTCTGGTGAGCGCACCCAGTCCAGACAAAAACTTTCTTCCTCGCTATCCCCTTCACTCTCTTCAACAACCCATGTCTGCTGAGACCGAGTAATGGGAGTCAAACGTGGAGCAGGCGGGTTCGGCAGAGAAAGTTTGTCTCCAACTGGTATCCTTACAGCCTCTCTCAAAAGGTAGCAGATGATTCCGGTGCCAGTTTTTAAGAGGCCCAGCCTTTCCATCCGGTCGGATTTGGTAAACTAGCAGACCCGGCAGTTGCTTGCAGACAATGTAGACTTGAGAACTCCATCTATCCGCCAACTTATGCCTTGCAGAAGCACCCAAGTTCTTCAACAAAACCCTTTCACCGGGTTGTAGATCCTGTATCCGAACTTTCATATCGTAGTTTCGCTTATTCCTCTGTTCCCTGTGGTCAAACTGGCCTATTCGAACGCAGAGGCCAAATTCTTCCGAAGTCTAGCCACATAATTTCTATGAGAGGCTACAGATGTCTGATCCAGAGATAGCCCAAACGCCAAATCAACCGGCAGTCGAGCTTCCCTTACGAACATAAGATGGTACGGTGAGTATCCAGTAGCGTCACTCTCCGTACTGTTGTACGCATGCACCAGCGTAGCTATGTGACGACTCCAGCCCTGCTTCTCTCTGTTTGACAATGTCCCCAACATATTTAGCAGCGTGCGATTAAACCTTTCTGGTTGAGCATCACCTTGAGGGTGATATGGTGTAGTTCGGGTCTTCTGAATTCCCAGTAGTTCCAGTAATTGCCCAACGAGCCGGCTCTCAAAGTCTCTACCCTGATCCGAGTGTATCCTACTAGGTAGGCCATAGTGAACAAAAATCTTTTCCATCAAAACCTTCGCCACCATAGGAGCACGTTGGTCCTTTGTAGAAAAAGCTTGGGCATAACGCGTGAAATGATCAGTCACTACTAGAATATTTCCCTGCCCACTAGCATCCGGCTCTAAGCACAGGAAATCAATGCACACCAAATCCATGGGTCCACTCCTTGACTTTGTAGGTGGCTCATTGGAGCAGTTCGGGTCGGTAGGGTTTTCCTCTGGATACACCTCAGACATGAGTGGCAGTAACTTTCAACTTCAGATCTCATGCAGGGCCAATAGAATCTGTCTCGCACTAGCTTAAAAGTTCTCTCTGCACCTAAATGTCCATGTTCATTGTGTAATGACTGCAGCACACCCTCTCTATGTTTGGTGGGAAGGAATAACTGTTGGGTCTCTTAACCCATTGTTTGAGGGGCCCCTTCGGTAGACCACCCCATCCAACATCTTCAACCGTTGCCACTCTTTGTATACCAGTCTGGCTCCTTCTGGGGAATTTGTCAGTAGAATTTCCTGTTGGTTCGCGTTTATGGCCCTCACGGTGAACACAATCAAAGGGTCTCTAGCCTGATCGTCTCTCAGGTCCTGTTTCAAAAAAGTAGGCAGACTTTCATCCCTCAGCTGCGTAGGATTACAATAGAACTCTGGAACAGCCGCAGCCATAACTCCTATGGCTTCTGCTTCAATCCCTCCCTTGACCCGGCGCTCTAATCCTTGACATAAAGCTTGCACCCCATCTGGAGTTAACTGAGTCCATCCTGTAGTGTAGGGCCTTCTTGACAAAGCATTAGCATCTCGATTATTCACTCCAGGGCGATACTTCAGGCAGAACCGAAACCCTCACAGAGAAACCACTGATGTCCCGTTGCATCCAGCTTTGTGGTAGTAAGGACGTAGGTAAGAGGATTGTTATAAGTCTTTATCACAAATTCGGCTCCATGCAGATAATCTTTCAGCTTGTCTACTACCGCCCACTTCAAGGCTAGGAACTCCAACTTGTTGGTATGATAGTTCTTTTCTGAAGGCGTAAGGCTCTGGCTCACATACGCTACAGGCCTCAACAACCCACCATATTCCTGGTATAGGATTCCCTCTAAACCTTCTCTGCTGGCATCCACATGCAATTCGTATGGCTTATGAGGATCAGCGTAAGCCAGGACAGGAGCTTGAGTTAGACTCTCTTTCAGCTTCATGAAAGCACCTTCGCATTGACTAGTCCATTCTCCTTGGATAGATTCTCGAGCCTTCCTTGGCCCAGGAGCCGACGAATTTCGGTCAGAGGCCTTGTGGCCTTCTTCTGCTTCTTCCTTCTGTAGGAGCTTGTTCAGTGGTTGAGCTATCTTGGCAAATCCTCCTACAAATCTTCGGTAATAGGAGCAGAACCCCAAGAAAGATCTAAGTTCAGTAACATTTCGGGGTCTAGGCCAGGAAGCTACGGCTTCCAACTTTCGAGGATCCGTCGAAACGCCTTCTGTTGAGACAACATGTCCCAGATACGTAACGGAAGGTAAACAGAATTGACACTTCTCCAGAGACAGTTTCAAACCCTCTTCATGGAGCCGCTTCAATACCTTCTCCAACCGTTGCTCATGTTCTTCCAAAGTCTTCCCGAACACAATTATGTCATCCAGATACACTAACACTTCGATCAGGTTCATGTCCCCGACTGTCTTCTCCATTAACCGTTGGAACGTGGCTGGAGCCCCCGTAAGGCCTTGAGGCATTCTGTTGAACTCCAAGAACCCTAGTGGGCAGATGAAAGCAGTCTTCTCTTTGTCTTCTGGATGCATTGGTATCTGGTGATATCCACTTCGCAGGTCTAGTACACTAAACCATTTTGCTCCAGACGAACACTGTAAGGCATCTTCTATCGAGGAGTGGCATATTGATCTGGGATGGTTCTCCGATTCAGCGTGCGATTGTCTATACATAGACGGACAGAACCATTCTTCTTCCGGACCATCACTATTGGAGATGCATAAGGGCTCCTGGACTCTTGAATCACCTTAGTCCTTTGCAGTTCATTCAGCTGTTCTCGTAGATCATCCAAGTCTCCCAACGGAACTCGTCTTGACCTTTCTCGAAACGGCTTATCTTCCTGTAGTCAAATGCGATGCTCAGTACTCTTAGCTAGGCCCACGTCGAACTCGTCCTTCGAGAACAAATCCCTCCTATGACGGAATGGAGATGTTGTTCCGCCTGCGGGTGTGCTCAATCTGCGTGACCCCGTCGCTTACCGCTGGCCCGACTACCGAGTGACGCGCACTCGGCGTCTCGTGCGGCCTGGCGTGACCCCGGGAAGGGGTTAGCGGGCGGTGGAGGGGACCCCTGCCTAGAACCAGTCCGACCACTGAGCCATACAGCACTCAGCGTCCCGAGCAGCTGGTTCACTGACCTTGCGGGTGTGGGACGTCCGTGGAGATCGGTTCTGCCGCGGAGGAATCTTCGTATCGGTTGTGGGAAACGTTTCGGATCTCGCGGGAAACGTTTCCGATCTCGGTGCGGGTAACAGTCGGATCTCAAGCGGATGACTTTTCGGATCGGATCGGGAATGAAGGAATCTTCAGATCTGCCGGGATGGGCGAGGGATTCGGATCTTACCGCAATCCCTCGCAATACCGGAGCGCGGTACACGGCCGCGCCCTTCGGTTCGGATCTCTGCCAAGCAATCTGGGAACCGAATCTTCATACGCAGCGCCTCTGCCCTGATACACGATGCAGGGGCAGAGCGCTCGATTCGGATCGTATCGTGGTAGTCACCGTACCCTGAGATCGCGGGGGACGCTCAGATGCGAAAGTACGGCGGAGACAAAGACACATCAGTCAAAGCTGGATGCACTGCAAAATCTGCCTTTATTTTCCACAACACACGCATTTATCACTTTACACACTTATGAATACAACTAGATGTAAAGCCTGCCCAGAGGGCAGTCTATTGAAAAGTTTGTGCCTTTTTATTGTGCTCTGCCGAGTTTATTCTGATGGGTTTTGCAGTTGTTTATTCCGGTGTGCTTGGCACCGTGCGTGGATCAGTGACGTTTAATGTGCTGCGCTCTGTACGGGATATTGTGCTGTGCTCAGCTCGGTGGCATTTATTGTGCTTGGCTCTGTGGCGTTTATAGTGCTTGGCTCTGTGGCGGCTATTGTGCTTGGCTCTGTGGCGTTTATTGTGATGTACTCAACTCTGTGGCGTTTATTGTGCTCGGCTCTGTGGTGGCTATTGTGCTGTGCTCAGCTCTGTGGCGTTTATTGTGCTGTACTCAGCTCTGTGGCGTTTATTGTGCTCAGCTCTGTGGCGTTTATTCAGTTGTGCTCGGCTATGTGCTTGGCTCTGCGGCGTTTATTCAGTTGTGCTCGGCTATGTGCTTGGCTCTGCGGCGTTTATTCAGTTGTGCTCGGCTATGTGCTTGGCTCTGTGGCGTTTATTCAGTTGTGCTCGGCTATGTGCTTGGCTCTGCGGCGTTTATTCAGTTGTGCTCGGCTATGTGCTTGGCTCTGTGGCGTTTATTCAGTTGTGCTCGGCTATGTGCTTGGCTCTGCGGCGTTTATTCAGTTGTGCTCGGCTATGTGCTTGGCTCTGCGGCGTTTATTCAGTTGTGCTCGGCTATGTGCTTGGCTCTGTGGCGTTTATTCAGTTGTGCTCGGCTATGTGCTTGGCTCTGCGGCGTTTATTCAGTTGTGCTCGGCTCTGCGGCGTTTATTCAGTTGTGCTTGGCTATGTGCTTGGCTCTGCGGCGTTTATTCAGTTGTGCTCGGCTATGTGCTTGGCTCTGCGGCGTTTATTCAGTTGTGCTCGGCTATGTGCTTGGCTCTGTGGCGTTTATTCAGTTGTGCTCGGCTATGTGCTTGGCTCTGCGGCGTTTATTCAGTTGTGCTCGGCTCTGCGGCGTTTATTCAGTTGTGCTCGGCTATGTGCTTGGCTCTGTGGCGTTTATTGTGGTTGGCTCTGTGGCGTTTATTCAGTTGTGCTCGGCTATGTGCTTGGCTCTGCGGCGTTTATTCAGTTGTGCTCGGCTATGTGCTTGGCTCTGTGGCGTTTATTAAGTTGTGCTCGGCTATGTGCTTGGCTCTGTGGCGTTTATTCAGTTGTGCTCGGCTATGTGCTTGGCTCTGCGGCGTTTATTAAGTTGTGCTCGGCTATGTGCTTGGCTCTGTGGCGTTTATTCAGTTGTGCTCGGCTATGTGCTTGGCTCTGCGGCGTTTATTCAGTTGTGCTCGGCTATGTGCTTGGCTCTGTGGCGTTTATTCAGTTGTGCTCGGCTATGTGCTTGGCTCTGTGGCGTTTCATTGTGGTGGTGCTCTGTGGCGTTTATTCAGTTGTGCTCGGCTATGTGGCGTTTATTCAGTTGTGCTCGGCTATGTGCTTGGCTATGTGGCGTTTATTCAGTTGTGCTCGGCTATGTGCTTGGCTCTGCGGCGTTTATTCAGTTGTGCTCGGCTATGTGCTTGGCTCTGTGGCGTTTATTCAGTTGTGCTCGGCTATGTGCTTGGCTCTGTGGCGTTTATTCAGTTGTGCTCGGCTATGTGCTTGGCTCTGCGGCGTTTATTCAGTTGTGCTCGGCTATGTGGCGTTTATTCAGTTGTGCTCGGCTATGTGCTTGGCTCTGCGGCGTTTATTCAGTTGTGCTCGGCTATGTGCTTGGCTCTGCGGCGTTTATTCAGTTGTGCTCGGCTATGTGCTTGGCTCTGTGGCGTTTATTCAGTTGTGCTAGGCTATGTGCTTGGCTCTGTGGCGTTTATTCAGTTGTGCTCGGCTATGTGCTTGGCTCTGTGGCGTTTATTCAGTTGTGCTCGGCTATGTGCTTGGCTCTGCGGCGTTTATTAAGTTGTGCTCGGCTATGTGCTTGGCTCTGTGGCGTTTATTCAGTTGTGCTCGGCTATGTGCTTGGCTCTGCGGCGTTTTTTTAAGTTGTGCTCGGCTATGTGCTTGGCTCTGCGGCGTTTATTCAGTTGTGCTCGGCTATGTGCTTGGCTCTGTGGCGTTTAGTCAGTTGTGCTCGGCTATGTGCTTGGCTCTGCGGCGTTTATTCAGTTGTGCTCGGCTATGTGCTTGGCTCTGTGGCGTTTATTCAGTTGTGCTCGGCTATGTGCTTGGCTCTGCGGCGTTTATTCAGTTGTGCTCGGCTATGTGCTTGGCTCTGTGGCGTTTATTCAGTTGTGCTCGGCTATGTGCTTGGCTCTGCGGCGTTTATTCAGTTGTGCTCGGCTATGTGCTTGGCTCTGTGGCGTTTAGTCAGTTGTGCTCGGCTATGTGCTTGGCTATGTGCTGGGTTTACTGGCGTATATAGTGATTTGTGCCTCTTTTTATACACTCCTGTATTTTCTTTTGCTTTGTTCTTTAATTTTCTGCTGTGCTGGGCTCTGTGCTCCTGGCTGGGCTCTGCGCTCGGTGCTGTGCTTCGTGCCGTGGCTCAGATTTCTTGTGGTGATTTCGCGCGCTTTCATTGGTGGATCAGCGGCGGGAGGCGCGCGCAAACTCCACAAACTGTTTTGGCGGGAGGCGCGCGTTGAGCCAGCTGCGTGCGCATCCTACCTCGCAAGACGCTTTTGGTGTTCTTGCGGCGGTGGGATGCGCGCGCACCTGGCTGGGTGAAAGTTAAAAAAAATACTTCCCTGAATCGGCCCCGATCCTCCAGCGGTGACCGGCTGCCGAGCGGGCTGCTCAGCCGGCCTCCAGCCTCAGGCGGGCCCCGGCTCGGCTTGGGCCTACAGGCCCAGCCGAGCCGGGAAATCGCCTGAGCCTAGAGGCCGGCTGAGCAGCCCGCTCGGCAGCCGCTCAGCGCTGGAGGATCGGGGCCGAAGTTTAAAAAAACATACATAGCCCCATAGGTCGTCCCTGAGCTCCAGCGGGGCCCGGCGGCCTGCTCGACGGGCCTCCAGGCTCAGGCGAGCCCCCGGCTCGGTTTGGGCCTACAGGCCCAGCCGAGCCGGGGACTCGCCTGAGCCTGGAGGTCCGCCGAGCAGGCCGCCGGTCCCCGCTGGAGCTCAGGGACGAAATACCCATAACATACTCAGATACATGGGCCCTGAACTCCAGCGGGGACCTCCTCCGGTCGGGCTGCTCGGCCGGCCTCCAGGCTCAGGCGAGCCCCCGGCTCGGCTTGGGCCTACAGGCCGAGCCGGGACTCGCCTGAGTCTAGAGGCCGGCCGAGCAGCCCGCTCGGCCGGAGGAGGTCACCGCTGGGGAATCAGAGGCCGTGGTACACTAAACATACATATCCCCCTAATGCGTCCCTGTGCTCCAGCGGTGACCGGCTGCCGAGCGGCCTGCTCGGCCGGCTTTCACGCTCAGGCGAGGCCCCGGCTTGGCCTGGGCCTACAGGCCCAGCCGAGCCGGGGACTCGCCTGAGCCTGGCCGAGCAGGCCGCTCGGCAGCCGGTCACCGCTGGAGAATCGGGGACTAAATACCCAAAACTTACGCCCATAAATCAGCCCAGAGCTCGACCGGTGACCTCCTCCAGCTGAGCGGGCTGGTCGGCCGGCCTCCAGACTCAGGACAGCCCCGGCTCGGCTTGGGCCTACAGGCCCAGCCGAGCCGGGGACTGTCCTGAGTCTGGACGCCGGCCGACCAGCCTGCAACAGTCGAATGACTGCCACCGGTTGAGCTACGGGCCGATGTACACATACTCACCCACATGGGCCCTTAGCTCCTCCAGCGATGGTCAGCCCGCTTCCAGCATCTTCAATCTCCATTGGACGCCGGAAATGACGTCGCGAAAGCCTTTGACCCCGGGTCAACATGCCAGGGTCAAAGGGCTCGTGACATCATGCCGGCGACCAGCGGAAAGAGAGGACGCTGCAAACGGGACCGCCATCGCCGGAGAAGCTAAGGGCCCATGTGGGTGAGTATGTTTAGCCTACAATCCCCCTACATTGACTCGGGGCTCCAGCGGTGGCTGTCACAGGCTGCTCGGCCGGCCTCCTAGCTCAGGCGAGCCCCCGGCTCACCTGGGCCTGTAGGCCAAAGGCAAGCCGGGAGCTCGCCTGAGCTTGGAGGCCGCCGAGCAGCCTGTGACAACCACCGCTGGAGCTCCGGGCTAATGTAGGTGAGTATATGCTCTCAACACCCACCCTTTCTAAGTCGGCCGGTATCCAAGCTTAAGGAAAGCCCCCGGCTTGGCGTGGGCCTAGAGGTCCAGCCGAGCCGGGGACTCGCCTGGGCCGGGAGGCTCAGGCGAGTCCCCGGCTCGACTGGGCCTCTAGGCCCAAGCCGAACCGGGGGCTTGCCTTAATCCTGGATACCGGCCGAGCTATAAAGGGTGGGTTTTGAGAGCATATACTCACCTACATCGGCCTCGAGTCCTGCGCCAGTTGAAAACATACTCACCCACATCGGCCCTTACATCCTCCAGCGATGGCGGTCTCAGCTCACAGCGCCCTCTCTCTCTTTCTCAGTTGGTCGCCGGCATGATGTCACGAAAGCCTTTGACCCCGGGTCAAAGGCTTTCGTGACATCATGCCGGCGACCAACTGAGAAAGAGATAGAGGGCGCTGTGAGCTGAGACCGCCATCGCTGGAGGATGTAAGGGCCGATGTGGGTGAGTATGTTTTGGCAACTTACACCCTACATAGGCCCGGAACTCCAGCTGGGGCTGTAGCAGGCTGCTCGG
This sequence comes from Leptobrachium leishanense, assembly GCA_009667805.1. Lineage (NCBI taxonomy): Eukaryota > Metazoa > Chordata > Amphibia > Anura > Megophryidae > Leptobrachium > Leptobrachium leishanense. The sequence goes on along the minus strand of CM019066.1, from coordinate 52,100,600 downwards.
CCGGCCTCCTAGCTTAAGCGAGCCCCGGCTTGCCTTGGGCCTACGGGCCCAGCTGAGCCGGGGGCTCGCCTATGCTAGGAGGCCGGCCGAGCAGCCTGCAACAGTCGGCCAAACTGCTGGCTACTCGCCTGAGCATGGAGGCCGGTCGGCAGCCGGTCACCGCTGGAGCTCAGGGACGCAGTAGGGGGTTATGTATGTTTTGTGTACCGCGGTGACCTCTTCCGGCCGAGCGGGCTGCTCGGCCGGCCTCTAGACTCAGGCGAGTCCCCGGCTCGGTCTGGGCCTGTAGGCCCATGCCGAGCCGGGGGCTCGCCTGAGCCTGGAGGCCGGTCGAGCAGCCCGCTCGACCGGAGGAGGTCACCGCTGGAGTTCTGGGCCGATTTTTCGATTGTGTTATGGGTATTTCGTCCCTGAGCTCCAGCGGGGACCGGCGGCCTGCTCGGCGGACCTCCAGGCTTAGGCGAGTCCCCGGCTCGGCTGGGCCTGTAGGCCCAAACCGAGCTGGGGGCTCGCCCGAGCCTGGAGGCCCGCCGAGCAGGCCGCCGGTCCCCGTTGGAGCTCAGGGACGACGTATGGAGTTATGTATGTTTTTTTTGAACTTCGGCCCCGATCCTCCAGCGCTGAGCGGATGCCGAGCGGGCTGCTCAGCCGGCTTCTAGGCTCAGGCGAGTCCCCGGCTCGGCTTGGGCCTACAGGCCCAGCCGAGCCGGGGACTCGCCTGAGCCTAGAGGCCGGCTGAGCAGCCCGCTCGGCAGCCGCTCAGCGCTGGAGGATCGGGGCGGATTTAGGTGAGTATGTTTTGCGAGCGGGCTGCTCAGCCGGCCTCTAGGCTCAGGCGAGTCCCCGGCTCGGCTGGGCCTGTAGGCCCAAGCCGAGCCGGGGACTCGCCTGAGCCTAGAGGCCGGCTGAGCAGCCCGCTCGGCAGCCGGTCACCGCTGGAGGATCGGGGCGGATTTAGGTGAGTATGTTTTGCGAGCGGGCTGCTCAGCCGGCCTCTAGGCTCAGGCGAGTCCCCGGCTCGGCTGGGCCTGTAGGCCCAAGCCGAGCCGGGGACTCGCCTGAGCCTAGAGGCCGGCTGAGCAGCCCGCTCGGCAGCCGGTCACCGCTGGAGGATCGGGGCCGATTTAGGTGAGTATGTTTTGCGAGCGGGCTGCTCAGCCGGCCTCTAGGCTCAGGCGAGTCCCCGGCTCGGCTGGGCCTGTAGGCCCAAGCCGAGCCGGGGACTCGCCTGAGCCTAGAGGCGGCTGAGCAGCCCGCTCGGCAGCCGGTCACCGCTGGAGGATCGGGGCCGATTTAGGTGAGTATGTTTTGTGAACTTCAGCCCCGAACCTCCAGCGCTGACCGACTGCCGGCGGCCTATTCGGCGGACCTCTAGGCTCAGGCGAGTCCCCGGCTCGGCTGGGCCTGTAGGCCCAAACCGAGCCGGGGGCTCCCTTGAGCCTGGAGGCCCGCCGGCAGCCGGAGGACGGTCAGCGCTGGAGGATCGGGGCATCTGGCGGCCGTGTAAACACGGGTAGCTGCGCGCGGCTCGTGCCGTTTTTTTTTTTTTCACGCGGCCGGCACGCGCAGCTACCTGTGTGTTTTAACGGCCGCTTTCAAAAGTCCGTCGCGCATGCGCAGACGGCTTTTGGCGACGGACGTTTTTAGGCTTATTCTATTATAGTATAGATGGGGATCCCTGCCTGCCCACACAAGTCCCATTGGCCCTCGCTGGCAGGAGGCACCCTGGCCCCGATTCGTATTGGCCGTTACGAATCGGGGAGTTGCCGATTCGGCCATTTTACGATCCGAGTATTCTGATCTGGACCACGAGGTGATCAGAAAATGGCGGCGGGCGTGGCAGACAAAGGGAAAATACATTACGCAATAACCAACGGGGAACACCTTATTACACCACACAATATCACATCTAAATAAAAGTACTTGTAAAACTAGGTGCGTGCCACCACACCCAAGTGTCCATAGCCACCACTGTCACTGTGCACCGCCCCTGGCTGAGGGTGCTGGGCCATCCCGTGACACCTCCATTTTAGGATTTGGGACTGAAGATGTTTCTTCCATTCAGGTGAGATGGGAGAGTCCTTAGGATAGAACCTTTCATCTGGAATCTCTTTATCCACTCCCCCTCCTAAATCAGTAGGGGAGAGAGGCGTAGCGGACGCTACTTGCCCGATAGGCATTCGTGCTTTCAGGATCACTGGAGAATCAGACACATCACTAACTGAGTGTCAGGTTCGTGTTTGTGGAGTTCAGGATGCGGGACAAGCCATTTTGGGGGAAAGTCTGGATGTGACAAGGTGTATAGCAAATAACGTAAGGCTCAATACCTTGCAGAGTAGTCGATGATACAAGCTGAGGTTCGGCACACGGCAAAGTTGGCAGAGGGTCGTCGGTGGTACAAGCGGAGGTTCGGTACACGGTAAAGCTGATCGAGGGTAGTCGGTGGTACAAGCAGAGGTTCGGTACACGGAGAAGCTGATAGAGGGTAGTCGGTGGTACAAGCAGAGGTTCGGTACACGGAGAAGCTGATAGAGGGTAGTCGGTGGTACAAGCAGGGGTTCGGTACACGGTAAAGCTGATCGAGGGTAGTCGGTGGTACAAGCAGGGGTTCGGTACACGGTAAAGCTGATCGAGGGTAGTCGGTGGTACAAGCGGAGGTTCGGTACACGGTAAAGCTGATAGAAAAGTCATAGGCAGGTATGCTCAGGTGAGGGAGGTTTAAAGGGAAGGAACAGGACAACCAAGCAATGAGTTTTGGAGAGACTGGGATTTAAATAGGGCGCCTGTGGGAATTGGACCAATCAGGAGAGAAGCTTATCTGGTTACCTGGGGATACTGGATTCTGATTGGTTGGTGACGCCATCTTGGAGGAACCACGTGGGACGCCGAGACGCGAGGTAGCTGATGCCGGGGGTGAGTTGCTGCAAGGGGAATCTGTGGTGTTGCGGGGGGTGTGTGGTTGACTGAAGGGGTCCCCGGTATGGAGCGCTGTCACTGGGGGCCACTGTGCCACGGGAACAGCCCTCACTACCGCTAGGAAGCCGCAGGGGGTCCGGAATCGCGGCGCGGGGTTGCGGCTCGGGGCTCGGCGGTGGGGGAGCCCGTGGGTCTGGTGAGACCTGACACTGAGACTCTTCCTCGTGTTCGTTTCAAAGCTCTCGTGGAGATTATTTCAGGGATTACTTCTACTCCTGCTTCACTCCCATGATTGAAATCAGTTTCCAGTATCTCATAGGGACCAGGTTGCGATCCGTTCAACTTGACTGAAGCCCGGAAACTTGCCACTTCTCCTGATTGCAGAACCTTTTCTGTTCCTCCCAATCTCCACAGGCGCCCCACTTCGGCAGGTGCCTTCTGTTCTTCGACCATTCGCTGATAGACTGGACGTAACATCGGGTGTACTCCTTTCGTAGAACCTTCTTCCAATACTATAGGAGTCAGGAGACGTCGCACCAGATCAGTATTCATCCCCACTATCATAGAACTTCTGTTGGCCCCTGAAGGCTGAGGACACACAATGGCCAATGCATCACAACCTCCACACTGTCCGATGACTTCGGATCCGATCTCTAACTTCACCTGTAGATATCCGTCATAGGGAAGTTTCTCAGTTCCGATACCCCAGATCTCAAGGTCCTTTAATTTCTGTAGAGGTATGTGCTTCAAGTGCTTCTCATAGAAGTCTCGGTAGATCAATGTCACTTGAGCCCCTGAGTCCAACAGAGCTTTGGTGTAGACTCCCTCTACTTGGATTGGAACAATGGGAGAAGGACCTATCAGCTGGTCAGGAAACTTTGTTGTAGTAGCAAGAAGTTTAGACCCCGTTTGCTGTACCCTGGCCTTCTTCTTGGCCTGTGTAGGTTTTGGGTGTGCATTGCTTCCCATACATGCTGCGCAGTAACAGCACACACACCCCATACATGCTGCGCAGTCACAGCACACACACACCCCATACATGCTGCGCAGTAACAGCACACACACACACACCCCATACATGCTGCGCAGTAACAGCACACACACACACACCCCATACATACTGCGCAGTAACAGCACACACACACACACCCCATACATGCTGCGCAGTAACAGCACACACACACACACCCCATACATGCTGCGCAGTAACAGCACACACACACACACCCCATACATACTGCGCAGTAACAGCACACACACACACACCCCATACATACTGCGCAGTAACAGCACACACACACACACACCCCATACATGCTGCGCAGTAACAGCACACACACCCCATAGATGCTGCGCAGTCACAGCAAGCACACACCCCATACATGCTGCGCAGTCACAGCACACACCCCATACATGCTGCGCAGTAACAACACACACACCCCATACATACTGCGCAATAACAGCACGCACACACACACCCAATACATGCTGCACAATAACAGCACACCTCATACATGCTGCGCAGTCACAGCACACCCCATATATGTTGCGTAGTAACAGCACACATACCCCATACATGCTGGCGCAGTAACAGCACACACCCCATACATGCTGCGCAGTAACAGCACACATACGCACCCCACACATGCTGCGCAGTCACAGCACACCCACACCCATACATGCT